>JAHNEJ010000560.1:0-209891 GCA_022559845.1 Amorphophallus konjac | reverse complement strand
CCACCATGGGGATAAGTGCTATAAGAGAAGAGATAAGCATCTATGGCAAGGGTTGCGCACAAAAGAAGCCCTAGATAGCAGCAATAACTTTAGAATAAATAATAGATCAGCATGAGTGGTAGAAGTGACTTGAGAACCATCAAGCTTGGGTGCGTTGTCAGCGGGCATAGAGAAGACCACGTCCTTGATATCCTATGGGGTGAGAATAGCACACATAATATTGCTCTACTACTCCTAAATAAGACAGAGTATATTAGCCAAGACCGAGGGATGGATGTAGTGTGACTTACAGTTGAATGCAAGATGGTAGTGTTGCACCACAAGATGCTTCAATTCAGCCTGATCCTCAATCAAGTTTCCATAATCATCCTTGAGTTTAGGAATAATTGATCTCTGCCACTAAGACACAACAAAGGAATGCAAAAACTTTACATTTCTATCACCCTCCTTCAGCCACTTTATTCTAGTTTTTGGCACCAAAAAAATCTCCTCTGATGCATGGCATTTAGCAAGAGCAGCCTTAGCACTATCAAGATTTTGTGCATTAGCATCTGAATGGTCTGAATCATAGGCAATTCAGGCAAGCACTTCTAAAAGATATTGCCAAAACTCTCTTTATTCCATGTCTTAAGCATCACCTTGGTTGCCGTCAATTTCATGGCAAGAGTAGACAAAGGATTAGAGGCAATGGGCACCACATTCTAGGTAGCAGTCATGTCCTATAGGAAGAAACCCACATTTATTGGAAAGAAAACTTGGTCAGCGTGACATTCTAAGTGTGCATGAGTGTGAGAAGCAACAGACAATGGTCTAAGCATGTTCCTGATAAATGTTCCACTTTGGTCTTGGAAAGTTAGAGCCCATGTAGAGTTAATGAGGCACATGTTCACACAAGCCCATATACCATTACCATGAGGCCATTAAACCAAGTAAACCTTATTGTAAAGTATCACACATCCTCAAGTTCGTTAGTTGTAACAAAATCTTGAAAACCTGCCATGCTTCTAGCATCAACGTCACACCCACCAATTTCCTCAGTTGGACTAGAAGGAGGCAATTAAAGTCCCCTCCAAGTAGCCATGGATGGGAGCAAGACTAAGAGTAACTGGATAACTAGGACCACATGTCCCTATGAACCTATGCAAAATAACTAGCATGAACGAAAGTAAGTTAGAAAGATATAGCCATAGGCGACGTAGAAGACATGGTTAAAAAATAATCAAAACTAGACACAAAAGAGAGATGAATTGAAATCCTCTAAAATAACCAAATATTGGTTAACCCCTAATCATTGGCAATACAATTGTCCATCCTCAACTTTCTCCTATAGTAATCCAATCTAGATGAACCTGCTCAAGACTCAAAGATATCAACCAAGGAGACATCATGCTTTCTAATAAGACGGCCAATTGAGGTCACGTTATTAATACCACAAATATTCCAAATAATGGTCAACGTTAAAACTATTTTTGGCTGAACTGAGGGATGTAGTGCATTTCAACATACCTCGAGTTATGACCCCCGAAGTGTCAGGAATAACATTTTTGCATTTGTGATTCAGCATGGCATGCACAATCAAGTCATCATTCTCTTCTACACCATCTGAAGTTGGAGTTGGGGCTTTAGATGTCATAACAGGTGATTTGTGTGGACGCACTAAAATTCGCTTGTTCAGGTGGTTTCGTCTATTCGGGAATGGTTGATTCGTCTATTAAGTGCGTGGGCGTGCCAGTCACAAAGTGACAATTTATTCAGGCTCCGAGGAGCCCACGGTGCGCTCGACCTGACTTCGTCAAACGATTGTGTGGTTCGTGTCGGGACCAAAACCCGCCGTGCCATAAAGGTCACGACGTCATTTACATCCCCCATACGAGGGAACACCCTTGATTAATCGCCGGGATTCAGGACCTCATGGCCAGAAAATTAATTGCATGGAAAGGCCTATTAGGGAGCATTGAAATCCCCGTATGAGGGTGAGAAGAAAGCATTCGCGGTCATGTCGGTCGTGTACTGACCATTTAATGTTCGGACGAATGTTCAGCTCGAGAAAATCACGGTTATCGCGGGAAAATCGGAACGCATGTATGCCGAGGTGCGGCAAATTTATTGTTCGGAAGAGCGGAGAACGTTCGGCTAAACCTCGGTCAGAGCGGTCAGAAACCAGTAAATCTGTTGGCCCAACGCAAGAGCAAGCTGCGACCATACTGCGGTGGGCCCCCCACGGTCGAAACAAGACTTGCATGAGCGTCATTAATATTTCCGGTGCCAAGGGGCAACGAGGGAATATCCCTTGAATCGGCTGAAAAGCCCTGTATCTAGGGAAGCGGACATTCGAAACGTGTCGGTCATTCAGGAGACCGTTTAATATTCAGACGGGTGTCTGGCTTGAGAGTATCATAATCGTCGCAGGAGGACCTAGAACATATGTATGCTGTGATACGGCAAATACATTATTTCGAGACACTGAAAACATTCGATTAAATCTCGATTAGTGTAGCAAGAAACTAGCGAATTTATTGGCCCGGTGCGAGATCGAGTCGGGACCATACCGGGGGCACCTCCCGCGGTCCAAACGGGGCTTGCGTGGGCATCATTAATGTTCCCGGTGCCGGAGGGCAACGGGGAAGAGTCCCGGGACTAGATTCCAAAACCCAAAACATGTTCGAAGGAAGCGAGCTATAGGCCGAAGGCGTGGGTCAGACAATGACCATAATCGGGACGGACCCGAGGTCCAAGCACAGCCCACAAAGGCCTTATTGATATTCCCGTATATAGGATCCAAGGATGACGGGAGCCGTCTCTTTCTATTCCAATTTCTGTCGATCACTTGCGGACCACTTGATATTCGGACAAGGGTCCGTATTGAAGGTACGGCGTAGCCAGGCACAACGCCGTATAAATGTATGCCGAGTTCACGGTAATTAGAATCCCAATAGGAACGGGTCGGAATTGATGAACTATTGGCCCGGAGCAACGCCGGATTACGACCATGTCGGGATGGGAGCCATCGGCCATGTCGGGCATTACGGGCCTTTTCATGTTCGGACGCAAGTCCATAATAGAAACGCGGCGAAAATCGAGGTGAACCCGTTCAAATGTCTGCCGCATGCACGGCAATTTTAATGATGGCTCGGAAGGGATCCGGGGCGAGAAACGAATCCGGTCTGATTTGAATGTCGGCCCGAGATTAGGTCGGAGCCTGGCCATGTCGGAATAACTCCCAAGACTTGGGTCCGGCCTGAGAGGGCGGCGTTGTTGTTCCTCTTACGTCGGGCCACGGGGAGAGATGGGGTTGCAATGTGGGCCCCGACATCCCTTTTTTATTTGGGATTTTCTTAGTTATATGTTCCTCTCTTTCCTCTGCCGTTTATTACTTCTTCATGCATTTCGTCCCGAATGATTTCTCTTCTTTTATTTATTACTATTATCATTATTTTCTTACCCCCTCCTTTTACTATCGTTATCACTGCTACACATTTGGAGTCCTTTAATTAGCATAAGTTTCATTAATTCATTTGCTACTGCTGTTGTTATTATCATGCTATGCATATGTATATATATATACACACATATATAGTGTACCGGCGAAGGGAGATGGGTGTACCGCTGGGTGCAAAGAGGGTGTGCCGCTGGGGGTAATAAGGGTGTACCGCTGAGGGTAATGAGAGTGTACCGCTGGGGCTAAGCAGGGGTGTGCCGCTGGGGGTTAGGATGGGGTGGTAGAGTGTGCCGGCGAAGGGCCAGATGAGTGCACCGTTGAAGGCGTTGAGGGAAGTGTGCCGGCGAAGGGGAGAATGAGGTAGTGGGAGAGGGATGAAGGTGTACCGGTGAAGGTTATCGGAGTGTGCCGCTAGGGTCACAACAAAGCGCGTCGGTGAAAGTTGGGATCTTCTATTATTTGTTTTTAAGGCTTTTCTTTTCTTCTTTTATTGGTTTTATTAAGTTTGCATGGGTTTCTTCTTTTCTTCTCTTGATTAATTTTCATTCTTTCTTTTGTGAGGGCGGATGTTCAAGTTGTTTAGTTGTCGTTCGATTCGGTCCTCTTTGAATTGATTGCGGTTCTATTTGCTTTGGTTAAGACATTTCACCGTTGTTCTTTTCGTTTGTTTGTTGCTGTCTTTTATCTTTTAAATGTGTGGCTATTCTATTTGTTTGTTGCTTCCTTTTGTCTTTCAATATGTTATTATTTCTAACGAAAATTCGGCAGCATCTCCCCTTAACCCGAGCGTAAGGGAGATACAGGGAACGCGCCCACATGGAGTGGCGGAACCCGACAACTGGAGGTGGGCGCCCGAGAGCGGCAACACCTTTATAAACCTCGGAAAACTCGGAGGGAACGGCGAGTGGAAGACTACTCTAGGACTGGCTGAGGGGGGGGATGCATCGGGCAAGAAGGAAGGGCAAGTGTGCCATGCCAAGGGGGGGGGGGCAAGGGTATGGCGGTGAAGGCCATGAAGGCCGTGCCGAGGAAGGTCCAAAGGGGCGTACCGGCGAGGGCCATCATAGGCGTGCCGGGGAAAGGCAGCCAAGGCCGTGCCGGCGAAGGGTGTTGAAGAGTGCACCGGCAAAGGCCCGATGGGGGTGTGCCGGCGAAGGCTGGTTGGGGGGTGCCGCTGGGGCGCAGTTAGGGTGTGCCGCTGAAGGCGTGACTGGGCGTGCCGTTGGAGGCACAATCAGGGAGGGTGTACCGCTGAGGGCGTCCGGGGGTGAGCGAAGGCAAAAATACCCGGGAGGAAACAAACCCTAACAAAAGGAGAAAGGGAAAGGGGGCGTGAAACACCGAAGGGTGCAAACACGGAAGAAATGCTTTAGAAAGACGTCCAAGAAAAAATACTTGCAAGCCTTCTATTTTTATTCTCACGAAAGGAGTGCCCCAAGGGAGCTGATACATGGCGACGGGAAAGAAAACAAGGGGGACAAAGAAAGAAAGGAAAAAGATACAATGGGGGGGAGCATGGACTCCTCCCCTCCCGGACCTCACTCTCTCTCTTCACTCACTCTCCTTCTCTTCCTCTCTTCACACCTGCGGTGGTGGACGGGATAGCAACGGGGGAGCCGGAGCCTCCCCTATCCTTCTTCTCTTTTTCTTCTTCTTCTTCTGCTCTTCGCGCGGACGGCGGTGGATGGAGCAGCGGGAGGGGGAGGCAGAGCCTCCCCTCCTCTTCTTCTTTCTCTTCTTCTCTTCCCTCTTCGCACAGACGGTGGCTGGAGCGGCGGGGCCTCTCCCCTCTCTTCCTCTCTTCCCTCTTCTTCTCCTCCCCTCCTCTTCTTCTCTTCTTCTCTTCTTCTCTTCTCTTCTTCTCTTCTGCATATATATGTCTGTGTGTGTATGCCCCTCTGTGTATATGCCTCTCCCCTTTTTTGTTCGCAGCGAAGAGGGGTTTTATACCCCGGGCAGCGGGAGCGTCCCAAGGCGGGAAGCGTCCGGAGGGCATTTAATGGGAGTTGACTCCCTTGTCCTGGGTGGCAGGAGGAGTAGGCAGCGTGGCCCTCTCCCCGAACGACACCTCAGCAAGTCCACTGCGCGCCAAGAATCCATAGGGCATGGACGTACGATTTAATCCGCCGGAGCGTGACGCTGGGAGCTAGTTGGCTGCACCGCTGGAGTGCTGTGAGAGCGTGCCGCTGAAAGGGCTGGCCAGCGTACCGCTGGAAGGGCCAAAGGCCGTGCCGCTAGGGGCACCTTGGGGGTGTGCCGCTGGAGGGCACAACGGGCGTGCCGCTGGAGGCACCTGGGGAGTGTGCCGTGGAAGGCAGCAAGGAGTGTGCCGCTGGGGCTTGCTTGGGGGCGTGCCGCTGGGCGCCTGGGGGTGTGCCGCTGAACGGGCTGCCAGGGCGTGCCGCTAGAGAGCAGCCAGGGCGTGCCGTTGAACGGGCTTGAGGGCGTACCGCTGAGGCCCCAGATGGGCGTGCCGTTGAACGGCGAGAAGAGTGTGCCGCTGAGCGGCAGAAGGGTGTGCCGCTGGGTGACCTGGGGGGCGTGCTGCTGGGGCTTGCCAGGGTGTGCCGCTGGGGGGCACAAGGGTGTGCCGCTGGAGGGCACTTCAAAGTGTGCCGCTGGGGGCATAAAACGTGTGCCGTGGAGGGCACTTCAAAGTGTGCCACTGGGGGCATAAAAAGTGTGCCGTGGAGGGCACTTCAAAGTGTGCCGCTGGAGGGCACCAAAGAGTGTATAGACTTCAGCAAGGCATGGGCTGTACATACTTCACCTAGCTGCAACGTATAGACTTGCAGGGGTTGATGTATAGACTTCATCGATGTACATACTTTGCGTTGAACTGGTGGATGTACCGATTTCACCAGTGTATAGACTTCGCGTTGAACTGGTGGATGTACAGACTTCACCAGTGTATAGACTTCGCATTTGCCAGAACTCTGTACGGACTTGCCACACGAGTGTATAGACTTTGCATTCAAAACAGCCAGCCAATGTACAGACTTGGAGCTTGGGCGTATAGACTTTGTTTGTGCATTCAGCCAATGTACAGACTTGGGGCTTGGCTGTACAGACTTCATTTGTTCATTCAGCCAACGTACAGACTTGGGCTGATGGCTGTATAGACTTGGTGCGACGAAGCGTGCTGCAGAAGGGCTGGATGGCCGTGCCGCTGGAGGGCCAAATGGTCGTGCCGTTGGGGCGTCTGAAGGGCGTGCCGCTGGGGGCTGTGCCGCTGAAGGGGTTCACGGGAGCGTGCCGCTGGAGCACCCTGGAGGGCGTGCCGCTGAAGGGCTCCAGGGGCGTGCCACTGAAGGGCTAAATGGGCAGTTTTGAGCCCGTTGTGAGCACGAGTCGTGGCCCGCTTGATTTTCTTTGAGGCCCATGGATTATGCGCTTCCTGGGAATTGGTTTCTCTTTGCCATCATGACTCCGGGGACGGCTTCACGGTAGTGTGCATATTTGGGGAGTCCGGACGACCAGTCTCTCCGGGGCTTCTTCACTCGGCGCCGTTGTTGATGCGAGGCCGAGTAGGATATCTGGGTTTGCAATTTTTTGGTGTCCACAATTTGGTAGGAGAAAGAAGTACGTTCAAAGACGGTGATGGCATGATTGAGTCTTGGACAAGTGAAACATGCATGACTGGATGGTGTCGGCTGAGGACAATCATTAGAAACTTCTGCAATCAACACATAAGTGTCATTCATAGTTCCAGAATGTATTGACCCTTCCTCCTCTGCATCCTTCGCATTAGAGAATCCATAAGGAAGAACAGGGGAAGCAGGAGCAATGCAAGAGGCACCCACCCTAGACATAAGTCTATCATGATAGGGGGTGCATCAGAGTCGAGCAAAGTGGAATTATCTAGCATCAATTTAATCATCAAATTCGCAAGCAAAGGAATGCCCTGGGCCACACCCACATTTCTGGTGTCGGAAGATATCACAAGAAAACTTTTGGTATCAATAGATGGCATAATAGAGACAAGCACCTCAACAGCAAGGACGACATCATCAACATCAACAATAGGGACTTCTTCAGTAGTCATGACCTCAATCGAAATATCATCATGAACATCATCTTGGGCGGGCATGGCCTCATCCGGAATAGGATCATCAACGTCTGCATCTTCTTTATGAAGAACCTAAAGGGAATTGTTGACTGGCACTTCTGGTTGTTTGGGGTGTGGCACGGCCATACGACGCCACTCTAGCCTGGGCTAACATGGGGTAGTGATAGGCAGAGCATCAACATGCAATGTCTATTGAGAAGTTGAACAAGCAGAGGGAGGATTAGGATGCTTAAAATGTTTTGAGCTTGGTTCGCTGAAGGATGACCATCACCACGATCAGAACCCTTCTTGCATGTAGTGGTGCCATACCCTAAGTGGAGCTAGGAAGAGCAATAAGAAGGCAAGTTGGGGTAGCAGATGGCATGTCGTCCCCCTCCCCTAGGTAACCCAATCCAAATCCTATCGAGGGGAGGTTTGGAGACATCCAACTCAATGCACACCTTGGCCGCAGTGGTATTGAAGAGGTTTTGCATGTTCTTATCAACCTTTAAGATGGGGCCGATGTTGCCGGCTATGGAATATAGGGAAGGCTCTTGATAGAGGTTCACTAGCAACCCGGGGAACTCTAACCAAACTAGAACAACCAGCGAGTCTGCCGATTGCGAGAAGGCCATGGTCCACTTGAAGAAACGTAACTAACATCCTTGGACATAGAGAGTTTCCCAGAGTATACAGCATTGCAAGCACAATAGCAGGTATTTGGGATCGAGGGCACTAAGGATGAAGTCACGATGGAACTGACAACGGTGGGCAAGGTGTACCATGATTTCGTGGGAAGGAGGCTGTCCCTAGCTACGAGGTATGTGCAATGACAACAAAGTTGAATGGCGGGAGGGACTGTTGTATCTCCTTCGAAGTGAAGAAGACAACCAGCTCACTCCCATTTGTGTGTGCCAAAGTATGGCTTGGAAGATGTAGGGTGGGCAGCACTAGGGAAGACAACAACGCCTAGGTAAAAGAGCATGATTGCACCTTCGAAGGGAGAGTTTTAGGGCCATCCATTATGCAAGCAGTCGCCGAGAGGGAAGAGGAAGAAGAGGGGAGATCAGGAGCAACAAGAAGAGGTGCGTAAAGGAGTCGCCACCCCCCCAAGTCGACCATGGTCAGTAGCCGCTAGGGAAACCCTAGCAAAGTGCTAGAGAGAGAGATGATGGCATAGCTGTGTGGATAAGTTCTCTCTCTATCTATCTCTCTCTTTCCCTGTGTGTGTGTACACTCCACTCACCGTGAGGATGCCCCCTTCTCTCTCACACATAGATTGGTCAGGGGTGTAGGGGTATTTTCGAGTTTACATAAATCTTAACTCCATGATGAACATAATAATTTAACAAACTCTAGTCAATGGACCTCTTCATAAGAAATCTTCTCTTTGGACTAAAAATTAATTAGGTCATGTCTTTGGGACCAAAAATTAAATTTTCCTTTTTTCTATCAATAGGTAAGAAGTGAGAGCTGTGGAATAGATATTAATGATGAATAAGTACAGACAAACTGATGAATAATTAGATAATCAAGTTTTAAAATAAGTGTGTTTGTAACCTTATTTATATGAGTTTAGAAAGTTTCTAAGTCCACATGTTAACTTTCAACGTCACCTCCCATTAAAAAGAAAAAAAATGTGCCTGCACAGCTCGCCTAAGTTTGGAGAATATACAGCCAAATAAATGGCTATTCGACATCTCTTGTTGAAGTTGATGATTATAAGATTCTCTTGCCAACGAGTCTATGAGTTAGTATGTAGCAACCCTAATAAATTTAAAAGAATAAAATAAATCAAAATAGAATAAAAGACTAAGTAAAGAAAAGATAAAAATCTGAAATGGAAAAGAATTAAACTCTAATGAAAATAACGCCTCAAGAAAGGCGCGACTTTACAAATAAGTGACCTTCAACCAGGCGCTAATTAAAGAAAGGACGCCCAAATAATAAGGCGTCAAATTTCAAATGACCAAAATAAATAAAAAGGGCAAGAAAGCGTAACGCCCTTTGAGTGGACGCGTTTCAACAAGAAACGACACACGTCAAGGCGTCAATTTAAAATTCGACGCCCTAGAATAAGGCGTTAATTCCATTCCAGTTTCGTTCGAACCGAGAACTTATCCAGGATAAGTTGATAACTATGAGAAAGAGTTCGAATGTAGTAATAACTCTATCATGGAAGTGTTACTTCCAATCGAACACTAACCTTATTAGGATTTCCAGAATCCTATAAATACCTTGATGGATCGAACCCTAGAAAGCTATTTGGTCGATCGTCTCTGCTACGGTAGGTAAAGAACTAACAGTTCTTCCTTATTTCCTTCTCTGTTTACTATTATGTGAAGAACATGAATTGATTCTTCATCCTCTTTTGTTTATAGGGAATCTGACTGCCGTCCGTGAAGAACAGGTGGGTTCTTCCTTTGGTTTTCCTTCTCTTCCGATAGGATAGTATGAAGAATAAATCTTCTTCATCTTCCTCCACTTACAGGTTGAGGAGCTCTTAATCTACTGAAGAACGTGGGTTCTTCATCAACAAACGACTGTGTCTGTTCGTGCCTCCTCTGCCTTGCTGCTGATATTAAATTCAAAAGCTTCAGAATACTCTGTTTATAAAATAGAGTATCGTTCTTTTCTTCCCAGAACCTGCATCCGTTCAAAATCTTCATAGAGGTAGGTTTTCTCAAGCACTGTAGCCCAAATCACCATAATAACTATGTTAAACCATATATATTAGTTCATGCATATAGTTTTCGCGAGTTTTAAATGTTTCTATTGTTGGAAAGAAACACCCTTTCCAAGGGCGCTACCTTAATATGCGACCCAGACAAGGGCGCTACTTTGAAAGAAACGACCATGACCAGGTCGTCAATTCCAGATTCGACGCCCTGTACACGGACGTCAATTTTCTCAATTGTTAATTACCCATGTTAATTATCCAATATTCACTTAAACATGATTCTAAAGCAGTGCACGATCATATTTACTTGAATCCCGATATTTTTCCTGTCATGACCATGTCTCTTGTTTCAGGAAATTATAATACTTGAAATCTGAAAATTCTTGAATTCACGACCCTGTATAGGTCGTCTCTAGCTTGACTAACGCCCCTGTTCAGGGCGTGAATTGAAAAGTAACGCCCATGTCTAGGGCGTGTTTTTGATAAATTTCTGAATATATATATACTGCAAAAATAGAACTAAAGAATGAACGACCACTGTATACGTCGTCAACTTGTAAAGAAACGCCCCTCACCAGGGCGCGTTTTTGATAAAATACTGAAATATTAAAATTTTACAAAAAAAGAAAATAGATAAACGCCCTTACTGAAGGCGTTAATTATGTGATTAATGACTTAGTTAAAGTCGTTATTTTCTATAAAAACTATTTTTACCCTGTTTCTGTAACCGAGGGTTTTATTATATATACATATATATTATATTGGCACTATATTCCAATCCGTGAGTATAGTCCCACGTTTCATGATGTTTTATCGATCACCCTCAATTCTCATTGACATACAAGCTCTCCATTGGACATTCCGTTCCTTTGGACTAGCAAGTTAGTCATAGAGACCTCTGTAAGACTCCTCGAGCCTTGGATTCCCTCAAGGCCGACTGAGCTGGTTGTACCTTAAAAACCCATTACACTAATGATTTCCATGTCACTCTAAAGAAACATGGGATACCGGCCCTTATGTTATACCAAGTGTATATCATAAGAATTTCCTAATGGGATGAGATTATCATGCCATTAAATGATGTTCTTGTAAAACCTCAATTCTATGATAAGAATAAGGGTATCTTACCTTTGATATACTGTTCATGTGGACCTCAATTCTATATAAAGAATGTTCATACTTGTCATGGTACCCGAGTTAAGGGAACCTAATTCCACGTAGTTTCATCGTTCATCGTGATTGTACCGTTGTTATCGCCTATCTATGTCCAATGTCATATTTTTGGACTCCATTCTATCAAAGTTATCCTACGTGTCTACAAGCTTGATTATTGAAATTCCTCATTGGCTATATATACAAGAGTGGATGTCAAAATACATGATAAATGCCTGCGCATATAGGGCCCGATCTGGTCCTGGGAGGAGCACCCGAAAGTACTTGTGCCCATGGGAGTTGAATGATAAGGTATCTGGCATTATACCGAGTGCATGACTAGCTTGATTGGACATTCCACACAAATCTTGTACTTGACTAGTACTTGACATGACATGAATTGCGTGACCCGAGAAAGGGTAATTACTTGCTTGCTTGAAACATGATAGCCAAATTCTTGACATGACTTGTTAAAAGTTCTTGCTTGAATATCTTGTTAGCTTTTCTTGAAAGTTCATGGCTTGTTCAAATTGCTATCTTATTGATATACTCTCTTTCTACCTTGTCGTTTTATACAAGCATGCATAGCTATAGTACATACATGAAAGATGTAATTATTTAAACCCCTTGCTAACGCTTGAGATATAATTTCCTACTGAGCGTTCGCTCACTCCGTGTTTGTCCCTTACTTTTCAGGTAAGTCTGACGAAGAAGGTCAAACTGATAGGGAAAGTCAAGAGTGAAAGAGCTAGAGCTTTTCTAAGTGTCATCTAGTCTTTTTCCTAATTTCTTGAGTCAACTATGTACTTTTCCTTTTTAATTGATTAGAGTATTGGATTTGTAATAGTCTATCCATTATGAAATAAAGGATTGGGTTATCTTTACTTTTGCGCATCTCTGTTTTGGTGTCGAATACACTACTACTCTGATTGACATGATTGATATAAACTCGTCGCGTATATCCGAGTATCTTCCGCGCTCGGGGCGTGACAGTTTTTGTGGTATCAGAGCCTAAGGTATTCAATTCCTAGGAAAAATCTAAGTCCAAGGATAGGTTTTAACCCTTTAACCAGTGAGATTGGGTAGAACCAAGGGTTAAAGTTAACATAGAATGCTAGTCTTTAAAATACAAATCACGTATTAATCTAGTTATTATAATTGTAGGATAATGGCTGCCGAATGTGCTCAATGGCGCAACATGCAGCGTACGCTTCAAGGCATGACGCAAGTGCTGCAACAAGTAGCACAAGGAGGTGGACCACGAGCAGGAAGTCTCCACCAGACTTTCAAGAACATGAACCCGCCCAAGTTCATGGGTTCTACTGATCCGGACGATGCTGAACACTGGATCAGGGAAACGGAACGTATATTCCGTGTCATGCAATGCACGGATCAGGATAAAGTTTTATTAGCTACTTTTCAGTTAGAAAGGGATGCTAGATGCTGGTGGGAATCAATAGAGGCTACTATAAATCAAGATCAGGTTACGTGGGAGGAATTCGTTGAACACTTCAACGCGAAATATTTCTCAGATCGAGTTCAGGAAAAGAAGGCTGCAGAATTTGCTGCATTAAAGCAACGATCTTTGTCAGTGGCCGAGTATGAGGCCCAATTCTCTAGATTATCTCGGTATGCTAAGCATCTAGTTAGCACCGAGAAAATGAAAGCTAGGAGGTTTCTTAATGGGCTCAAGCCCCAAGCTATTACCCAACTGGCGCCGATGGACATTCAAGTCTACTCGGAGATAGTACGTCGAGCTCAACTATTAGAAGATGCCACGGAACTGTCTGATAGAATTCGTGGTAAGGATAAGAAGGAACAAGTTACAGATTCGGGTTCCTTTAAATCCAACTTCAAGAAAAGGCCTAGCAATGGAGGTACGTCCTCACAAGATCAGAAAATTAAGAAGACCAAGCCCTTCTCTATCACCACTACCCCTTCAAATACAGTATGCAAGCATTGTGATAAGGCGGGCCATAGAGCAGAAGAATGCTGGAGGAAACTAGGAGCATGTCTCCATTGTGGGAGTCGTGAGCATCGGAATCCCGATTGCCCATTACTTAACGATCAAGCTGGTGACGGAAAGCGCCCGGTAACCAAGAATGTGCGTCTTCACGCAATTAAGGAGACCGAAGAAGAAGAAGGCGGACTGGTAGAAGGTACATTAAAAGTTTGTTCCAAGAATGCATATGTCTTAATTGATACTGGTGCATCGCATTCTATTATTTCTAAGAAGTTTGCTGACCCATTACCCCTAGAACCGGAATGGATGAAGTTAGTTTTGTCTACTCCTCTTGGTGACGAGACTGATATCACGCATCATTACCAAAACTGTGAGGTATTGATTCATGGTCAAAATCTCCCTATTGATCTCATATGTTTAGATCTAAAGGAGTATGATGTCATACTAGGAGCAGATTGGTTATCCAAGTATCAAGCAACGGTTGATTGCCGCAATAGCGAGGTTACTTTCAAGGAATTTCCGGAACTAATATTTACTAGCCCTAAGAGTCGGAGCAAATCCCCTATTATTTCAGCTCTCCGAGCTAGCAAGCTCATCAGGAAAGGATGTGTATCTTTCCTTGCATTTGTCACAGTTAAAGAAGCTAAGGAGACTAAGCTAGAAGACATTCCAGTAGTGCAAGAATTTCCGGATGTGTTTCCGGAAGATTTGCCGGGATTACCCCCGCAAAGAGAAGTGGCCTTCACCATTGACTTAGTCCCTGGTGCTGGTCCGATTTCAAAGGCACCTTATAGGATGTCACCTGCTGAACTCAAGGAGTTAAAGGAGCAATTGATGGAATTCATTAAGAAAGGATTCATTAGACCAAGTACTTCCCCGTGGGGATCGCCTGTGTTATTTGTGAAGAAGAAAGATGGATCCATGAGGCTATGCATCGACTATCGACAGTTGAATCATCTCACTATCAAGAACAAGTATCCACTGCCGAGAATCGATGAATTATTTGATCAAGTATCCGGATCCAAGTATTTCTCCAAAATTGATCTCAGGTCGGGATATCATCAGTTAAGGATCAAAGATGATGACATTCATAAAACCGCATTCAGAAGCAGGTATGGCCATTATGAATTCGTTGTTATGCCCTTCGGACTAACAAATGCCCCTACTGCCTTTATGCAGTTAATGAATAGCATATACAGGCCTTATTTGGATCAATTTGTGGTAATTTTTATTGATGATATATTGATCTATTCTAAGACCAAGGAAGAGCATGAGGAGCATTTAAGGATTGCATTACAAATATTGAGGACAAACCAATTATATGCAAAACTTAACAAGTATGAATTCTGGCTTGAAGAAGTGACTTTTCTCGGACATGTTATATCAAAGGATGGCTTGTCTGTAGACCCATCAAAAGTTGAAGCTGTAAGGAACTGGGAAAGATCGACCAATGCTAGCGAGATCCGAAGTTTCTTAGGTCTTGTCGGCTATTACAGGCGATTCATCAAGGATTTCTCTAAGATCGCCGTGCCCCTTACGAGGTTAACTCGCAAGGAGATCCGTTATGAATGGAGTGAAGAAAGTGAAAGAAGTTTTCAAACTCTCAAGGGTCATCTTACTACAGCCCCTATCTTAGCATTGCCAATTGAAGGAGAAAAATTTGAGGTATACACTGATGCTTCTGGCATTGGCCTCGGATGTGTTCTAATGCAACAAAGGAAGGTTATAGCCTACTCTTCTCGTCAATTAAAGAAGCATGAAGAAAACTACCCCGTCCATGACTTAGAATTGGCCGCGGTAGTATTTGCACTGAAGATATGGAGACATTATCTCTATGGAGTGCAGTTTACTGTATACTCCGATCACAAGAGTCTCAAATATCTTTTCTCACAGAAGGAACTGAACATGAGGCAAAGACGTTGGCTAGAATATCTCAAAGACTTCGACTTCAATATATAATATCATCCCGGAAAGGGTAATCATGTAGCAGATACCCTTAGTCGAAAGCCGAGAGCACTGTTAGCCAATTGTATGATTCAAGAATGGAAATTACTGGAGCAATTCTCTGAACTCAACATAGGCATGGACACAGACCCTAGATGTGTCATATTATCTCACATAAGTATTCAGTCAGACCTACTAACTGAAATACAAGGACTTCAGAATGATGATCCTATATTAGTAGAAATCAAGGGCAGATTAGAAGGACAATCGGATTTCTAATTAACTTCTGATAGAAGGTTGTTATTCAGAAACAGAACTTGTATACCGGACTGCCCAGAATTGAAGAAGAAGGTCTTAGATGAAGCTCACAGATCAAGATATACAATTCATCCTGGATCTACCAAGATGTACCAAGATGTGAAAAGAAATTTTTGGTGGCCCAACATGAAAAGGGAAATAGCAGACTATGTATCACGTTGTCTCACATGCCAACAAGTCAAGGCGGAACACCAAAAGCCTGCTAGAAAGCTACATCCTCTAGATATTCCTAAATGGAAATGGGAGGATATTGGCATGGATTTCATCATGGGTCTATCTAAATCAAAAAGATGACATGATGGAATATGGGTTATCATTGACCGATTGACTAAATCAGCGCATTTCTTGCCAATCAAGAGCCGATGGTCGATTGATGTTCTGGCTGCATTGTATATCAAGGAGATAGTCAGATTACATGGTATTCCTGTTTCAATCGTGTCTGACAGAGATCCCCGTTTCACTTCTCATTTTTGGAAGGGATTACAACATTCGTTGGGAACAAGGCTTAACTTTAGTACAGCTTTTCACCCTCAAACGGATGGTCAGACCGAGAGAACCAATCAAGTAGTCAAAGATATGCTAAGAGCATGCATTATTGATTTTGGTGGAAACTGGCATGATCACTTATCTATGGTTGAATTTGCATACAATAATTAATAGCTACCAGGCAAGTATACAAATGGCACCTTTCGAAGCCTTATACGGAAGGAGTTGCCGATCACCCATATGCTGGAGCGAAGTTGGAGAGAAACAATTGTTAGGTTCAGACATGGTAAGGGATACTACCGAGAAGATACAAATGATCAGAGAAAGACTGCAAGTTGCTCAGTCTAGACGAAAGGCTTATGCTGACACAAGAAGGAAAGATCTTGAATTCTAAGTTGGAGATCATGTATTTCTCAAGATATCGCATGAACGTGGAATACGGAGATTTGGTGTTAAAGGGCAAGCTTACACCTAGATACATCGGACCTTTTGAGATACTCGAAAGAATTGGCGAGGTTGCTTATCGCATCGCATTGCCACCTCAATTGTCCGACGTACATGATGTGTTCCACATATCTATGTTAAAGAAGTATGTGCATGATCCATCACATATTATTGAGCATGAAATCTAGTAATCCGAAAAGATTTCACATATGAGCAGAAGCCCCTAAAGATACTAGATCGAGAAGTACGGACCCTAAGGAATAAGGTTATTCCCATGCTAAAAGTACAATGGAATAAGAATTCAGAATAAGAAGCTACATGGGAGACCGAGAAATCTATGAGGAAGCGATTTCCAGACTTATTTTAGAAGGTATATACTCTACACTCTCCACATGTATATTTACTTGTATATATATGATTGAATTTGGGGACCAAATTCTTTTTAAGTGGGGGAGGGTGTAGCAACCCTAATAAATTTAAAAGAATAAAATAAATCAAAATAGAATAAAAGACTAAGTAAAGAAAAGATAAAAATATGAAATGGAAAAGAATTAAACTCTAATGAAAATAACGCCTCAGGAAAAGGCGCGACTTTATAAATAAGCGACCTTCAACCAGGCGCTAATTAAAGAAAGGACGCCCAAATAATAAGGCGTCAAATTTCAAACGACCAAAATAAATAAAAAGGGCAAGAAAGCGTAACGCCCTTTGAGTGGACGCGTTTCAACAAGAAACGACGCACGTCAAGGCGTCAATTTAAAATTCGACGCCCTAGAATAAGGCGTTAATTCCATTCCAGTTTCGTTCGAACCGGGAACTTATCCAGGGTAAGTTGATAGCTATGAGAAAGAGTTCGAATGTAGTAATAACTCTATCATGGAATTGTTACTTCCAATCGAACACCAACCTTATTAGGATTTCCAGAATCCTATAAATACCTTGATGGATCGAACCCTAGAAAGTTATTTGGTCGATCGTCTCTGCTACGGTAGGTAAAGAACTAACAGTTCTTCCTTATTTCCTTCTCTGTTTACTATTATGTGAAGAACATGAATTGATTCTTCATCCTCTTTTGTTTATAGGGAATCTGACTGCCGTCCGTGAAGAACAGGTGGGTTCTTCCTTTGGTTTTCCTTCTCTTCCGATAGGATAGTATGAAGAATAAATCTTCTTCATCTTCCTCCACTTACAGGTCGAGGAGCTCTTAATCTACTGAAGAACGTGGGTTCTTCATCAACAAACGACTGTGTCTGTTCGTGCCTCCTCTGCCTTGCTGCTGATATTAAATTCAAAAGCTTCAGAATACTCTGTTTATAAAACAGAGTATCGTTCTTTTCTTCCCAGAACCTGCATCCGTTCAAAATCTTCATAGAGGTAGGTTTTCTCAAGCACTGTAGCCCAAATCACCATAATAACTATGTTAAACCATATATATTAGTTCATACATATAGTTTTTGCGAGTTTTAAATGTTTCTATTGTTGGAAAGAAACGCCCTTTTCAAGGACGCTACCTTAATACGCGACCCAGACAAGGGCGCTACTTTGAAAGAAACGACCATGACCAGGTCGTCAATTCCAGATTCGACGCCCTGTACACGGACGTCAATTTTCTCAATTGTTAATTACCCATGTTAATTATCCAATATTCACTTAAACATGATTCTAAAGCAGTGCACGATCATATTTACTTGAATCCCGATATTTTTCCTGTCATGACCATGTCTCTTGTTTCAGGAAATTATAATACTTGAAATCTGAAAATTCTTGAATTCACGACCCTGTATAGGTCGTCTCTAGCTTGACTAACGCCCATGTTCAGGGCGTGAATTGAAAAGTAACGCCCCTGTCTAGGGCGTGTTTTTGATAAATTTCTGAATATATATATACTGCAAAAATAGAACTAAAGAATGAACGACCACTGTATACGTCGTCAACTTGTAAAGAAACGCCCCTCACCAGGGCGCGTTTTTGGTAAAATACTGAAATATTAAAATTTTGTAAAAAAGGAAAATAGATAAACGCCCTTACTGAAGGCGTTAATTATGTGATTAATGACTTAGTTAAAGTCGTTATTTTCTATAAAAACTATTTTTACCCTGTTTCTGTAACCGAGAGTTTTATTATATATACATATATATATTATATTGGCACTATATTCCAATCCGTGAGTATAGTCCCACGTTTCATGATGTTTTATCGATCACCCTCAATTCTCATTGACATACAAGCTCTCCATTGGATATTCCGTTCCTTTGGACTAGCAAGTTAGTCATAGAGACCTCCGTAAGACTCCTCGAGCCTTGGATTCCCTCAAGGCCGACTGAGCTGGTTGTACCTTAAAAATCCATTACACTAATGATTTCCATGTCACTCTAAAGAAACATGGGATACCGGCCCTTATGTTATACCAAGTGTATATCATAAGAATTTCCTAATGGGATGAGATTATCATGCCATTAAATGATGTTCTTGTAAAACCTCAATTCTATGATAAGAATGAGGGTATCTTACCTTTGATATACTGTTCATGTGGACCTCAATTCTATATAAAGAATGTCCATACTTGTCATGGTACCCGAGTTATGGGAACCTAATTCCACCTAGTTTCATCGTTCATCGTGATTGTACCGTTGTTATCGCCTATCTATGTCCAATGTCGTATTTTTGGACTCCATTCTATCAAAGTTATCCTACGTGTCTACAAGCTTGATTATTGAAATTCCTCATTGGCTATATATATAAGAGTGGATGTCAAAATACATGATAAATGTCTGCGCATATAGGGCCCGATCTGGTCCTGGGAGGAGCACCCGAAAGTACTTGTGCCCATGGGAGTTGAATGATAAGGTATCTGGCATTATACCGAGTGCATGACTAGCTTGATTGGACATTCCACACAAATCTTATACTTAACTCGTACTTGACATGACATGAATTGCGTGACCCGAGAAAGGGTAATTACTTGCTTGCTTGAAACATGATAGCCAAATTCTTGACATGACTTGTTAAAAGTTCTTGCTTGAATATCTTGTTAGCTTTTCTTGAAAGTTCATGGCTTGTTCAAATTGCTATCTTATTGATATACTCTCTTTCTACCTTGTCGTTTTATACAAGCATGCATAGCTATAGTACATACATGAAAGATGTAATTATTTAAACCCCTTGCTAGCGCTTGAGATATAATTTCCTACTGAGCGTTCGCTCACTCCGTGTTTTTCCCTTACTTTTCAGGTAAGTCCGACGAAGAATGTCAAACTGATGGGGAAAGTCAAGAGTGAAAGAGCTAGAGCTTTTCCAAGTGTCATCTAGTCTTTTTCCTATTTTCTTGAGTCAACTATGTACTTTTCCTTTTTAATTGAATAGAGTATTGGATTTGTAATAGTCTATCTATTATGAAATAAAGGATTGGGTTATCTTTACTTTTGCGCATCTCTGTTTTGGTGTCGAATACATTACTACTCTGATTGACATGATTGATATAAACTCGTCGCGTATATCCGAGTATCTTCCGCGCTCGGGGCGTGACATAGTAGCATAGGCCTCCCTTTATTCAAGGGTCTCTTAGGTTTGAATTCCACATTCTCTAATTATACCAGAGGAGATATTTAACTTAGAAATTTATGGGACTCTATAATCAATTGCTATCTACAAGCAGCAAGATTCACTAAGAGTATATTACTTCTTATGGTAGAAATTTTTAATTTGAAATTGATGTGGGCTCTTCATTCTGCCCATCAAAATTGGGTATGTGACGTCTCCTCGCCGCTTCGAGTGCCACTCGCCCATGTTATGAATTCCAACCATATTAATGACAATGCAGACGTCAGCCGTCCACCCGTATATGGTTCAAGACCCGATAGTTCGACACCCCATCTTGTCGCCTCTCTCTGTATGACGTCTGACGCACGTCGCGCATTATCCTGCAGCCATCTACGTACTCTCACACCTTAGGGGCCCTATATATGCCCTAGTATGGATGGACGTTCACCCCCCGCAGACGTGCCTACCCTGACGATAGAATCGACATTCAATACATCTTGACTCAATATCTATAAAAGCAAGTCACCATGACCTCCATCAAGTATGCTACTCAACCCTATCCAATCTCATGCAACAAAGAGCAATGCAAGTACCCCCCCCAACACTTGCCTCTCTCTATTCTCTAGCCTCCCTGATTTCGTGACCTTCCATGTCATGTTGACTTAAGTATTGGAGAGTTCTTCCGAGCACCTCACTTACCGATAAGAACTTCTCTAGTGCAGGAAAAAGCTCGGCTCCATATGTTCTGTTCCCACCCGAGACTCTCTCTCTCTTCTCCTCTCTCATCTGCAAGTCAGTGTATGCTCCAACTACTCGACACTCGGTGCACGACACTCGGTGCACCACTCACAACCCAAGGAGAAGCTTGCAGACTCTCAACCTCAATGCTCGGCTCGGTCGTTAGAAACTCCTCTCGCTCTCGATATCACTCTTTTGCTCGGTCTCTCGTTACGGATTCAAATGTAGGTAACAGAAATAATTACCTAAATAAGGCTGAGCCATAATAGCAGTGCAAAAGAAGTTCCCTGGGGAGAGAACAAGGTTAGACAAACGCTCAAAAATCAAATTATCTTATTAAAGAAGACTTGTAAATATTAATAAGATTCTCTTAACTCCACCACCACGTAGTCGCCGCGAGAAAACTCAGTTGCTGCCCAGTGAAATTTACGAGTTAAACTGACTAGGGCGTTAGGGTCATCATACCTTCAAGTAAAGTAGTCTCCAACGTAAGGGGAGTCATATCCCTTCCGCTTATTTTTCAAAAGACCTTCTTGGTAACGAGATGGCTTGGGGAGTTAACACGAAGCCTTCTTATAGTGGACACTCACAAGACCATTGGGAGTCCCCTTATAGTGGACACTCACAAGACCTCCACTCTGCACCACATCGTGGGCAAATAGTACGATGCCTTCAGACATCCGTATCTGAAAACATCTAAATAAATACCGAAAAAAATAACATAGCAAGTAGAAAGACACCAAATGACAAAAAACCTGCAGTGCGGATCGCCTACCCCTTGTAATAACAGAGGGGACACTTCTGCCTATTTAATGCCTGCTGTGGTCACGTTGGTCTCTGACAATTTGTGTTAATAAATCATTTCACATGTCTTCCCCGTAAAACTTAAAACTCAGACAAAGTACGTGCATGAAACAAGCCAGTCTGAAGTCTGAACCACGGTCAGTTGCATCTCTTAAGACACGTCCCATCTTCTCTCTCACATGCGCGCACTTACCGCATCTTGAAGTAGAAGAGAGAACAATCACAGTGGTGGCGCTGGCTTGGGGAGTTCCATAATTAAAATCAGAGGAGACAAGGGGTACCACCCCACGGGAGGAGAACCCACCAGGGAAGCATGGCCGCCCAGGTTTGGCCATGCCCCCTGCTTTCTCTCGACAAGCTCCCCAGGGGGTCCTGTGAACATTCCGGAAGGCAGGGCAGGGCAGGGCTGCCCACATGGGTGCAGGGTCCTCCCCCACGGTGGCCTGCCTGTGATGGGATGAGCAGAGCCCCTTCATGGGTGTCTGTGTGGGGGGAAGGATCAAGGGGGAGGGGGGGGGGTCTCTCCTGCCCAACACAGAATGTGGCCGGCAAATCCATTTGCACCTCATCAATTTCTAGGCTGAAACTACACTCAGATTCCATTGGGATTTTAGTGTTGAGGTGTTGGAAGAGAACCCATTTTTTGTCATCAGAGAGATGATTCTTGTTTGAAGAGTGGAGGGGAGAGAGAGAGAGAGAGAGAGAGAGAGAGAGAGAGAGAGAGAGAGAGAGAGGGAGTCCAACATTTGGTGCCAGAGTTACCATTTAATATTTTCTATAAACACATGAGGAATATTACAATGTAATACACTGTAGAAAAAATTGACCTTAAATTCAATATCTTCAGTTAGGAGCACCAAACTTACTTACCTGGCCACAATCACATTTATAGTTGATACATTTTTTTACCATTAACCAATTTAAACTTAGTCTACAGTAATCTTCGTTATGAGGATTATTTTGAGGTTCTAACAACCAAGGACACGGTTATCGACGTGATGATTTAATTATATATATATATATATATATATATATATATATATATATATATATATATATATATATATATATATATAACTCTAGCAGAAGTTAGTAACAAGCGTACGTAGTTATCATAGTCAACATCCTGATTATAACGCACAACCAAGCAACTCATTTCAAGTTTATTATTGAAATAACTAAAAAGATGAAAAGTGAGAGGGCTCAATTATTCGATAATGACAGTTTGAATAAAAGCATGCCCTTCGCTTTACAGACAATTCACGCCAGCGATAACGAACGCCAGATCTTCTTTACTCGAGTCTTTTTGCCTAACGATAATGTGAAGAACTGTCATAAAATAGATACCGGTTGTAAAGGTCTCTCTACCTTAAAATTACATTTATATATATACATACAAGGTCTCTCCGTCTCCACTCCATTTAGAACCCAAGAGTTTGAAGATAAGTGGAGGTAGTTCATCGACCAACTACCCATATAGGCCCCGCTGCGCGCCAAGCCCTTCCCCCTCCGGTCGCGAGAGCCCGCGGAACTGTTGGTGGGGGGGAGCTCCCGCCGGGAACTCCGCCCCCCCCTCTCCTTCACCACCCACCGGTGGTGGCCCTGCACGCTGGTTCGTCCAGCGGAACCTTCATCGTCGGCCCCGGCCGCGGTGGCTTTTGTCGGGTGGGGGAGGCCCCGTAGGGAACCCTCCCTCCCCAGGTACGCTTCATGTTCTCCTTCTCCGCCGATCTCCGTCTCCCTCCGGCCCTCTCCTCCCCTCTCTGCCCTCCTCTCCCCCGTCTCCCCCCCTTTTCTCTCTGTGTCCCCCCGCCCCCCCTCGTCCCTCCAATCGTCTCCCCCTTTCCTCCCCGCCGTTCCTTCCGCCCCTCTCCTCCTTCCCTGGCTCCTCCCCCCTGTTCTTCTCTATCCGCCGGCCCCGACCTCCCAACCCTTCCCCCCCTCCCTCCGCTGACCTTCCGCCCTCCCCACCTCTTCCCCCGTTCCCTGATTTCATCGCCGACCGACCCGCCTTCCCACCCACCCGGCCCCCCTCCCCTTTTCTGCGACGTCTTCTCGGCCCCCCCTCCACCCCCCAAGCCCCTGGCCCTCCGCCCCTTCCCTGCCTCCCTCCTTGTTTGTTCCCCGCCCCCTCGTCGACCGCTGCCCCCCCCACCCCCGTAGACCTCTCCCCCTCAGCGTCGTCCCTCCCCCCTTTCTTCTCAGTTTCTCCCCCCCTTCCCTCCTCTTCCTCCCTGCTCGCCGCCCCTGCCTCGCTATCGTCTCCCTTCTGTCGTCCAGCCCACCGGGTTAGCCTCCCCAAACCTTATTTTGATAGCCCATCCCCTTCCCTCTTATCCCCCCTCCATCCGCCGCCCATGCCTCCCGTCACCGTCGTCTACCTCTTCCTCTCGTCCCCCACCTCCCCTCCCCACCGTCCATGTTCGTCTCTTCCACTGGTTTGGGCATCCCCTCGGACTCTGTCGGAATGGGTCAGGTTCTCGTGTTGCAGGTTATGGGTCTCCTCCCTCGGTTTCGAAGAAGCTCGGAGATACAGCGCTTTCCTCCCGTATCCAACCGGATATCGGCCTCCCGAGTTCTCTTTTCTCACTGCAGTATACAAGAGCGGTACGGCTGCCAAGTGCGCCCCGAGGATGAACCCGGCCACCTTCGACATCGGCTGACTCTTCTTCGGTTCTCTGGAGCTCCCACCCTCGGTGGTCCCCTGTGCTCTCCTCGTATCCCGGATACCCTCCATGTTTGCTCGCTGCCATGGTGTTGTTATGGGCTATGTCTGATCTATCTGTATGGTTGGGGTTTTCTTCTTCCTCCTATAATCAGCTTGTTCCTCGTATGAAATGAAGTTCTATCTTGTTTTCAAAAAAAAAAAAGTGGAGGTAGTTCATCCATATATATCCCAATTTTAAGATTAAAACCGATGATAAGTCATTGATCTTTTATGGAGGGATGTCAATGGGTCGAGCCGATCTAACGGACCGTGAGTTTGACCTGATTTCGGACCAACCCACAGATCTCAGGTCTAAACGTTTGACTCGTCAAAGCCCGCGGGTTAAACTCAAACTTTGAGTTCGACCCGCAGGCCGACTCGACACATTCTTCTTTTTTTTATTATTTTAAATTTTATTATTTAATGAAAAATTAAAAATATCTTATTTTACTTAATTAAACAATTAAAAAGTTTCTATTTAAATAAATTAACGTCTAGAACTCTAATTTAATTTAGTTAGATTTTAAGTTTTATATTATATATATATTATTATTTAATTTATCGGATCGAGTCGAAGTTAGACTTGTGAATAAGTCGGGTCCGAGCAAGACTTTAAATTTGATGTGTCAGGCTTGGGCCAAAGCGACTTAATCTTGATCTGAGCCCGGGCTATTGACAGCTCTACTCTTACGTAGAATGACTCATCGTTGAATGTTTCTAAGCATTTGGGAATTCTTCCACACATATGCTTACTTATACAGAGACGAGCTATATAATCTTTAATACATTCCATTTATTTTCGTTTAAATTATCTCGATACCAAACCATAGGTCTAGTGAATATAGTGAGTAGGCTTGATATAATATTTATATCTCATCTTTGATGTCTGATGAGTATGGGATTAATTATTTTCTATCACACCCCATTCCTGCCCTTTCATGAACCCAACCAGATCACCTGATATGTCTCTTCATTTTGATCCAGGAGCAACATAGAAATATGCTCCCATACGAAGAACATCTTCTTCCAACAGCTAGTCAACCTTCCCAAGGGCTCATTAGTATTGAGGACAGAGTCTCCAGTTGCCATCTCCATGCATGAAGCATTTTGGGCTCTTCCATGTCCCCAAGAACGGCTCTTCCACACAGCAATTGGGCAGAAGGAGCAGTGTAGCAATCACAGGTCGCCAAGTCCATATATATGTTGGCGTTCTATCAGCCTCAAGTCAAGGGGTGGGAAGAACAGTGGACAGAGACATTCCTGAGCGTCCCCCAAATGCCGCCACCTCAACAATCAAATTGAAGACAGAAATTGATGGGGCGAGCTTGTCGAGCCACACAGCGACTCTCCAACGATTAATGCCAACAGCCCCACAACATGGATCTTCATGGACATGAAGACACCGAGAGCACTGGGGGATTCAGGGTTGGAAAGGTGAAGCATTCATGGCTGCTGCTCCCTGCCTCCCCCTGGGTTTCCCCAACCTGTACGTTTCAAAAGCATTTTCTTCTCTCTTTCGAGTTTTTTCTTTACATAGATAATTACAGACAATATTCTATTTATATATAACGTAGAAATAATTTCCAACCAAATATAATGTCAACATAGTTATAAAAAATAAATTAAAAAGAAACAAACGCCCACCCAACTCCTAATTAACTTCAACACCACCCTATTCCTCCTGAGAGGCCTCTTTGAAATTAGATTGGGACAGCGCATTCGACTCTGTGGACGTGATCAATACGCTGCCCCACCCCAATTACCGCCGCGTTTTTGTGCGGCGGGCTCGAATGGAATCCACTTTCTCTCTCGTCGATTTACTATTCTCCCCTATCCTATTCACACATCGAATAGTCCACTTGGAGAACCCATTGACATAGCCACTGTGCCAGGTCTCGGTGAAGTGTTTCCCATGTCGGCATCTTTCTGTGGCAAGCGGCGGTGAGAGTGAAAGACCGCGGATGAATAGAGTTTGTACTCGAATGGTTACGAGTGAAGACTTCAATAAAGTGGTCTCTTCTCCTGACCTTTTCTTGAATAGCCTTTTGTAGGCATAATAGCTAGTGGACCTTGCCAATCTGTTTGTTGGACTCGACGTGCAATCAAACAAATGGTCAGGAAATAGACAAACACAACAGCATTGATCATGATCTCCTCTGAAGGATGGACACTTCATCGTTGTCACTTCAGATCATTTCCAGGGGACTACCTTTCCCTCTCCCTAATTCCATGAAATTATATATGTTGGAACATCGAAGATAGTGATCATGATCCTCACAAGCATGCACGTTTGACCATTTACTATTTCCTCTCCCTCGTTGCATTAAATTATATGTCGGAACATATATTCATATTTGATGTGATGCATGTTTGTTGCGTAGCCTTAGCATCTACCACTTATTATTCTCCTTTGTTAGTAGCCGGGCACATTTTGGGGAGGGGGGGGGGAATAGGTGAGATATGATAGGTATAAAAATTTTCTTCGCAATTTAAATACGCACGCAGAGGAAAGTAAAAATAAGAACATGTAAACAAATCACACGAGACAAGAGATTTATACTGGTTCGATCAATCTTCCATTTTCCTACGTCTAGTCCCCTGTAACTCGCTCGGGATATTCCACTAACCTTCAAACTAATGTTACACCAGCTGATTCTCAAGGGTAAGCTCTCTACAACCAATATGCACTTCCCTATGACTTAGCTTTTCTAATAATTTCGCGCCGGCTAACCTTTTAGAGGCTAGTCACCCACCTAATCACACAGGTATCAATGGACTGAATTACTAGTCACTTGCGGTGCTAGTACCCAATAGCAACAAATACTCTTCACACCCACTGTCCTTCCGACAATGATACAAAACCAAAACGAAGTGCATAAGTAGAATAAAAATAAAAGACGATGGGAATAAGAATATCGTTACAACATAATATCCACTCTTGGATGCGTCTTGAACATATAGTCTCAAGGGTAAATGTTGAATGTGATGAAGTTTTTCTCATCGTGGATGCATTGGAAGCTCGATGCAGAGATCACTTGAATACAAGAAGACGTTTTGAGAGCGTGCTCAACTATCTCATTTTTTACTCAGTCGCTTGTCCTTCTTGCTACAATCTTCTCTTTATTTATAGGATGAAGATGATGTGTCTGTTAGACACAAACTCGCCTAATGGTCGGATCTCAGATACTCAGCTTTAAGAGATTTGCCGTGACTCCTGAGTCTTGAACTTCTGGCCGTTGAGTCTATGTCAGCTTCTACATTGAACTTTATTCCTTGTTCTTCTAGGTAGAGTGATATCTCTGAGCTGAGTAGCCTTGCTAGTGTCCATGTTAAAGTCTTTATCTTCTATCGATCGTATAGCCTATATATTACTAAATAAATATTTCCAAGTAAACTTTTGAATACAATGTGAGATAAAAAGGAAACTTTGAATATTTATATCAATATATATATATATATATATATATATATATATATATATATTATACTACACTTCAGTACTACGTGTGTCTGTAATGACTACTAAGTGTTCAATGCAGCCATAAGTTATACATGTTTCCTATAGAAGTATCCCAACGGATACTTGGCATTAAATGCCAGGGTTGGTTAACATTACTTTATATGTAAGACCATACCCATATATATAATGGCTACTTTTGAAAGATGCTTTATAATTCTAATTTTATTCTTTTGCTATTCAGGCAATTGTAGCTTAATACTTGGGGGTGGACACGTGCCTCAATTTCTTCGAGATGATTTATCCTTTTTTGCTTGATAGGTGTAAGTCCGCCTATATCTTTGTTCGACATTAGAGCATGCTATACTTAGATAGACTATTTTATATTTTTTTTCTGAGATAGGCGATAGATCGTCTAAACCTTTATTTATAAAGGAGGTCTATCCTTTGTCGTTTTCTTGAGATAGATGGAGGTTCGTCTATGTGACCATCTTTCGCTTATCTCATTAAGATATTGAAGTAGCACCTATTCCAGTTGAACTTTTTTTCGCCTAAACTCTTTATAGTTTTAAAGGTAGCTAATCTTCTGCGTACCTTAGTTATATGAGAATATTGTAGATCTCCTTATTTGATTTTATGGTCTTTCGCCTATAACATGAGATAACAAGATTTCACATATATCTGCTTCAAAAGATATTAAGCCTACTCTTTAGGCTTTATTTAATTTTTTTTTATTTTTTTTGATATTTTAGCTCTTGGGCAAAAATTTTCTGATGAAGACAAGCCTTTTTATTTGCCATGTGATTTGTCTTGCCTTATATAACTCTTCCTAGTATTTTATATTCTACCGCTATGTGGAAGAGTGTTGTCATTTATCTTTCTTTAAGTAATCTTCTGTTTGTTCAAGGCAAAATGGATGTGAAAGTACATTGCATCTCATATCAGTGTACAACTAATATTGAGGACAATATTTGTCCTGTAAGGCTTATAGTTTGAATATTCATTTTAGAGTTTCTATGCAACTCTAAAGAAAATTTTCTTGGTATCTTTTAGATGCCACTCGATTTTATGTTAAGGTCTAGAAATCTCTTCTTCTGGCCTTTGTGCACAATTATTTTTCCTTGTGCGCTTTATATTTATGATATTTGGTTGGCCTTCCTATATATATCATCTTAAATTTCTATGATTAAAATCTATTTCAAATGTCCAACCAAGGTGATGTGCACTTTATTAGTGACTCAGTGGGGTGGTGAGTGCAAGGATTTATTTTTCTGGCTCTAGAGGCACTTGTTCTGCTTTGCACATTCCTATTTGTCTTTTAGGCGTGGAGTTAGGATTGTATACTTTACTTAGCCCTCCTTACCTTTATATTAAAACCTTTATATTTAGGCAATTTAGTCATTATCCCATATATTGTAGGAGATATATATTTAGATTAAACATATAAATCAAATATTGAGATAATTATTTATTTATTTTATCATTAACCAAAATAATGAACTATATGGAGAAGGTATTTTTCAACATCCTTCTTGTGGAATCAGGGTGATAGAGAGAGTTCAACTCTCTCTCTCTCTCTCTTTCTAAGAAGGGAAGCTTTCACCTAAAATCGCTATGGTTCGATCTACATGCACGTCCATTTCAAACTTGGAAGTCCTATTATGCGGAGAATCCTGTCAGCCTTGTGCTTCATGAAGAGCATGAGAACATAGGAGTACAAGGAGCATTTGGAAAGACTTAGGGGGATTTTAATCATTGGAATTCTCGCCCATCACAAGTGTTTTCAAACGGCTCATTGTCTCCTATGCTTTAACAAAAGGTGGATTGTGAGAGGAGGAGAGAGAAAAAAAATAAAGTCACAAATTCATAATCTTCAAAAATTGTCCAGGACCTACATTTGGAGAAAAAATATATTATAAAAAAATCCATAATCCCTAACCTTAAACTTTCCACAAGCAACCAAAGGAGAAGATTTTGTAGATATTGGAATCTCGCAACTCCTTCAAATTGTTGGATGGCCTAAAGGTTCTCTTGTTGGGATAGGATCATGCCTTAGCTAAACGGCTTGACACTAGAAGAGAAAAGAGATCAAGGGGCCCTGAGAGTTTCTCCAAGGAAAATCCTCATATGCTTAGATTAAAGCAAGGAGATGAAGGACATTATGGAAATAAGAAAATAAGTAGTTGAGGTTTTCTCTTTTTTCCATCCCCATATCTTCATTACGTTGTTGTGGTCATATAGTTGACGGTGGTCGATGATCTTGATTACCGTGTTATCTAGAAAATGGGAGATCTATGACCCCAATTTGATACGTGTTTGTAGCAATGTCTTGCTACCATCTAGGTTTACTGAGTCACCCTACGTGTGAAACTTGGGGGGCTTTTTACCTCGGTAATCAACGCATGACCTTGATAATACAAAGGGTCTACATGCGGCTTTGACGCTATCATTATACTTTCCTCATCATGACCATAAGGTGGGTAGTGGCCGAAAATGTGGAGATACTCACACGTGACACTGAGTATTGACTCTGGCTACGTCACATATAATCATGGCACCTACTAGGAGGGCAAGGGTCTCCTTGTATAGTGTGCTCCATGTTACTGCCATCTGTTATATGGTAGATCGTAAATGATCTTTGAGGGGGTAGGTTTATTTTGTAAGGTCGATGGTCAGGCTTTGCCTAAGATTAGGCCTTTTAGAGCGGATATGCTCGAGATCGAGCTTAGGGCCTTTCCTTATCTTGAGATCGGGCTACTAACTGATCTTTCGTGGTGTCCGAGGTCAAGTTGTGATGGGAATCGACGCCGAGCATGTACATTTACTTTTGTATTTATGTCCTTTTAATTTGTATTTATATCCTTGGGAAAGTATATGCGTAATTGTACGGCTTTATAAGCCAATGCGTCATTCCCACGGATTGCGTGGGTTTCTATGTAATTTGTCAGTAGGACCATCAAGGGGGCCCTCAACCCTCTCCCATTGGTCCATGTCACCTTATGGGGCTGGTCAACTATCCTAGATGGACATCTAGAAGGTTGGACTAGTCATATGCCACATGGGTAAATAAGGGGGTAAGAATTTCCATGGTAGGCTACCTACCATGTCAAACTTGTCCCCCTTGCCATTCTTGGTCAATAGGCCGCCCCCCCTTGTATATTATATTTATTTTTTTTGTGTTTGTGGCATGCAATCTAGGCCATCCATCTCACATCCCTAGATCTAAGGGTGGAGGTTAGATTTGGTTGGAAGCATATAAAACCATGTATTTTCATGTGAAAATTAATGAAAAATCAGAAATTTTGTTAAATGCCAAGAAGGCTCTTGTGCCCCAGCCCTCTCCCCCTGGTTTCCTCTCCTCAAACCTCCAGTTATAGAGTGTATCAATCTTCTATCTCCCCCTCTCAACCTCTGATCTTCATCTGTGCCGCCGCCGTTCGTGCCGCCTTCGAGCCGCCACGGAGCCGTCTTCAAGTTTCTGTCCTGCTAGATAGAGGTGTAGTTCGTGAATTCTTACTGCCAGCCACGAGCTCAGATGGATTTGAAATTTTTAGAGTGTGTTATTGCCTTGAATCCCCACCTCCACCTAAATTTTCACGTCCAAACTCCTCCATTTAGTAATTTTCCATTTTCGTTCATTTTGCATTCCCAGATCTGTTTTGTCTCTATCTACAGTGACAACAGCCCCGAGTTTCCCATCTCCGACCACCTTTTTAAATTTTTCAAACTCTTTCAATTTTACTAGGAGTTCTGTCCATCATCCCCTACATCCATTATTTTTCCTAATTTTTTATCTTCCCTCTATCCATTTTTCAAAATTCGTGTTCTATCTCTGCTACAGTGTCTTTAGTCAGATTCCAGATCCGACTCACTGTTCGTGAAAAATTCCTATCAATTCGTAGACACATCCAAACTTGTCCAAACTAGTTTTTCCGTCTTCCTAGCTCCATTTCCTACACCTTTGATGAAGACCTCAAGAGCTGAATCGGATATCTACCCAGCGGTCAATGACAGTTCTCAGAGGACAGCCCTGCAGATCTGAGAGTTAAGCCACTGTACAACAGAAACCTTCAAAATTCGCCAATTGGAAGTGCAGGCTTTGTTATTTTTCTGTAATCATAGAGAGTTTAAGCCCTTCGAAGCAGCGTTCCAACGGCGCCAGTTTCATCGTATTCCGACGTCGGGGCTGATCGCAGCGTCCGTTCTCGCCGGAGCGCGCGTCGGAAAATAGAACCGGCAGATCCGTGGCCGGTCATTCCGACCGGTGCCGAACGGAGCCGCCTGGCCTCCGACCGGCGAACGAGCGTGCTGCCAGCCCAGGGAACACTTCCACAAGTGTCCCCACCACAGTGGTGACACCGGGTCCCGCACGGTCCCTCCGGACAGCACGTGGGTCCCACCGTCACGTGTTCGGGTGCTGCCGAATCAACGCGAGAAGTCGCCCGTCAACCCGAATTCGGTCCTCCCGGACCCCATTGTGTAGCCCTTTACCTCCCTGCGTGGAGTGGGCAGCGATTTGTATTGCTGTAATCTTGTGTATTATTATTCTGGGAGTACGAGTTTCGACCGGGTCCGTCGTCCCCACGCCGAGCGCGTGGAGGTATCGTCCTCGCTCCTTACTTGACATTTTACTTAATTTCATATATGCTTGTTTATGCCGCTGCTAGAGAGCATGATAGGGTAATTAGCTCGCTTTCTATTTATATCACCGCTGCTGTGAGAGAGAGCGTTACTGTCCCGTGACCCGATCCGGGCACGAAAGAGAGAGCCGACCACCCTAGCTCACTGCCGGTTTCTCAACCGCGCACGTCCGACGCTTCCCTCGTTAAGGGACGATCGCGAGCTTATCGTGTCCATGGTCCCGTCCCGCTCTGATACCAAATTGATGCGGGACGAGACACGGAAACGACAAGCTCGCGATCGTCCCTTAACGAGGGAAGCGTCGGACGTGCACGGTTGAGAAACCGGCTAGAGCTAGGGTGGTCAATTCACACTTTCGTGCCCGGATCGGGTCACGGGACGGTAACGCTCTCTCTCGCAGCAGCGGTGATATAAATATAAAGCGAGCTACGATCCTAGAACATGCTCTCTAGCAGTGGCATAAACAAGTATATATGAAAATAAGCAAATGCCGAGTGTAGGGAGCGAGAACGATACCTCCACGCGCTCGGCGTGGGGAAGATAGACCCGGCCGAAACTCGTACTCCCGGAACAATAATACATAATATTACAGCAATACATGTCGCTGCCCACTCCACGCAGGGAGGTAAAGGGCTACACAATGGGGTCTGGGAGGACCGAATTCGGGTTGACGGGCGGCTTCTCGCGTTGATTCGGCAACACCCGAACTAGTGACGGTGGGGCCCACGTGCTGTCCGGAGGGGCCGTGTGGGACCCGGTGGCACCGCTGTAGTGGGGACACTTAGGGAAGCGCTCCCCAGGCTGGCGGCACGCTGGTTTGCCGGCCGGAGGCCGGGCGGCTCCGTTCGGCGCCGGTCAGAATAATCGGCCACGGATCTGCAGCTTCTGGTTTTCAACGCGCGCTCCGGCGAGAATGGACGCTGTGATCAGCCACGATGTCGGATCGACACGAAACTGGCGCCGTTAGAAAGCTCTCTTCAAATACTTCAACCAACGCCTAGAGATCAGATATGGATCTGCACGGATCTTGATTTTAATGAATTTTTGAGTTGCTGTTATACAGTGACCGGATTCTCAGATCTGCAGGGAACTTGTCTGAGAACTGCCTTTGACCACTATGTGAACGTCCGAATCTGAAGTGGTGGTCTTTAGCAAAGTTGTAGGAAATCAAGCTAGGAAATTAGAACTATTTTTTATGAAGGATTTGGAGGTGGCTGTGATTTGTTATGATTTTTGAACTGGAAGGTGGACGGATCTGGGAATTGACCACCCTAGCTCTAGCCGGTTTCTCAACTGTGCACGTCCGATGCTTCCCTCGTTAAGGGACGATCGCAAGCTTGTCATGTCCGTGTCTCATCCCGCATCAATTTGGTATCAGAGCGAGTTTGAGTTTAGGGTGTCCAAAACAAAATAAAAAAGAGTGTCATTTAAGTCTAAGTGTCTAAGTCGGTCTTAGGAGTTGCATTTTCATACCATTAGTCGGTATATAAAAATGTGTTGTCCGAACGTTAGGCTACGCCTATCGGGAAGGTCGCACACTTGCGCGAGTGATCTTCAGATCGATTAACTCCGCCCCGTACCGAGTCTTGGTGTCTTGTCCTTAGTGTGCATGCATCCCAACCTTTGCATTAGTCGGTCTAGTGTCTTGTCTCCGTGTGTATGCATGTCCATATCCGCTATCCATGGCCGTTCCCCAAGGCCATGCGTCCAAGTGGTCATCTCTGGTGGCTCAAGCCAAGGCCTTCCTAGCCCGACCCTATATCGTTTCTAAAGCCACTCTACCTAATGGGTCCACAACGGAACTCCATTTCACCGATAGGGAGTCGGATAATTGGGTTGCTTTTGATATCGTGGAGTCTCTCTCCAAGACAGGCGAGATTATCCATGATGGTGATTTTACTTGTGTTGAGTTCTATAGGAAGGTCGGCTCCGTTCTTTACACGGATGGTGCATGGTGCAGGATCGGCACACTTGCTGGTCCATGTATCATTTTAGGGCAAACGTGGTTAGGAGAAAGAAAGGCTAATCTTAACTGGGGCAAAAGGACTTGTACCTTATACCCACCTTACCTACCTGGCAAGATCATCCTTAAGGATAGGGCTCAATCGAGCACCCTCTTCTTTCCCGCCACCCAACCCCAGTGGCCCACTCCACCTTCGGATTCATGCTTGCCACCTCTCCTGGAGCCCACCCCTCTAGCCACCCATCATGGGAGCCACCCTCCCTTCGAGGAGCCACATTTAGAGGATGTCCATCCCGAGCCACCCGTGTTTCTTACGGGTATGCTACACATAGCCGAGCCACTTCTTAGTTGGCTCAAGGATGGCTTGGTCCCACGTCCTTACCCTTCTATGGACCCCACCTTACCTATAGTGCCCGTCAATTCCTTCCACACTACCTTTCGGTCTAGTCACCATATTGATACATTGGATGACCTTATTATGAGATTAGACACGCAATGAGAGTTGACACATCTTTTGGCCCGAGGCTTTGACCAACCCGCTAGTCTTAGCTTCACCCATCCGGCCTTCGGGTCTATTACCTCCGAGTGCACCGTGGGTTGTGTCACCATGGAGGTTCTTCTACTTCTCCCGCTACCGGACGAGCCCGAATTCATACCCTTTTGTACGAGGGAGGAATCATACTTCTTGCCTACGATCCCCGTCCCACCCGTCACAATTCAAGAAGGTGACTATCCACACCTTCAAAACTTCTACACGTGAGACCGTGACTTGTGGGAACCCACCACAAGGGGCCATACCTTCTTTGATCCCTTTGACCCATTCTCTAGTGGATCCTTAGACCCTTCATATTCACTTCACTTCTTCGAGGGAGTCCGCTACCACACCCCTTCCCCACGGGCCGGGTCATCTACGCCCACCAAGCCCATACACCTACAAGATACACCATCATCTAGGGGAAATACTCTTGGTCCTCCCACATCCACATCCCATATGCATGCATGGCCCACCTTAGGAGGTCTAGGATTTTCGCATGATGTCAACCACCGGTTACGTGAGATGCATGCATGGCATACGTTCGGGTGTCCTGGTCCGCCGTCACCCATGTACGGGTCGGACTAACATTAGGTGTGTCTAGGGTCATAGATGAGTCGGTGTGCTTTTTCTTTGTGTGGTATGTCTGTCTGCATGTGTCTTGTGCAAGCTCGTTGTCATTCTCTTATGAGTAAGAGGCGATTGGACTCACTCGATGAGTATGGGATCGGTTCTACATCTATACCCAGATCAGTCACCTACAGGGACTCAGCGGTGATTCCTAATAAGTCTTCGAGCTGCTTCCTTCCCTTTTGAGAGTGCCCCACCCGGAGTGTCCACCTTTAGCCCATAGCAGTTCGTGCATATCGAGTATATATGGAATGAGCAGGTGACGGTCACTTGGAGTAGAGTATACCCGCGTTACTTGGCACGGTGACGGATCCGCCGGAGTACCCGAGCACCCATACCCCTACTCGACGGGGTCGAGTTCCTCCCACCCGGGGAGAGTTGATGGGAATCGACGCCGAGCATGTACATTTACTTTTGCATTTATGTCCTTTTATTTTGTGTTTATATCCTTAGGAAAGTATATGCGCAATTGTACGGCTTTATAAGCCAATGCGTCATTCCCACGGATTGTGTGGGTTTCAATGTAATTTATCAGTAGGACCATCAAGGGGGCCCTCAGCCCTCTCCCATTGGTCCATGTCACCTTGTGGGGCTGGTCAACTATCCTACATGGACATCTAGAAGGTTGGACTAGTCATATGACACATGGGTAGACAAGGGGGTAAGAATTTCCATTGTAGGCTACCTACCATGTCAAACTTGTCCCCCTTGCCATTCTTGGTCAATAGGCCCCCCCTTGTATATTATATTTATTTTTTTTTGTGTTTGTGGCATGTAATCCAGGCCATCCATCTCACATCCCTAGATCTAAGGGTGGAGGTTAGATTTGGTTGGAAGCATATAAAACCATGTATTTTCATGTGAAAATTAATGAAAAATCAAAAATTTTGTTGAATGCCAAGAAGGCTCTTGCGCCCCAGCCCTCTCCCCCTGGTTTCCTCTCCTCAAACCTCCATTTATAGAGTGTATCAATTTTCTATCTCCCCCTCTCAACCTCTGATCTTCATCTGTGCCGCCGCCGCCACCGTTCGTGCCGCCTTCGAGCCGCCGCGGAGCCCTCTTCAAGTTTCTGTCCTGCTGGATAGAGGTGTAATTCTTGAATTCTTGCTGCCAGCCACGAGCTCAGATGGATTTAAAATTTTGAGGGTGTGTTATTGCCTTGAATCTCCATCTCCACCTAAATTTTCACGTCCAAACTCCTCCATTTAGTAATTTTCCATTTTCGTTCATTTTACATTCCCAGATCTATTTTGTCTCTGTCTACAGTGACAACAGCTCTGAGTTTCCCATCTCCATCCACCTTTTTGAATTTTTCAAACCCTCCCAATTTTACTGGGAGTTATGTCCATCATCCCCTACATCCACCATTTTTCCTGATTTTTGATCTGCCCTCTATCCATTTTTCAAAATTCATGTTCTATCTCTGCTACAGTGCATTTAGTCAGATTCCAGATCTGACCCATTGTTAGTGAAAAAATCCTATCAATTCGTAGGCACATCCAAACTTGTCCAAGCCAGTTTTTCTGTCTTCCTAGCTCAATTTCCTACACCTTGGATGAAGACCTCAAGAGATGAATCGGGCATCTACCCTGCGGTCAATGACAGTTCTCAGAGGATAGCCCTGCAGATCTGAGAGTTAAGCCACTGTACAATAGAAACCTTCAAAATTTGCCAATTGGAAGTGCATGCTTTCTTATTTTTTTGTAATCACAGAGAGTTGAAGCCCTTCGAAGCATCTTTCCAACGGCGCCAGTTTCTTCGCATTCCGACGTCGGGGATGATCACAACGTCCGTTCTCGCCGGAGCGCGCGTCGGAAAACAGAACCGGCAGATCCGTGGCCGGTCATTCCGACCGGTGCCGAACGGAGCCGCCTGGCCTCCGACCGGTGAACCAGCATGCTGCCAGCCCAGGGAACACTTCCACAAGTGTCCCCACCACAGTGGTGACACCGGGTCCCGCACGGTCCCTCCGGACAGCACGTGGGCCCCACCGTCACATGTTCGGGTGCTGCCGAATCAACGCGAGAAGCCGCCCGTCAACCCGAATTCGGTCCTCCCGGACCCCATTGTGTAGCCCTTTACCTCCCTGCGTGGAGTGGACAGCGATTTGTATTGCTGTAATCTTGTGTATTATTGTTCCGGGAGTACGAGTTTCGGCCGGGTCCGTCGTCGTCACGCCGAGCGCGTGGAGATATCGTCCTCGCTCCTTACTTGGCATTTTGCTTAATTTCATATATGCTTGTTTATGCCGTTGCTAGAGAGCATGATAGGGTAATTAGCTCGCTTTCTATTTATATCACCGCTGCTGTGAGAGAGAGCGTTACCGTCCCGTGACCCGATCCGGGCACAAAAGAGAGAGCCGACCACCCTAGCTCACTGTCGGTTTCTCAACCGCGCACGTCCGACGCTTCCCTCGTTAAGGGACGATCGCGAGCTTGACGTGTCCGTGGTCCCGTCCCGCATCAAGTTGATGTCTGATCTTGCTAGAGAGTTGGGGCCGAGTTTACACTCAAGGCTCCCTTATGCTCGGGATCGAGCTAATGCTTAGAGTTGGGGCCAAGTTAATGATCTAGGCCTCCTTATGCCTAACATCGAGCTAATGCTTGGAGTTGGGGCTGAGTCAATGCTGAGGGCCTCCTCATGCCTAAGATCAAGCTAATGCTCTATCACTCTCGAGAATTGGGGCCGAGTTAATGCTCAAGACATCCCATGATGGCCCGAGGGCTTTGCCGAGTTAGTACTCTGACTCTCTTTATTTTCAGGATTGAGCTTATAGGTTTAATACCCTTTTTGATTGGAAATACTCAAGTCAAAATTGGCACTCTGTTTTGTTTCATCATTTAATTATTGGGGGCTTCATGGGACTTTCTTTCTTGGTCAGACACCTGGCGATAAGCCCTGTTTATCTCACGGGTCTACTAGGGTTGACAACATGCTATTGGCCCTTCAGTTGTTCTAAGTGAACCTATCTTGGGTGGATTTAATGAGCTTGAATTTGTACTTATAGGCTGGGCCACGTTATTGGGCTCATTTTGTTAAGGGAAAATTCCCTATATAGATTTGTTCCTGAACAATTCTTAGACAGTTCAAAACTTATATACCGTTAGAATATTGAGCTATTAATGAGAATGACTGAAATATATCAATATCACGATGGGGGGTGTGGACATGCAAAACTACACGCCCGTATGTCCCAACTAGTCCAGCATTAACAACAACATCAACTGAAGAAACTGTGTAGAAGAGGGGCCATCCGGACTCTCTGAACGCGCACACACTGCCGTGAAGCTGTCTCCGAAGTCACGACAGCGAAGAGAAATCAACCACCAAGAGCCTCACAATCCATGGGCCTCGAAGAAAATCAAAAGGGCCACAACTCGCGCTCACAACAGGCTCGGGACTGCCCTCAAAGCCCTTCAGCGGCACGCCCCTTGATGCTTCAGCGGCACGCCCTCAGGCCCCTTCAGTGGCACACCCGTCCAGCCCCTTCAGTGGCACGCCCTCAGGCTCCTTCAGCGGCACACCAAGTTTGGGTGTCCTCAGCGACACACCCAGTTGGGTGCCTTCGCCGGCACACATCGCCAGCCCTTCAGCGGCACACACTTTTGGCCCCCCAGCGGCACGCTTGCCGTGTCTTCCAGCGGCACGCCGTTCTGGCTCCTCAGCGGCACGCCTCGCAGACGGGATCTTACGCCCATGCCCTAGAGATCCTTGGCGCGCAGTGGGCTGTCTGAGGTGTCGGCCGGAGGTTGGGCCACGCCGGCTACTTCTCTGCCACCAAGGACGGGGGAAGTCAAATCTCATCATCGCCAGTCACTTCCCGCCTCCGCCGTTCGTGCTCGAACGCTTCCGCCACTAGGAGTATAAAAACCCCCTCTTCTCCGGCGAAAAAAGAAGAGAGGACACATGGAGACGCACACACAGAGGGGAGAGAGCAACAACGACGCTGCCACAGAGGAAGAAGAAGAGAGAAAAAAAAGAAGGCTGTGGACTCTGACGTGAGGTTCTCTGGCGACCACCGGGAAAGAGAGAGTAAGGAAGAGAGTGAGAGAGGGAAAGTGAGCTCTGATGTAGAGGAGGGAGTGGGGGAAGGGTAGGGAGTAGTCACCCCTGTTCGGCCCCAACACTCTCCCCGTTTCCTTCTTCTTCTTTCATTTTCATGATCTTCTCCCTTCCCCTGTCCTTAGTTTCAGCACGAATGTGTTTTGCAATGTATGTGGCCAGCCGTGGTCATTCCTCTTCGTAAAAAAAAAAATCACCCTTCTTGGGTTTCTTGTTGCTTCCGTTGGTTTATGCCAGTGTGCATGGTATGCTGTTCGCTTTCTCTCCTTCTCCGGTGTCTTGGAGTCACCATGTCGACGTTGTTCCCGTGTATGATCCATGGCCTTACGCTTAGTCTTTGGCCCAAGGGAGCTTATTCTTCCCCTTTCTCGGGGCCTCACAAGCCCAATACCCTTCGCTCTGGCCTCCACCCTTGTCTACTTGCCTGAAGGGAGAGACCCTTGCTCTTCTTTTAAACACCTAGGCACCCCCACCACCATTGGTCTTCCTTTTTTTTAGCACCAAGTTACCTAGCCAACCCCCAGTATTCACTCTCCCTGGCCAAACCCTCCACCGGTACAGCCCTTGGCCGGTGCACCCTCACCCCTACGGGCTTTCCTTGGCACACCCCAGCAACCCTTTGCCGGTACGCCCTTATGGGCCTTCCCCGGCACGCCCTGGCCGAGCCCTTCGCTGGCACACCCCCCTACGGGTCTTCCCCGGTACGCCCCAAGCCGTTCTTCGCCGACACACCCCAGCCTTCCAAGTCCGGTACACTTCCCAGCCGTCCCTAGAGGGGTCCCATGTCCATCGTTGCTTTCGGGTTTTTCCCGAGGTTTTATCAAACGTGCTGCTGCTCTCGGGCACCCACCTCCAGTTGTCGGGTTCCACCACTCCTTGTGGGCGCGTTCCCTTTCTCTCTCTTACCACTCGGGTCAAGAGGAGATGCCGCCAAATTTTTGTTAGAAATAATAACACGTTGAAAATGCTAAAGGAAGCAACAAACAAATGGAGCAACAACACGTTAAAAAGGACTAAAGGAAGCAACCAACCAATGAAACGAACGACGGCAAAATGCTTCAACCAAAGTAAGGGAACCACAATCGGCAGAAAGAGGACCGGACCGAACGACAACTAAGCAACTTGAACACCAATCCTCAGGGAAGAAAGAATGGAAGATAATCAAGAGAAAGGAAGGGAAAATCCACACAGACTGCGTATAATCAAAGAAGGGAAGAATGGAGAAAGCATAAAAGAATAGAAGAGGGGTGGGCCTCCCACGACCCTTGCCCGGCACACTCCCTTGGTGTATTACCCGGTACACCCACCTTCCTAACCTCCTTGGCCGGCACACCCCCCCATCATCCTTCACCGGTACATCCTTCACCCTCCTTGGCCGGCACACCTTCCACCATCCTTCACCGGTACACCTTACCCCCTTCCTCACTGGCACACCTCCCTAACCTCCTTGGCCGGCACACCTTCCACCATCCTTCACCGGTAAACCTTACATCTTCCCTCACCTTCGCCGGGGCACCTAGTCAAACCTTCGCCGGCACACTCCCCACTCCCTCTCCGGCACACCCTTGACACCCCTGGCCGACACGCTCCCCATGCCTTCGCTGGTACACCCTCCAGCCGCCTTCGGTCGGCACACTTGTCACACCTCCTGTCCCCCTTTACTGGCACGCCTGCTCGTGCCCTTCGCCGGTACACTACCCCTAGCCCAGCGACACACCCCTCCTTCACCTCCAATGGCCCACTCCTCCACATAGAAAATGTATAAATAAAAAAAAGGGGGGAACGCAATAACAGTAATGATCAAAATAGAAGAAATAATAAAAAAAATGTGTAATGATAATGACGATGATAATAATAATAACAAAAATTACAATGAACAAATGGATCCGAATACATGGCAAATAAACTCAAAAAAAAATGGAAAACGTGTACAGTAAATAGAAAGAAAATAATAAACCCACCCAAAAATGCATAAAAAGGGAAATAAGCAACAACAAAAATAATGAAAGTTTAGATAATAGAAACGGTAAAATCCACATCGCAGTCTCGTCTCTCCCCATGACCCAGTGCAAAAGGAACAATAATGCCGCCCTCGTAGGCCGGGTCTGAGTCTTGGGAATTATCCTAGCATGGTCGTGGCACGACCTTCCTCTGGGCCGACATTCCGATTAAACCAGACATGTTTCTCAGGCCGAATCCCTTCCGAACCATTATTAAAATTACCGTATATTCGGCAGACATTTGAACGGGTTTATCTCGGCTCCCACCGCGTTCTTATTACGGACCTTCATCCAAACAAGAAAAGGTCTATGAGTGATCGACATGACCGGTGGCTCGTGCCCCGATACGGATCTTTAGTACGATTTATCCCTCCTCGTCTTTGCGTAGTTAGTATTGATTCTTTTGGCTGCAGGGCCCCTAATTTCGGCAATTAATCAAGGGTGTTCCCCCGTATGGGGGATGTAAATGACGTCGTGACCTCTACGGCACGACGGGATCTGGTCCCGGCACGAACTACACAATCGTCTGACCAAGTCAAATCGAGCGCACCCTGGGCTTCTTTGAAGCCCGAATAAATCGTCACTTCGTGACTGGCACGCCCACGCACTTAATAAGCCTAATAAAGCCAATAGATGAACGAACAGAAGAACAAACAAATGGACGTGTCAAAAAGTGCGTCCATAAGTCTGGCATGCCCGGTGGGACCTGTCCACCCTTCATCTCTTTGCCGAAATTGGGGGGCTCTGCGGCTCCCTTCTTGTAATACTGATTGCGCTACTTTCGTAAATGCAGGAGAATCACATTATGGCACCAACAATGGCGATTACCTGCGGCCCTCGGGTCGTCGAGAGCCACGTTCGGGGCGGCTATCTCGCGGTCCCTCTCAGCTTTGGGAGCTTTCCTCCCACGGTGGGCTTCCCCAACTTCCTTGGGGTGGCATTTGCCAACATACTGGACGTGGAAGCGTCCAACAAATCCAAGAACAGCACTCCTACCCCGGGGGCCACTGAAGCTGCTATCGGTCGAGCCGTGGCCAAGAGCAACAACGGCGTCTCGACAGCGACACTAAGCTGCAATGTGCACCATGTGCACCAGACCGTGGGCCCATCCCACCAGGGATTGGTATCTCACCGGAGCAGGCTCCGGAGGAACAACACCGGCGTCGTCCCGGGGCGCCGCATATCCAATTCTGGGAAATCCATGGCCGTCGGAACCATCCGAGTCCACCTGGATGGGCAGAGGTCCCAGGTGATACCGGACCGTATTGTCCCGACCATCCCAGTCTGCAACTCTTTCCACGGGCTGAAGAAACTGAAAGAGAAAATGACAACCGCCGTCCCGGCCGTGGCACCGAAGAATGCACCGGCTCACAGGCCGGCCAAATTGAAACAAATCTGGGTTCCCAGGGAGGCCCGCCCCGCTGCACCTGCCCAGACAAGACCGAGCACTTTCCGCCCGAGGAGGGCCCGATGAGATGAAAGGGGCGAGGTGGCAACCCCAGCCTGCCAACCAGCACCTGTCATGCCAGTGCCGCCCGAGAATGCCCGCCGCCAGCGCCACGGGTGCCGATATGATGCAGCCTGCCCGGCACCCAGGGTTTACTCCCCTCCTGTCTCCGCCATCGGCATACAACTACCGGCCGCTCTCCCCTCCTATCCCCGAGCAGGCCATGAGGAACTACCTCCGGGGTGCAGGTAGCACTCCCTTGGGAGGAAGCGTCGAGGAATCAGTCGGGTCAGTATCCCGAAGGGAGTGCTACCTGCACCCCGGAAAGGAGTGCCTGAGGAACTACTGCCACTCTGCACTGAGATCCCTCCCCCATCGGGTCTGTATCCCGAAGGGTCCAGAAGTCGAGGCACTCCTTCATTCACTGAGTTCCTACTGGCCCGAGCAGAGGAACATGCACGCCCTCAAGGGTCCCGCCCGGCCGGAGAAGTAGGCAGCCTCCCAGCTCCGCCACCGGCAACCCTTCCTCAGTCGGAGGAAGAATTTGACGGCGTCCCAAATCTCGCCAAATTCATGCGAGAAAAGGAAGAAGCCCAGCCGGCCCCGCAGGCGCAAGGAGCCGCAGCAGAACCAGTAAAGGAGGCACCCTCTGATCTAGCACCCCAGGTCCAAAGTGGGTGCAGGCGTAGCAAGGCCGAAGAGATGAAGCTACTCAAGGTGCTGGCTGTCGACCGAATAGTTAGACATCTCAAGAAAATCCCGGCCCGATTCACCATCTTGGAGATGCTGTCCCTAGATGAAGAAACGCGGAAAGCTATTATTACCGCACTCCAGACACCAGCACACTTTGAAGCATCACAGAAGATGACATGCTTCTGCCCACCTGCAGTCATAATAGGCCGCTCTACATGAAGGGGCAACTGAATGGCTAGCCCATCAACAGGGTCCTGATTGACCCAGGGGCGGCAATAAACATACTGCCCGACCGAATATACCAGAAGCACTATTTTGATGTCCACCTGGTCGAAGTCAAGAATGTCAAGATTGCTGGTTTCAACCAGAAATGCGAGGTGCCCATGGGGGTCACTGAATTTAATCTGACCTTCGATGATTTCACCACCAGGGTCCAGTTCCACGTCATCAACTCCAACACCTCCTACAAGGCGTTGCTTGGCCGGCCCTGGCTACACCAGAACAGAGTGGTGCCTTTCACCCTGCAGCAATGCATTAAGTACCTTTGCGAGGGGAAGGAAGTCAGAATCTTCGCCGATCTTCACCTGTTTGAGGTGTTCGAGTGTCATCTGTCAGATGCCAATTTGTACTTAGAGAAGGCGAAGCAGGCCCCTCAAGTCGCCCAAGACAGACGGAAGAAGAAGGTGGAGTCGGGTGGCTGGTTTCCTCCACCACCCCCAGGTTATGTGGCTCCCCCACATGTACCATTCATTGCGCAAGAAGGAGGGGTATTCAAGGCAGCTCCTCTCGCCATCTATCCTACACCGGGGACATCTTGCCTCGAAGACCTGCTGGAGGATGTCAGAGTCCCGCCAGGGATCGTCAAGCCCATAGCAGAAGTCGATTGCCAAGTGACCGAGCAGTTGAGAATCTTTGAGGTGCCTAACCCCGATGGGCCGCCCACTATTTTCTATGTGGCCGGGGAAAAGCCAGTCAGAGAAGATGATGATTGCTGATTCTCTGACGACCTGCATGACCCGCACATCCCCATCTCGGGACTTCCTCACATGACTGACCGGGCAGTCGGAGTGGTCAGAAAACAAAGGATTCCCCTTTATCAATCCTTCCAGCTGGAAGGAAATGTTTGAAAAGATGTGGAACCCACCAAACTTGGATCGGAGGCTGCTACAAATCACCAAGCACCCCGGCCTGGGCTTTTCACTAGAAGACTATTATGAAACTGACGTTATATCGGCTTCGGCCCTGTCCGACGATGACCCCGCTGAAATTACATACTTGCGGGAACCCAGCCGAGATATGTACTCCACGCCCCCAGCTGAGGAGGTGCAAAATGAAGAAGTGTTCCTTTGGAACCCTCTCCACCGCGGATGCACGGGGAAGACTTCCCCCTTTTCCGAAGGGTCGACCTCAATGGATCACACCACCAGAGCGCCTCCACCCCCGCCTGTCGGCGAAGCAAGGAGCGGTGGTATGGTCCATGCTTCAGGGCCTCCCCGATACGACCCTGTCTTGTTTGCTCTGTATCACAGGCAACAACGAGAGATCGAGATGCTGAAAGCTCGACTGGCCGAATTAACGGTGCTCGTGTCCGAGCTGCTCAAAGGCTCCTTCCGCCCGCAAGATGAAGGCACATCCCGGTCCCGGAAAACTAGTCTCGGCACCTCCATTCATTCAAAGAGGGAGCTAAGAAACATGGCCGGTTCTCCAGCCAGGCGACCGATCAGGCAAGGTTTTACACTACAAGAGAAGCTGCGGAAGCCCTATTCCTTCCCAAGAGAGAAGACTCGGGGGATCTTCGACTGGGCTTGTCACCATGGCAAGGTCTCCCTCCAGAGGTCCAAAAGGCCGCAGGATGTCCGAAGAAGCGGTGATTCATTGTTCTGTCCCTATCACCAAATGCTGGGTCACGCCATTGAAGACTGCTATGTCTTCAAAGACATTGCTCAAGACCTCATTGATAGGGATAAGCTCAGAATGGGAGACTATGTGGTGGCCCCGCCGCGCCCCCACGCGACGGGCAGTCCCAGAAGAGGAGTCTTTACAATATCCATTCAGCACCGGGCGCCTGAAGATGCAGCTACCCCGGCCCCCGCCGAGGCTATCTATGATAAGTACATAGAAGGCCCCGGGACGACCCTGTGCCTATCTGGGCCCGGGAGTCCCGTGAGCCCACCGGCAATAGCCCAGAAGGAATGCGAGGTGAAGGCGGCATCTACACTCGGCCGCGGGGAGCAAGAAGAAGTGGATGGCATCCTCGAGCCCGAGGACAATGAAGACCAGGACTTTGTCGATCTGTTGCCGACCCCACTGAAAATTGAACATGGCGGCCAGGCCACTGTCGACGAGTTGGTTGAGATCAACCTTGGCACAGAAAGCGACCCCAGGCCGACCTTTCTGAGCGCTCTCATACCCCCGCAGGAGAGGGAGCGGTATGTGAAGCTACTACATGAGTTTAGGGATTGCTTCGCATGGAACTACAAAGAGATGCCCGGACTCAGCCCCGAAGTGACTCAGCACATTTTGGCCATTGATCCCAAGATGGAGCCAGTGAAGCAGCCTCCCCGACGCATGAGGCCGGAACTGATAAACCAGATCTGCAAAGAAGTCGACAAGCTTATAGATGTCGATTTTGTAGCAGAAAACTAGTACACTACCTGGCTGGCCAACATTGTGCCGGTGAAGAAGAAGAATGGGCATATCAGGATTTACGTGGACTTCCGCAACCTGAATAAAGCATGCCCGAAGGATGACTTCCTGGTGCCTATCACCGAAGTAATGATTGATGCAACTACGGGCCACGAGGCCTCGTCTTTTCTGGACGGATCGTCCGGCTATAATCAAATCTAGATAGCCAACCACGATCGGATTCACACAGCCTTTAGGTCACCTAAGGGGATATTCCACTACAAGAGGATGCCCTTCTGCCTCAAGAATGCCGACGCCACATACCAGCGGGCGATGACCAAGATCTTCGACGAGCTACTGTATAGCAAGGTCGAATGCTACATTGACGATCTGGTCGTCAAGACTAAGAAAAGAGGTGATCATCTGAGTGACCTCAGGGTCGTCTTCCAGAGGCTCCGGCAGTACGGGCTGAAAATGAATCCCATGAAGTGCGCCTTTGGTGTCTCCAGTGGGAAGTTCCTCGGCTTCATTGTCCGGCACAGAGGGATCGAGATTAACCCTTTCAAGATAAAAGTCATCCAGGAGCTGCCCCCTCCGAAGAACCTAGGGGAGTTGAGGTCTCTGCAGGGTCGGCTAGCTTACATCCGCAGGTTCATCTCTAACCTGTCGGGACGTTGTCAACCCTTTCACAGACTGATGATGAAGAATGCACCCTTTAGCTGGGGTCACGAATGCCATCACGCGTTCGACCGGCTGAAAGAGTACCTGAAGACCCTGCCAGTCCTGGGGGCACCTGCCAAAGGCAGACCCCTTATTCTCTATATAGCGGCTACCGAATATTCACTGGGGGCAATGCTTGCCCAGAATAATGACGAGGGGAAAGAACAGGCTCTCTACTACCTCAGCCGAAGATTGGTGAGAGCGGAAGCCAAGTACACCCCGATCGAGAAGGTCTCCCTTGCCTTGGTCTTCGTAGTCAAGAAGCTAAGGCACTACATGTTGTCCCATGAAGTGAGTCTAACATCCAGGGCCGATCCCATCAAGCACATTCTCTCCCAGCCAGTCCCGAAGGGGTGTCTCGGCAAGTGGGCCATGCTGCTCATGGAGTTTGACATCACCTACGTGCTGCAAAAGGCCATCAAGGGGCAAGCCGTCGCCGACTTCTTCGCGGCGCACCCTGTGCCCGAGGACTCCCCGTTGGCCACGGAGCTACCAGAAGATGAAACGTTGGAAGTGGACCAGGTCCAACAAGCCATTTGGCAGCTGCACTTTGACGGGGCCTCAAGAACAGAAACGACCCCCTTCGGACGTACTAAGGTACGGGCCGGGGCCGGCATGGTCCTCAAATCTCCAGATGGGGAAGTATTGCAAACCTCCTGCTGCATCAACAAGCCCTGCACGAATAATGAAGCAGAGTATGAAGCTCTGATCATTGGCCTCCAGGTGGCCCTCCACATGGAGATTAAAATGCTTCAAGTATTCGGTGACTCGCTGCTAGCCGTCAAGCAAGTCCAGGGGCAGTTTGATGTCCGGAAACCCGAGCTGCTCTCTTACTTTACTAAGGCAAAGGCGCTCATGGAACGGTTCTACCTCCTTGAAATAGGCCATGTCGCTAGAGGAGATAATGCGCAAGTCGACGCCCTGGCAAAGCTAGCGAGCTCATTGGCAGTACCGCCAGATGGGTCGCTCAATATTCAAGTGATAAATCAGCGCCAGGTGCCCAGCATGATGGAAGAAGAACTAGAAGAAGAAGATCTGGAGGTCACTGCAGCAGAAGCTGTTGGCCTACCTGACTGGAGAGACCCTCTGATGTAGTGGTTCAAATACCAGCAATTGTCCAAGCAAAGAGAGGAGAAGATCAAGCTAATTAGAACCAAGGACTCCTACGAGCTCCGAAACGGAATATTATTCCGAATTGTGGCCGACGCCAAATAGAAGCTACTCCTCCGATGCCTCTCCATTGAAGAGGCCTGGAGGGTAATGAAGGAAGTCCATGCCGGGACGGCTGGTGCACACCAGGCGGGACCAAAAATGAAGGTTGAAATAAAGAAGCTCGGCTACTACTGGCCGGTAATGTTTGATGACTGCTGCAAATACGCTAAGTCGTGTCAAAAGTGTCAAAAGCATGCAACTATACCCAGAAGGCCGCCCGTGTCGCTACATCCAACAGTGCCCAGTTGGCCGTTTGCCCAATGGGGAACAGACGTCGTGGGTCCCTTACCCGCGTCATCCGTCGGTTGCAAGTACATTTTGGCGACGACTGATTATTTCTCCCGTTGGGCAGAGGCTGTCGCCCTAAGGGAGGTCACCGGAGAGGTCGTGGTCAGATTTATCCGCCATAACATCATATTCTGGTTTGGCACGCCCGACCGAATTATCTCAGATAATGGCAGCCACTTTCGCAACCAGAAAGTCTACCGGCTGGAAGATTAATACAAAATTGATTGGAGAACGTCGACTCCTTATAACCCATAGGCCAACGGCTTGGCTGAAGCCTTCAACAAAACCTTATGCACTCTCCTGACCAAAATTGTTAACTCTAACAAAAGGCACTGGGGAGAGAAGATGTATGAAGCGCTGTGGGCATACCGGACCGTATACAAGACCCCGACAGGCTACTCGCCTTTCTCTCTAGTCTATGGCTCAGAGGTAATTGTCCCCATCGAACTGGAGATACCCTCCCTCAGGGTCGCCATCCAGCACGAGCTAGTCCATGAAGGGCAGACCAATACCGAGCGAAGGCTCGAAGAGCTCTCCAGTTTGGAAGGAAAACGACTTCAGGCCCAACAGAACATTCAGGTCTACCAGGCCCGAATAGCGCGCGCCTTCGATAAATTCGTCAAGGAACGCAAATTCAAGAAAGGCGACCTTGTCAGGGTCAAGAGAAGAGATGTCATGGCCGCCAACCCCAAGGGTAAGTTGAATGAAAATTGGCTCGGACCCTACGTAGTCCAAAAAGTCTACGAAGGCGGAGCCTATGTAATCGTCAACCACCGCGGGGAAGTTCAATTCCCGCCTCTTAACGGAAGACACTTGAGATTGTATCATGCCCCAGCGCCCCCATTCAATGAATAATATTATCCTTCACCCTAGTTTGGGTGAATTTGCATGATTGCGGTCCAGATGGTGTGATCACTATTCATGTTTTCTAAAAAAAGAGAGAGAGAAGAGAGGAACGAAAAAAAAAGAAAAAAAGAGAAGAAGACATGACGATAAAAGGGGAAGAAGAGGAAAAAGAGAGAAGAAAAAGAAGAGAAAAGAAAAAAAGGGGGGGAAGGGAGAAAAAAATAAAAATAAAAAAAAGAGAGAAAGAAAAGAACAAAAAAGAGGGAGGCAGTGCTGGTGATAAACAAACAAAAAAGAAAAAAAAGAGGAGAAAGGGGAAAAGGGGAGACGGTCCCCCCATTTCAAACTGTCGCCCCGTGTCGACAGGGATACCAAGAAGCAAACAGACCACGTCGACTCCGCCACCTTATTGGCACCTACGGATACCCCTTTAACTTGAACCTCCCGTCCAGGCCATAGACTAAATAAACTCTTCTCTCCGTCCCCTTTGTTGACACCCGTTTTAGCCCACAAGTTATGTCATTTCTCTTATTCACCATTTTTGATGTCCCGAATTAGCCATTGTTTTGGAGCTTTCTCGGATAGATTTTAAGCCCATTTTTATCATTTCATATCCTTTGAGTCTTGGAGATCATGATTTCTTATAGTCCCAGAGCTTATCTTGTCAAATTCCGGCTTCCAAGTCGACTTACAGCCCATTTAGGCCAGCTCCCCTCAAGTAATCGGCTCTCTCTCACTGTGCAGTCCTAAAAGTGGTTCTTTTTCACCCTATTCTTGTCCTCTTTTCAAAAAGTTTTCTTCACCAAAGTTGTTCATCTTTCAAAGATCTACAATTTCTTCTTCTACACCGTTGGCCGGTTCTACCCCGATTGTGAGTTATTCACGTTTTTCCAGCAGGCTGTACTGTTCACCTACATTCCAGAATTTTCTTCTCTCTTCCAGCCCCATTTTCTCTATCTTTCACTCATTTTCTCAAATTTATTTCTTCATGAAAGTTGTTCATCTCTCAGTTATCTACAACTTCTATGTTTACCACTTTGTCTAGTTCTGTCCCGTTTGAGAGATACGCTTCAATTTCTAAAGTCGCGCGCAGTCTACCCGGAATCTGCCTCCATCAAAGTGACGGCCCTACATAGGTGCGTTACTTCAGTGTGACGGTCCTACGATAGACCGTCACACCGAAACTTGCCCGAAACACCATGTTCAACCCCCAGAATGTGGCGGTCCTACTCTAGACCGTTACAGTCCATGTGACGGTCTAGTATGGGTGCGTTACATCGAAACTTGCCCGAAATCGTCCCGTTTGACCTCTAGAGTGTGACGGACCTACCCTAGTCCGTTACATCACTCTGACGGTCCTACGATAGACCGTTACATGCACCAGAGAGTCCAATTCGTGCTGGACTCTGCTCCGTTTCTGTGCGCCGTGGCCCTCTTGCAGAGTCCATAACTTCTTGAATTCTTATCCAAATTGATCCCCATTTTTTTCTACTTCTAGCCCTTGGTATTATCTTGAGTTTGGTTCATAGGAATCAAATTTTCATTAGCAATATCTCTTGGGATCTGGGTCGTAAGATCAGGATTTATGTTTCCTAGTTCAACTCAAACTCTGCAGATTAAGCTCCGGGGCTACCTTCCAAGAGCCATATCTTCTAGAATCCTCCTCCGAATTGATCCCTGTTTGTTCCTATCTCTTGTCCTTAGTATTATCTCAAGTTTGATCTAGAAAACTCGATTTATCTTGACTCTATCTCCGGGATCATGATAAGAAGATGAGGCTTTCTTACAAAACTCTATAAAAACTGCCCAGTTCGCAGTCGCGACGGGGGGCTCTTTCCGGACGTGGGGCGAAGCCATGCTGCAACTCCAACTCAATCCTTCGACCCTATCTTGAAGAGGGAAGTATTAGCTTTCAATTCTATCCTTCTAGACTTGATTCCATGGTCTACACTCTTAGTTCTAGTCTCCTCAAAATCACAAATCATCACAGTTTTCTGCACTTTCTGCTACACATGCGTTTTTCTCCGTTTTGCATCATCGTTTTCTCTTTATTCTCTCAATCAAATCTCGTGATTTCAAATCTCATGCATGCATAACACACCCACCTATCTTTTCCACCCTTCCACAGGGGTTAAAAACCTCCCCCGGTGCGTTCTCCCCCTTTTATTCATGCTATTTTATCACTTTGGGCAGATTTCTACACTTCATGTTCTAATGGGTTTTTGCCTGTGTTTCATCTTTGTTTTGCAGGAGAGCATGAATACAACGTGAGGCCCTCTTCCTCTAGCTGGCTGGAAGGAGAGGAGGTTTGAATCCACAAGTTCCCCGCACCCCGTTTCAAGCGCGATCAAGTCTTTAAGTTCCAAGGTACACGGCGCCGTTCCTCTCCTTTCTTCATCCTTTGGCGTTGTTGGAACCTTGGTGGCGATCACGGTTAGTATTTCTCATCCTTTCATCCCCCTTATCTTTGATTCACATGTTTATGTATGTATGTATTTAAAGGGGGAGGGATAGGAATCTAATCTAATTATAAAAAAATAAATCAACAGTTTTTTGGCGATCACGGTGGGACACCAATGCCCATTACGCTTGTTTTCATGCTCTTTTGTAGGTTGGGTGGGTGCATGTTCATGTTTAGGTGATATTTCTTCCAGTCTCCAACTATTTTTGGTGTTTTAAGGGCTCTGGTAGTGTGACGGTCCTGCAGTAGACCGTCACATGCAGGTAACGGTCCTTTAGTAGACCGTTACACGGCTTCTGGCAGTCTTGCGTGCATGCTCACAGGGCCGTGTTCATCGTGGCATAACTTTTGATCCCGAGATTGAGCTAATTCTTGTTGCGTTGGATAGCCCTTTGTATTGTCTTTCCATCCATATATAATTTGCATCATTTGGTTAACATTTGCATATTCTAATCTTGTCCAACTTTTTGAGTTTTGTGCATAAGTTCTGCAGGCAGGCTCAGGGACAGGTTCACAGGTACATCTTTAATGAGTGATTTGACTGCCTTCCCGATGTCTGATTACCCTGATTTTTGATCCATTGGATAGTCCTTTGTATTGTCTTTCCATCCATAGCTTATTTGCATCATTTGGGTCTCATTTGCTTAGTTAAAAATTGTCATCATTTTAGCATTTTATCCATAAAATCTGCATGTGGTCTGCGCATAGGTTCACGGGGGCATCTTTGCTTAGTGATTTGATTGACCTCCCGGGGTCAGATTGATCTGTTCTTGGGGCCGTTGTGCAGATCTTTGTATTGTCTTTCCATCCATATACTATTTGTTTTAGTTGGATCATGTTTGCATAGTTTAATCTAGTCTTGATTTTCTAGTTTTAAGCTAGAATTTGCATGCACTCCGGTGCACATAGGGCCATACGTTGCATATCATAGTTGCATTTCCTACCTTGGTGCGTGGACCTCTCGTCTCCATATTCCTTGGAGCCGACCAGGAAAGCACATCAAGGACCTCCATAAGTCCCCGTGAGCCGTGGATTCCCACACGGACACCGGGCCGGTTGTACCTTTCCACCCCTTAGGCTTGCATTTGCATAAGTGTGAGGGAGTTAACCTTAGTCAACCCAAAGTTTGGATCTTATTCCCATAGGATTCCTATCTCGAGGGAATTATTATTAATTCAAATCATTAAAAGGTCCATTGAAATCTCTAAAATATTTCCCATCATATCAACTTGTTTGACTTGGGTGAAAACTCTTACATTGCATTGATTGTGTTATTTGGGCTTGTCCAAGCCCATTAGTGGTGTTTTGTGTTGCACCCACGTCTTTCATCATTATTAGGCCCACTTAGGTTACCCCATTTTGTGTGTCCATTGTCTAGTCCATTGTCCCGTGATCCGTTGTCCATTCGTCTTTGCATTAGTGGGTCAGTCCCCTCTTGTCCTTGGGCCCATTAAGCCAGTGCTTCCCCACTTGTATTCTCCTTGACATCCTTGTATTAAGTCTCCATTTTCCCTCATGGAGCATCATTCTAACCCCTTGTATCATTCTTTTTCCCAATCTGCTTCCTATTCCCGCGTGGAATCCTCCTCCCGCGTGGGTCCATCTTCTCGTGGTCCCTCTGACCCATCTGAGGAACAGGCTAATCTCATGGCCCGTATTTCAAGCCTTGTTTGCCAAATGGACCCGGCCCAGGCCCAACGTCTTATTGCATCTCATCTTCATGGGCCTTCTTCTCATAATGGGCATCTCCTATTCATGGGCCTCCTCCTTCTCCTTCATATGTTGCTGGCCCAATTGCTGATGGGCATTATTCTCTTAATGGGCCTCATCCTTCTGCCCATGTTGCTGCCAGCCCATTCAACCCATATGCTCATGCCTCTTCCAGGCCCACATATCCTTCCATTCCCGGAATGGGCCCGTCTTCTTCTCAGCCCGGATCCTCTTATTCGGCCCAATACCATGCTCCTGGTCCTAATTCACACCCTCTTGCTCAAGTTGGCCCATATTCTTCTCGATCTCTCCCTACCCAGGAGATGATTGCTCAAACCCAACGCCAGCTTGATGAGCTTCAACGCCGGATCAATCCCAAATCCTCCTTGAGTATCCCATTCGCATTTCAAGGTCTTCGGCTTCCGCCATCTTCACAAATTCCCGCATATCACCGTTATAGTGGAGTTGGTGACCCATATGTGCACTTGAAGGAGTTCGTTTATGAGTCGGCCCAATTTCGACATGACCAACACTTGATGGCTTATCTGTTTGGTCTGTCATTGGAAGGCCCGGCTCGGGATTGGTTCTTCTCTCTTCCGCAAGAGCAAGTTGTGAGTTTTCATGTCGTTCAAGAAAAGTTTATTCAGCAGTATCAAGACCAGGTTGGGCCCAAGTATTCTATCGCGGATCTGGCCCAAGAGATGATGAAGCCCGAAGAGAATTTCTGCACCTTTGCCGATCACTGGCGTCACCTTGCCGCGCAAGTCTCGGGACACATTCCGGAGGGAGAACAAATCAAGATGCTGATATCAAATGCAACACCCGAGTATCGGTTCATCTTAGCCCTCAACGACATCACCTCCTGGCAGCAACTTTACAGCCGAGCCCGCTTCATTCGCCAACAAATCCAAGATTCCCTTGACCTCGAGTCTCCACCATCCACCTCCACATATCAACCTTCACCCTCCACATGTCAACCCTACGCTCCCATGAGTCAGCCGGCCATGAGTCAGCCTTCCGCCACATATCCCTCCACGAGCCAACCTCCTGCCTCTACATACCCATACGCCTCAGCATATCAACCTTCCATGAGTCAGCCTCCCGCATCCACATACCCGTCTCCATCTCCACTTCCGGTCAAGGGAACACCACATCCCGAGCAAGTAGATGCCGTCTACATACCCCCTCATCCTGTTCCACACATGCCTTCACCAAAGCCCTCCACCACTAGCCACGCACTCCTGCCTACGCAACCTCCACTTCCGTCTCCACAACCTTCTCCACCATTACATATCCCTCGGCATCCACCTTGCCCGAAGCAGGCTCCTCATCTTCCTTTGCCGGAGTGTTTCACCGATATATTTCGGGCTTTGATGGCCACTCACGCGTTGCCGTTCTCTCCGGTTGTGCCTTACCGACCCGCGGTCGGGGATATGCTTCAGTTCTGTGATTTCCACCGTCAGCAGGGGCATTTGGTTGAGGATTGCCCCGAGTTCCGGGATTATGTTTATGATCTGGAAGCTAAGAAAGGATTGATTGGGCCGCCATGCATAAAGTTATTTTACATCTTCGCAACCAACAACAGCAGCAAGAAGTGCCACCCGGGCAGCCGTCTCTGTTACTTCAAGGTCAGGGGCACCCCTATTATTCCTCATCTAGTGCTGCACTCGCTCCATCACCTACTCCGTTACCTCCACCATCTCTTACCCGGCTCCATCGCCGCCACAAACCCAAGCCTCTGCTCAGGCTAGTGCCTCCCCTTCTTCCCCTGCCGCCACTACCACTACTTCTATCCCTAACACCGCTCGACGCGTTGTGTCGACACGTCGACGGTGGACACCACAACCTCCCTCTTCACCCTCTCTACCTCCATGTCCACTACCCCCATCGCCTTCATCACTATCCTCACCATCTCCATTGCCATCACCATCATCTCCATCTCCACCACCAATGCTTCCATCACCACCTCCATCTCCACCCTCGCCTCCATCTCCGCCATCACCTTTGCCCGAGCCTGAGCAAGCCAAACCTTCTCCTTTATCTCTACCCTCAGCCACGCCTTCGCCGTCGCCTTTATCGCCACCCGAGCCTATCATCGCCACATCGCCTGCGCCTTCACTTTCCATCACCACTCCCGTTGGAGCCTCCATGCCTTCCAAACCTTCACATGTTCCACCGAAACATATTCCCTTTACTTCTCCAACCACTACCACCCCACGGAGCGGGTGTGCGCTTCCTTTGGTGCCCCTCGGGTCTAATCCCCAGGGAGACAATAAGTCAAGTCATGATGATTCAGTGCCGACCGTGCATTTCAAGATTCAAGATTTTATCTGTCGGATGCCGGTTCGTGTCCTCGTCCCTGGTTATTTTGGGGATGATCCGCCTCTACTTTCAAAGATGACAGTTGCTAAGAAGAGTTCCCTTGAGTTGATGCCAGTTTCTTCTCGAGCGAGGTCGGTGGCAATCTCTTTGCTCGCCGGAGAGTTCACCGTTGATGCTATTATTTCTCCTCGCTCTATTGCTGTTCAAATGACAGGCCAAGAAGGGTTCTCTACCCGCGTTGTGCTAACACATATGGCCACCAAGCAGATTATGGGTTCTATGTTCAAGGGGCAATTGGCCGTATCTTCTACACTTTCCAAGGATATTCTGCACCTGTTATGTAATCTTCCTCGATTTATTAGCAGACCGGCCATGTCAACGCCGTGTATTACTCTCCCTCAGCTTCACCCGTCTCTTCTATCAAGGGAGTTATGCTTCAAGACTGAGTTCCGAGTGGAGTTACCGAATCTCATGCTTCTAGTGCCGAGAGACAAAACCCCGTGGGTTTGTGATATTCATCACTCTGAAGGGTTACTCGCTCAAGAGTGTTCGCATATTGCTAGCACCGGGTGTCTAGGGGCAACCGCACCGATGAAGTTGCATGTTCACAGTCGGGCCAGGTCATCTGCTAGGTGGGCCCGTTATTTGAGAAGGTATTACAGATTAAGAAGCCCGAAGGTCCAAGCCCGCACCAGGTGGGTCCATTTTCAAGAAATTTCTGCCAAGAAGAGGCGGCGACGTAAACTCAATGGCTATCGGTTGTGCACTCAGGGGTCCACTTCTATTCCTTCTTCTTCATTTCACTCATCATTTCTTCTGCTCGGTTCCCACCCCTGGGTGGTGTATCTGCCCTTTCCTAATTCTACCCCCACAATTCTCTCCTCCTATCTCAGATCCACAAATCCCCGTTCTTCCTTTTCCTATCCGGAACCTCCGGACTTTTCATCTCCTCACCATTCTCGGCCTCAGCCTATATCCTCCTCTGATTCTTCTCCTACGGTGTCTCTGGGTTCTCCTTCTTATTCCCTGACCTTGTCGGGTGTCTATCGTTCTTCTTCTCCGGCCCTGTCGGATGATTCTCGTCCCTCTTGTCCGACCACGTCGGATGATTCTTCTTATCATCTTTCTACTCATTCCTCTTCACCCTTTCAGGGTCATTGCCCTTTTTCTTGCTGTTTTCGAGGCTTTAGTCCGCCTTGATCTTGACTAATCTGATTTCTTCTGTAATTGGTTCCTTGTTATCAAGGTCTCTGTGCCTTAACGAGGGAGTTCTAGCCCTCGTCTCTCTTCCTTTTTATCCTTATTCGTCTAGTTTAATGTCTGCCGCTCCTCCATGTAGAGGAATCTTTGATCCTTTGCTATCCTCTCTCTTTCGTCCTGTCAAGCAAGGAATATGAAGCTCGTGTTGTGCGAAGCTCGATGATCACGATTGCTTCAGGATGCTAGTTTCGTTCCGTGGATTTGCAAGGTATCTTTATTTTGTGCAAAGAACATGCTATTATTATCACTTATTTACTTCTGCACATTGTTAAGATTAACGTTGGTTCCTTACATGGTTAAGTGGCTTTTAGAAATTTGCTTAGTTCATTTAAAATGAGTTCGCTTCTGCAGCATCCTTAGGCTGGTGATAGCTCCGCGCTAGGAGTCCAGTTCATTCCCCGATCGTTGAGGGTGACCTTTGAGCATGGGTTTTTCACACACTACACGGCAAGCCATAGCCAATCTCTCTAGTGCAACACCGTTGCTGCTTTGGCCATACTTTGGGTATGCACGAAGGCGTTTTCTCTTCTCTACTCGGTCAAGTGTAGGGGCAAGAGATGGATGGATGAGATGACCGACCTAGGTACTCCCTAATACGAGATAGGTCTCAAATAGGGGCAGTCTTGACCGTCGAAAGTGAGCTTTCATGCAATATCTAGCCAATAAGGGCTGTCAAAATCATATATGGATGAATCAATGATGAATCAATGCAACATTATGAAAATCCAAGGCATGGCAAGAGTGGCAGTACAGTTCCCCGCGGGACGTCATGAGCCCGGTCGCATGCGTGCTTGATAAATATGGGTCTAAAAATCAAAGACACAAAGCCCAGCGCAATAGACTATCTCTTTGAGGGGTGGTGCCCTGGAAGGAATTCAAATCCTGATGTCTCCCATCCTGCATAAAGTTTGTGTCCAATTTTCTTCTATCTCCCTCTTAGGCTGGGTTGTATCCCGAGTATGGCCTTAGTAGGGGCACCGTTCTTTAGAGGCGGTTGGTTATGGTAAGCCACCCTCACATGCACGCCCTGCTTAAGGGAAGCCTTTAATGAGAGGGGAGGGACGGCAATCCGTGGCCAGTAGTTCGAGCCCGTCTTTGGGTGCTGCAGATTGCTATGTCAAAATCCAAAAAAATGAAATATAGTTCAAAATCCAAAAAAATCAAATATGTCAAAATTCTGAAAAAAAAAAGAAATATTGTCAAAATTCCAAAAAAAAATTTATGTCAAAAAAATAACAAAAATTTGAATATGGCAAAAAAAAATCAGAAATATAAAAATCTAAAAATACTTCTCTTCTATTCCTTTTATTTTTATCTTGAGGACAGATACGTAATCTGTTTGCTAAGTGTGCAGGCTGCAGGTTGCAGGTTCAAGCTTTCCTTGCTCTATCATTCGCTCTGCCTCCTGCTCACATTCTTCGATCTGTTCTCATCTCTTCAATATCTCTTCTGAAGCTCATGGCCTTCCCAGCTTTCGCTTATCTGCTTAATCATGTTTCCATGAGAGGCATTGTCCCACGATTTTGAACCTGGCGGTTCCGCTTCATCTGATCTTGGGCTTTGATTGAAGGAAGTGTTTGTTGTCTTTATCATGTCTATGGTCCTCCATGTCTTTTGTCCCGATGTGTCCTTGTCATATGTGTCTATGTCCTCTCGTGTTGGTCGTATCCCTATCCCGCCGTGTCATTCATCACACGTGTCTTTGTCCTCCATGGTATTGTCATCCCACGTGTCTTTGTCCCACCATGTCCTTATACCACCGCGTGTGCTATTCCACCGTGTGCATGTTTTCTCGTCCCACCGTGCCTTTAGTCGCATGTATGCTTGCCATTTGTTTGTTTGTTATGTTTCATCCATCTTCGTTATGTTATGTTGTGACATGTTTTCGTTCATATTTCTCTTATTTGTGTTCATGTCATGCTTGTTATATTCATTCATGTTCACATCATGTCATGTCATGTTGTTGTTGTCTTAGTTGAAAATCCATAAAAAGTAGAAATTAAAAATTCTAAAAAGATGTCATTTCGCTTGGCAGGTAAGTCAGGTATGGCTCTCTATCCCTGCTCATTGTTGCATTACTATATGGTATCTACATTATTATAGCCTCTCGAGGACCGGCTGGTTGCCAGTGTGTTCTGGGATCTGATGTTCCCCTTTAACAAAAACGATGATGATCTAGGAGCATACGGTTAATCGTTGGATAGGCCGCTCGGTTGAGTCGAGTGGGGGACGATAGACTCTTTCTCGCACACCGTGGTTGCAAGAAGACTCTTGACCCCGCCCTGGCTCAGTCTAGCAATATTATCCTTGAGTACTTTCTATTTTATCTTTCTTTGCATTCGTTTTAATGATTTCTTTATTTAGCCCAGCATGCATCATGTCATTTTGAGCATTCATGCCTCGTGATCCATTCAACGATTTCTCCTTAGCAGTGGTTAATTGCACTTAAGCTCTCTTGGGTAAGAGATTCCTCATTCCACTCTGAATTCAAACGATTTTTTTGATCTTGCCGCTTGGCCAGTGTGATTCCTGTCTGGATTTTTCTCAGTCTTATTCTCCTTTCCAGCTCTTACGCTGTGTTCTTTCCGACCCACTCATTGTCCGTGGATTGTGTCCCCGATGAGGCTGGTCGTATTTCCTGTTCTTAGTTTAATTCTCCAGACATGTCTCATCCTTGTTATCCATTCCAGGTGGTTAGTTCGGCATTTTCGGGAGAATTCCTATCGCTTGTTGGTTGTGACGGGTGTCTTTTTGCCTTGATGCCCGCTTTTCAGTTCTCTCCGCTTCATCTCCGCTACATCTCCATTTCACGTCGCTATCACTTTCGCTCCATCTCCTTTCCATTTCACCTCCGCGTCGCTTTTGCTCGTTCCCTTGCAAAGCGAACATCAAGGAGGGGCATCTGTTGACACCCGTTTTAGCCCACAAGTTATGTCATTTCTCTTATTCACCATTTTTGATGTCCCGACTTAGCCATTGTTTTGGAGCTTTCTCGGATGGATTTCAGGCCCATTTTTACCATTTCATATCCTTTGAGTCTTGGAGATCATGATTTCTTATAGCCCCGGAGCTTATCTTGTCAAATTCGGGCTTCCAAGTCGACTTACAGCCCATTTAGGCCAGCTCCCCTCAAGTAATCGGCTCTCTCTCACTCTGCAGTCCTAAAAGTGGTTCTTTTTCACCCTATTCTTGTCCTCTTTTCAAAAAGTTTTCTTCACCAAAGTTGTTCATCTTTCAAAGATCTACAATTTCTTCTTCTACACCGTTGGCCGGTTCTGCCCCGATTGTGAGTTATTCACGTTTTTCCAGCAGGCTGTGCTGTTCACCTACATTCCAGAATTTTTCTCTCTCTTCCAGCCCCATTTTCTCTATCTTTCAATCATTTTATCAAATTTATTTCTTCATGAAAGTTGTTCCTCTCTCAGTTATCTACAACTTCGATGTTTACCACTTTGTCTAGTTCTGCACCGTTTGAGAGATACGCTTCAATTTCTAAAGTCACCCGCAGTCTGCCCGGAATCTACCTCCATCAAAGTGACGGCCCTACATAGGTGCGTTACTTCAGTGTGACGGTCCTACGATAGACCGTCACACCGAAACTTGCCCGAAACACTCTGTTCAACCCCCAGAATGTGGCGGTCCTACCCTAGACTGTTACAGTCCATGTGACGGTCTAGTATGGGTGCGTTACACTGAAACTTGCCCGAAATCGTCCCGTTTGACCTCTAGAGTGTGACGGACCTACCCTAGTCCGTTACATCACTCTGACGGTCCTACAATAGACCGTTACATGCACCAGAGAGTCCAATTCGTGCTGGACTCTGCTCCGTTTCTGTGCGCCGTGGCCCTCTTGCAGAGTCCATAACTTCTTGAATTCTTATCCAAATTGATCCCCGTTTTTTCCTACTTCTAGCCCTTGGTATTATCTTGAATTTGGTTCATAGGAATCAAATTTTCATTAGCAATATCTCTTGGGATCTGGGTCGTAAGATCAGGATTTATGTTTCCTAGTTCAACTCAAACTCTGCAGATTAAGCTCTGGGACTACCTTCCAAGAGCCATATCTTCTAGAATCCTACTCCGAATTGATCCCCATTTGTTCCTATCTCTTGTCCTTAGTATTATCTCGAGTTTGATCTAGAAAACTCGATTTATCTTGGACTCTATATCTGGGGATCATGATAAGAAGATGAGGCTTTCTTATAAAACTCTATAAAAACTGCCCAGTTCGCAGTCGCGACGGGGGGCTCTTTCCGGACGTGGGGCGAAGCCATGCTGCAACTCCAACTCAATCCTTCGACCCTATCTTGAAGAGGGAAGTATTAGCTTTCAATTCTATCCTTCTGGGCTTGATTCCATGGTCTACACTCTTAGTTCTAGTCTCCTCAAAATCACAAATCATCACAGTTTTCTACACTTTCTGCTACACATGCGTTTTTCTCCGTTTTGCATCATCGTTTTCTCTCTATTCTCTCAATCAAATCTCGTGATTTCAAATCTCATGCATGCACAACACACCCACCTATCTTTTCCACCCTTCCACAGGGGTTAAAAACCTCCCCCGGTGCATTCTCCCCCTTTTATTCATGCTATTTTATCACTTTGGGCAGATTTCTACACTTCATGTTCTAATGGGTTTTTGCCTTTGTGTTTCATCTTTATTTTGCAGGAGAGCATGAATACAACGTGAGGCCCTCTTCCTCTAGCCGGATGGAAGGAGAGGAGGTTTGAATCCACAAGTTCCCCGCACCCCGTTTCAAGCGCGATCAAGTCTTCATATTTCCAAGGTACACGGCGCCGTTCCTCTCCTTTCTTCATCCTTTGGCGTTGTTGGAACCTTGGTGGCGATCACGGTTAGTATTTCTCATCCTTTCATCCCCCTTGTCTTTGATTCACATGTTTATGTACGTATGTATTTAAAGGGGACGGGATAGGAATCTAATCTAATTAAAAAAAAAATCAACACCCTTCGGGCGGTGAATACCCCTTTGGCCTGGACCTCCCGTCCAAGCCATTGACTAAACAAACTCTTCTCTCCATCCCCTTTTGGCAGTGAATATCCCTTTGACTTGGACCCCCCGTCTGGGTCATCGACTAAACAAGCTCTTCTCTCCGTCCCCTTCAGGCGGTGAATATCCATTTGACTTGGACCTCCCGTCCGGGTCATCAACTAAACAAGCTCTTCTCTCCATCCTCTTCGGGCAGTGAACATCCCTTTGACCTGGATTCCCCCCCATCCAGACCATTGATTAGGCAGACTCCCTTTCACCATCCCTCCGAGTGACGGGTGACCCAATATCGGACTAAGGCCCCCGCCTAAGGCCAGTGTGCCGTTCCGATGTTCTGGTAAGACCGGTAATCTACTCATCTGGCGTGGTGGAGTGGTCCCCTCGTCCTTCCCCTGGAAGGACGAGCACTCTCCCGTGTCCTGACGTAGGTTCCTACCTGGTTCTTCCGGAACGGACCACTGTGAAGATTTACCCTTTGCCGACGAGTCCCGGCACTACAAAAAAAGAAAAGAAGAAAGAAAAAAAAGAGAGAAAAAGGGGGAGAAAAGAAAAAGAAAATAACATGCCCAGGAAAAAAGGGAAAGGAAGGGAGAACAAAAGAGACCCCCCCCCTTTTTTGGGGCAAATGCCGCGCACAGTGGAAGGACACGTGAAATAGTAAGTGTTCTGCTCTATTCAAAAAGGTTAAGACTACATGTGCCTCGGGGCATACCCATGTGTTACATCACAAAAAGGAAGAAAGAAAGAGGAAAAGGGAGGGAAGAAAGCTAAGGGGTGCCACGCTCAGTCAAGGCCCCTAAAGATGTCTTGGAGAGGAAGGATCCCGACGCAAGGGAAGTTCGTCATGTCGCGCAGCCGGCCCCTCCGCTCCTCGAGGCCGGCGAGCTCGGTCTCTACGGACGCCATCTCGGCTCGCGCGACGACGAGCGCTTCGCCCTCCCTCTCGACCACTCCTTCGGCTCTGGCAAGGTCAGACCTGGCTGCGGCAAGGTAGCCCTCCAGCTTTGCGATCCGATTCCTGAGGGAGCGAACGTCGCCCTGGCCTTCCTCGAGGGCCTTCCCGTGCTGTTCTTCATTATTGCGCCATGCCTCCAGAGTTTGCAAATATTCATCCGCCTGGGCATCGAGAGCGGCGCGCTCGTCGGGAGCCTGAGCCTCGAGGAATTCGCGGCGTTTGACATACTTCAGCAGCAACAAAACCCGCCGCGACCATTCCTCGAGTGGGCAGCCCAACACTTACAGTGCCCCGGTCAGCTGCGTCACTATACTTTGCACCTCCCGATATGACAAGGAAAGATCGGTGAGGAGCATTGTCCGCAGTGTCAATAACATTTGTCGGATCGGCGCACCTGACGAAGTGTGGCTGATCGAAGGCACACTCGGAGGAACAAAATCTACGGAGCTCTCCACCTCCGCCCATAAATCAGCGTCCACCGCGGCCGAAGAGGATGGAAGAGTAAGAGTCAAGTCGCCTGGCCGGCGTAGCTCGACAGAAGACCCCTGGCCAGCCACCGCTAGGGGAATAGATAAGATCACCGCCGAATCACTTGGCGCCGCCATCATTCGGTGTTCTCCTACCTCCTCTTCCTCCGCCCGGTCCGCCTCCGCCACCATTTCACTGGACGGGGGTGCAGGTGCCGCTGCTTCGACCGAAGGAGGGGCTTCGAGCAAAGCCGGGCCCGAAGCCATGGCCCATAAACCTCTCTCTCGCGTCTAGGATCCCTCTAGGTGCGCGCAAAGTCCTGCAAATATCTCCTTCAGAAGCGGGTCCTCCACCTCAGCCGGGATCTTCGAGAGAGGCGGAAGAGGAACCATCAACCGGGGCCTGGCTCCCGCTTGCACGAGCGCCGCGAGGTTCCCCGCCCCCGGGCCTAGAATCGGGGTTAACTCCTCCACCGCTACCAGGCCAACGGGCGGCCTTCGTTTGGCAACGGCCTTACGAACACGGACGGAGGTCTTCCCTGGCGTCGGCTGTAGATCTCTAATTTAGAATAATCCACTTAAAAGAAATATCAATAAAAAATGATAACAATAATAAGCATGAGCACGAGGTGCTAAGGGGAGTGTGTGTGTGATCGCCAGAGACGCGAGGGTCTCAAGTGGAAAATAATATGGGAAAGGATCGCAAAATACCTCTTGAAACGTGGTTGATTGTAGGTGCTTCCTTTCTCTTCAAATCGGCCGGCCGACGAAGAGAGTTCTTCACTTTTATTACCCTTGCAAAAAAATCAAAGACAACACCAAAAGATTGGAATTAGAAATATGGTGTGTAGTATCAAATTCTATGTATAAAGATGAGCATGAAAATTCGGGTATGAACACACCTTGTGGGTGTTGGCCCTTAAACCCCTATGCAAAAGGGTAGGTAAAAGATGAATGATATATGCCAATGCAAGTAAAAGAAAAGATGTGTGCAACGCAGTCGCACTGTGGGAAATTCTCAATGTGATTGAGAAAATAGAACTAATATCAGAGATGCACGATGCATGTATGCACGAACTAAGAAGAATAAAAGGGGAAATGGGGATAAAAGGAAGAAAAAGCCTGTGCGTCTTTGGCTTGATATTCAACCGGGAGGAAGCCTCTGTCGGATGAAGCTTGATGTGCGGGAGATCTCCCTCCTTCAGCCAGCAACAGTGCAGCACCTTCCTGCAAGGAGAAGAAAGAAAGAAGAAGAAAATCGGAACCCTTAACAGAGCCGCATGGCTCTATTCAAATAGGGTCGATCAAAGTTAGGAGAGGATAAGAATGGGCAAGAGCCCAAGGAGAGAAAGATAAGAATGGGCAAGAGCCCAAGGAGGGAAGGATTAGAATGGGCAAGGGCGACCAAACGAGGCAGGGACTCTTTGGGGAAAGGCTGCGTTCGTTTGGAACCCGAAACTGAAACACGACTTGAACAAGGGCGTCAAGTCAAGAATTGACGACCTATCCAAAGGGCGTTAATTAAAACATGACTTATATCAGGACGTTAATTCAAAAAATAATTTTTAGAAATATATCTTTCTTTTTTTTGAAAATTATGAAAACACGTCTGAGTAAAAGGCGTTAATTAAAAAGCGCCCTAGAAGGGGACGTTAATTCAAAATATTCAAAATAGGGTCATTTTCCATTTCTCAATATTATTTTCCCATTTTTTAGGTGGAGGTGCATCTCAATGTGTTGATTCCAACGACTATTTTTGCGAATTTTTTTGACAGCCGGAAGGCCACCAAATCGCCTCTGGAAGGGGGTTGAAAAATAATATTAAAAAATCAATTTGAAAAAGTGACGCCCTCAACAACGTAGTTATTCAATTTTTTTATTTTTTATTCTTTTCAAATTCAAAGTAACGTCTTATGCTAAGTCGTTAATTCCCGAAAAATTCTGAAAAATTCCCAGAAAAATCCAGAAAAATAGGAATTTGAAAGAATGGACGCCCTCCGCTATAGTCGTCAATTTTTTAAGAAACGCCCAAGGATAAGTCGTTATTTAAAAGACGCCCCAAGTCAAGTCGTTATTTTTGAAAAATTAATAAAAATAGAGAAAAATATCCAGAAAATCCAGAAAAATCTAGAAAAATCCAAAAAAAATAGGAGAAAATAGGAAAAGAGAGGAAAAATGGAGAAATCCAAGAAAAGTGAGAAAACCCACTCAAACAGAGCTAATTTGAGGGTCAAATTGGGACATTGCAGGGCAATATGAGATGTACTCACAATAACGTCAATTTTGGCGTGTCTACAGCTGCCCCGCCTTGGCGTCTGCTTTGCAAGGGAGCAGAGCAAACTGAAAAGTAGATGCCAAGGTGTGATGAGACACGCAATCAACATCACTTGATGAGAATGAAATCAAAAGCTCGAGATGAAGTAAATCTCGGGAAATCCAACGAAATCAACAATGTTTGGATAAAATGGGGAGATGTGCACGAGAGCACGAAGGAGAATGATCAACTTCCAACGCGGTGGAAGTACCTCAGGTCACAAACCTGTAGGTTTCACCATTGGGGAGCGGTTACCAGCTAATGTGGACGTGCTGCAGCCAAGGTGGATCAAAGGGAAAAGGATTAAAATAAGATGATAGAAATCCAAACAAGGAGCTTCCGGAAAACAACCCAAAACAGCGACAAAACAAACTGAGGATTCAATTCGGCAATGAAAATCTCATATCTTGGAAATTAGTGATCAATTCGACTCCCAAACAGCTCATCAGAATGATTTTTCAACAGTTGATTCAAAGTCCTACATGAATGCATGCTGGGTTTAAAGGGAAAATAACAAATAAAGATATAATATAATCAAGGATAATATTGTTAAACTGCCAAGACTGGGTCAAGAAACTAATTTCGCGAGCTGATACTAAGCCGAAGCCCGTTTATCCACGCACCAATTCGCAAAAGGGAACCATCGTCCCCAGTCTTGGATGGCTCAACGGCCTATCCGTGTGACTAAGACTCCTCTGGAATCATCATTGTTTTTGATGAAGGGGAACTCAAATCCCAGATTTACCAAAGCCACAAGGTCCTTGATATAATCTAGTAGCGTATGTAACATATAGTAAAAATGCATACAGGGAGAGATGGTGGAGCAATAAGTATGGGGGAACTGAGAGATGAGGTGCGGGCACCGTGGGGCTTGGATGATGATGCCCGGACGGTGGGACCAAGAGCTTCTTATCCTGCGCTCAAAATTTCATTAGCCAAGATATAATGAAGATAACAAGCAATGAATGAGGCATTTAAGCATAACAAGCATAGCATGAATGGAAGCATCAATAAGCAATGACAACATAGACATCAAAGCACTCAAAGCTTAGTGTGAATAGCATTCAAGCATGTATTAGCATGAATAGCATGAGTTAAATTATAGCATTGCAAAGCATCATTGTTTGTTGTTTGTCATAAGGATGACAATCTTGGCATGTGAGATTGAGATTGAATGATTGGAATCAAGTAATGTCCAGTGGCAAAGTGATCAAGTGAAATCAGCAGGAGTTGATTGAATGATTTGTAGATGAATAATCAGAATGATATAGTAATCAGAATGATATAGGGAGATGATAATCAAAATGCCCTAGTGTGGCATATCACGAGAATATCGGGAGGAATCAAGAGGTTGATAACAATAAGTGAAGATAGGACTCATCCCGTGCTCTTGGTCCTTGCAAAGCTGTTCCTGCAAAACACCATCAGACAATACAATGTAATTTTTTTTTGTTTTTGGAATATGCAAATTTTTATGAGTTTTGAAAATATTTGAATTTTTATGAATTTTGAAAAATATTTGAATTTTTATTATGAATTTTGAAAGTATTCAATTTTTTGTTTGATTTTGCTCAAGAAATATTCAATTTTTTGTGGATTTTGGTTTAGACATTGTTAATGCAGCATCAAAGGGTTATTTTTGAACCACTGGCTAGGGGTCCTAGTTCCTTCCCTTTTCGCTAAAATTACCCAAAGCTAGGCGTGCATTGAAAGTGGCGTCCTATAATTGACTGCCCTTGATTAACGGTGCTCCTACCAAGGCCATACCTGAGAAACATTCGGTCTTGGAGGGAGAAGAGAAGAACAATTGTGGATAAGCTTTATGCAGGATGGGAGATATCAAGACTTGAATTCTTTCCAAGGTGTTCCCTCAAAGAGGTAGTCTGTTGTGCCGGGGCTTTGTGCCTTTGATTTTTAGACCCATGACATGCATACGACCAGGGTTTTCCCTGCGGGGACTTTGCCACTCTTGTCATGCCATAATTCATACTTTTGCTTTTATCGAAATTCTGACTTGATGTTCATAATACCCCTTTTGGCTAGATGTATATCATGAAAACTCATATGAAAACTCATATTGATGTTGATTTTGGGTCAAGACTGCCCCTATTTGAGACTCCTCTCGTATTGGGGATTACCTAGGTTGGTCATCTCATCCGTCAACCTCTTGCCCCTGCATGTGGCCGAATAAAGAAGAGAAAAGACTTTCAGATATTCTCATGGCATGGCCAAGATAGCAACGGTGTTTTTATCAAAGGAGCCAGCTAAGGACGCCGTGAAGTGTGTGCGGTGCCCAACTAAGGGTTGCTCTTAACAAGCGGGGAGAGAATGTTGAATTCCCAGCGCGGGTTTTTATTAACCAGAGGTGCTGTAAAAAAACAAGCCTAAAGGACTCTTTTGAGAATGATTTCAATTAAACAAAAGCTTAAGATAAAGGTTTAAAACACCACTCTTAATCTCGTTAAGAAGCACTTTATTTTGAAAATCATGCGTGAAGTAATGAGAAAATGATATCATTAAAATGCATACTTACGCCAATATGTTACCTTGCAACCTTTGTAGAAGCAACTGTCAGAGGCGAGGTTGATCATCATGGGATTTGTCCTCTTTGAGAGTCAAAAGGATTGGAAGCAAAGAATTTTGGGAGTGGCTTAACAAGAATGAGTGGTGCTCAAACCAGACTCGGACGAATAAGGAGAAAAGGAAAAGAGGCGAGGGCTAGAACTCCCTCACTAAGGCGCGGAGACCCTGATCACATGGAACAGTCTACAGAAGAAGTGAAAATCAAGAAGAGGAGTGAGGACTAAAGCCTCGAAAGCAGTGGGAGAAAGGGCAGATGCCCAAGGTAGTGGATGTGGAAGAAGTTGGGTCAGACCCATGATCAGGAGGAATTAGAAGAAGAAATTGATAGATGGAAAGAGGCGGATCTGGAGGGTCCGGAGGCAGAGGAGAATCATGAGAGGAAAAATCCGAAGGCTCCGGAGGGATGACAAAAGAAGGGACGCGATGCCCTGAGAGAAATAGGGAAAAAGATGATGGAAAAGAAAGAAAAAAATGAAGGGTGTGATGTCCCGGAGGAGTAGAAAGATGAATCGGAAGAAAGATGGAGGGTCCGGAGGTTCCGGAGGGAGCAAATGCCGAGGGACGCGATGCCCAGGGAGGAGAGAAAAATCCGGAGGTTCCGGAGGAATGAAATCAGGAAGGAGAAGGTGGAAAGGGGCGTCGTGCCCGAGGGAAAAGTCCGGAGGTTCCGGAGGAAGCAAATAAAAAAGGTGGAGAGGGGCGTCGTGCCCAAAGGGAAAATCCGGAGGCTCCGGAGGAATAGAATCAGAAAGGGCGTGATGCCTAAAGAGGAGGAATAAGACTCCTGGAGGTTCCAGGGAAATAGCAGGAAAGGGGACGCGATGCCCCAAGGAGAGTGGACAAAAAGATGAATATGAATAAGATGGGAAATGCGGAATATCCGGCGGTACCGGAAGGCGGGGAAGATACGGGTTTGGAAACCCGTGAAGCAGGAGGTGCAAATGCATGCAATGGGATGGATGCGATGAATGCAATGAATGCGCGAATGCAATGGATGCAAAGAATATGGAGAATATGAAGGGCGAGAGGACGAGGTCCTCCTCCTAACCCTGGGAATGGCCCATGGAAAAGATGTGATAGACAAGAAGGTGGATGAAATAGCGGAAGGCCTTTCGGCACCAAGATAACTGCCCCTCCACGGCAGTGAAAGAATACAGCCAATTGGCCCAATAAAAGGAGTTTCAATAAGTGGCAACCCCCTTTGAAGGCAAAGATCAACAATGTGAGGGAGTTGGAGAGTTGGAACGGGAAGCATCGTGTTGCCCATTGAATGTGGTATATATGGAAAGTTGAGCAAAATGGGCATTCGCCCCTTGTAAGGAATAATGAATTCGGAATTCGAAATTGGAACAAGGGGTGCCCTGCCCGGCCCTTACACAGCATCAATGCTCGGCATGGCGGCGACTTGGCTTCTTCGACCGTGCTTGGCACAATAACCCGGATTGTCATCCGGCAAATGAATTCTTGAATCTTGAATGGCACGGCCAAATCCTTGCTGCCCGGCTCTTGATTATCTTCGGCACCTGTGCTTGCAGAAGGCCCCCCATTCCGAGTAGTAAGGGGAGGTGAAGCGGAGGCGGAAGGCTCCATGAATGGTGGAGGCATGATGGAAAGTGTAGGCAAATGGGTGAGCGTAAGCGGAGGTTCAAACACGTCGAGTTTCTCCCTTTGCTCGGAAGCAGTTGGGATTGGCTCGGGTGCAAAAAGGGGCGGATCCTGCTCAGGATTAGCCACGGGTAAGGGTAAAGGGTTAAATGGTGGAATAGGCAAAGTGGGTTTTAAAGGGATAATGGAAGGCCGAGGTGGCGGTAATGGGAGGTTAATTGGGGAAGGTTCAATGGTGGGTTCGATGGAGGCTAATGGTGTGGAGGTAGATGGCTTAACGGGTGGAGGTTTAATAGTGGAAGGCTTGGGGGAGGCCAGTGTTGCGGAGGTTAATGGTGTAACTGGAGGAGGTGTAATGTATGCGGTGTCAAGGATAGGAGGAGACTTACAATGTGCCGGTGTGGGTGATTGAAGTATCGACCCATCATCGTAACACCAATTAGTCTCATAAATAGGGGTTGGATCAGGGATGGTTTCATCCTGAGCAGGAGGTTCATCAAATGACAGTGGAGGGAGCGGGAAATTAAGAAAACTCGGAAGGGGTGCCTGCGGAGCTTCATCATCATCGTACACTGCCTTGGATTCTTCAATTGCCGGCTCTTGATTGCTTGAAATGCCGAAGTCATAATCATTTCTCCTATCTTTCCATTCTTTCTCCATCTTGGTGATATCATCCAAAGCGGCATGGAGAGGATTGACCGGAGTAGGAGGAGCCATGACTCTTTTTAATTGTTCCTCCATCAAAGTGATTTTATCGAGGAGAGTTTGCTGGAGGGGTGTGACCTGAACAACAGAGGGTTGGCAGGGCCTTGAAGGAGAAGGGGCCGCATAAAAAGGCCGTGGAGGTGGATTAATGGGCCGACCCGTAGAAGAACCCGGATGGGCCGGATTGCAATGAATAAATGGGCCTTGGGGCCGTGAGGGAGGAGGAATACAAGGAGGCGGGTGATGGGCCACCCGAGTAGAATGAACAGGAGGAGATGGGTAATGGGCTACCCGATCAGGATTGGAAGGAGGAGGTGGGTGATGGGCCACCCGTGTAGAATTGGAGGGAGATGCATGAGATGTACCCTCAACGGCGGCCTTAAGGGCTCGGATCTGTTGAGAAGTAAGATGATCTAATGCATGCAAAATCTGGGAGACCTTCTCATCATTGGGACGAGAGGGCTTGATGGGAATAGTGGCTCGAAATTGAGTTGAAGGACCATTGGATTGGACATTGCCCAAGGGTCGGGCAACACCATAAGAGTGAGGACGTGGTCCTTTGAAAGTATGGTGAGAATTTTGAACATGTTGAAAGTGAGGATTATAAGAAGTGCTAGGTTGTGCATCCTCATGAATTGAATTAAACATGTTATCTTGTTTATAGTAAGCCATCATGCAATCAAAGTTCAAAATAATATGCAAAGAAGCACACAAAAGAGATGGTTACCTTGATTTGGTTTGTTTGAATCTTGGTGAACTAAGGATTTTATCAAAGTTTTGAATGATTCACACAAGGGGGGGAAACCTAGTTTCAATATGGTTTGAACTCCAATGCCAACTAGGAACCCTCTCTCACCACGTATATGGCCAACTAATCCGGGACTTCAAAAGGGTACAACCTGCCCGGCGTCCGTGAGGGAATCCACGGGTGCTGGGACTTACGGAGGCTTGGAAAAGGGATTTCCAGTCCAAAGAGACGGAATGCTCAATGGAGGGTCGTCCCGATTCCAAGAGGGTGTGTGGATCCTAATGAAGAGGAGGGGGCTCCCAAACCAATGCAAAGAATGAATGCAGCAGGGTAAACATGCCAACCATAATAATATGATCAATCAACAAAGATAAGCATGAAATATCATGAAAACTCACCCATGGGAAGGGTTCTGGAAACCCACAGTAAAAACACGCCCTGACAGGGGGCGCTACTAACAAAAGACACGACAGTGTGACTGTCGTGACTCAAAGCGAGGTGCCAGGGGCAGGGTAAAAAGCGCCTTAGGGTGAGGCGCTATCAATAAAGGGACGCCCTAATGTGGGGCGCTAATCAACAAATAAACGCCCTGGGAAAGGGCGTGAATTCACAGGCAGCAATATAAAGCAGGAAAACCCGGAAATATGCTGGAAAACGCCCTGTCAGAGGGCGTAAAATATGAAAAGACGCCCTGGGTTAGGGTGCTAAATCAAGAAAAACGCCTCTTCCAGAGGCGTGAATTCACTTTCTCCAGAAAAACTTCACGGCCAGCAGTATTAACACTCAATCACACAATCATGGCAATCAATAGAATAAGCATGCTCATCAAGAATTTTAAATAAGTGGAAATTTTAAAGAAAAATCAACAAACTGACCAATCACTTAGGGGAGGGTGTAAAACCAATGGAGGGTGCCCGAGGGGCACAAAAAGGGAGACGCACCGAGGGTGTAATAGGGGAGACGGCACACGCGGGTGCCTAAGGGGAAAGGGGTAATAAACAAAGAACACAAAGTGTCCCACCGTGATCGCCAATTTGTAGATCTCTAATTTAGAATAATCCACTTAAAAGAAATATCAATAAAAAATGATAACAATAATAAGAATGAGCACGAGGTGCTAAGGGGAGTGTGTGTGTGATCGCCAGAGACGCGAGGGTCTCAAGTGAAAAATAATATGGGAAAGGATCGTAAAATACCTCTTGAAACGCGGTTGATTGTAGGTGCTTCCTTTCTCTTCAAATCGGCCGGCCGACGAAGAGAGTTCTTTACTTTTATTACCCTTGCAAAAAAATCAAAGACAACACCAAAAGATTGGAATTAGAAATATGGTGTGTAGTATCAAATTCTATGTATAAAGATGAGCATGAAAATTCGGGTATGAACACACCTTGTGGGTGTTGGCCCTTAAACCCCTATGCAAAAGGGTAGGTAAAAGATGAATGATATATGCCAATGCAAGTAAAAGAAAAGATGTGTGCAACGCGGTCGCACTGTGGGAAATTCTCAATGTGATTGAGAAAATAGAACTAATATCAGAGATGCACGATGCATGTATGCACGAACTAAGAAGAATAAAAGGGGAAATGGGGATAAAAGGAAGAAAAAGCCTGTGCGTCTTTGGCTTGATATTCAACCGGGAGGAAGCCTCTGTCGGATGAAGCTTGATGTGCGGGAGATCTCCCTCCTTCAGCCAGCAGCAGCGCATCACCTTCCTGCAAGGAGAAGAAAGAAGAAGAAGAAAATCGGAACCCTTAACAGAGCCGCATGGCTCTATTCAAATAGGGTCGATCAAAGTTAGGAGAGGATAAGAATGGGCAAGAGCCCAAGGAGAGAAAGATAAGAATGGGCAAGAGCCCAAGGAGGGAAGGATTAGAATGGGCAAGGGCGACCAAACGAGGCAGGGACTCTCTGGGGAAAGGCTGCGTTCGTTTGGAACCCGAAACTGAAACACGACTTGAACAAGGGCGTCAATTCAAGAATTGACGACCTATCCAAAGGGCGTTAATTAAAACACGACTTAGATCAGGACGTTAATTTAAAAAATAATTTTTAGAAATATATCTTTCTTTTTTTTGAAAATTGTGAAAACACGTCTGAGCAAAAGGCGTTAATTAAAAAGCGCCCTAAAAGGGGACGTTAATTCAAAATATTCAAAATAGGGCCATTTTCTATTTCTCAATATTATTTTCCCATTTTTTAGGTGGAGGTGCATCACAATGTGCTGATTCCAACGACTATTTTTACAAATTTTTCTGACACCCGGAAGGCCACTAAATCGCCTCTGGAACGGGGTTGAAAAATAATATTAACAAATCAATTTGAAAAAGTGACTACCTCAACAACGTCGTTATTCAATTTTTTTATTTTTTATTCTTTTCAAATTCAAAGTAACATCTTATGCTAAGTCGTTAATTCTCGAAAAATTTTGAAAAATTCTCAGAAAAATCCAAAAAAATAGGAATTTGAAAGAATGGACGCCCTCCGCTATAGTCGTCAATTTTTTAAGAAACGCCCAAGGATAAGTCGTTATTTAAAAGACGCCCCAAGTCAAGTCGTTATTTCTGAAAAATTAATAAAAATAGAGAAAAATGCCCAGAAAATCCAGAAAAATCTAGAAAAATAGGGGAAAATAGGAAAAGAGAGGAAAAATGGAGAAATCCAAGAAAAGTGAGAAAAACCACTCAAATAGAGCTAATTTGATGGTCAAATTGGGGCATTACAGGGTAATATGAGATGTACTCATAGTAACGTCAATTTTGGCGTGTCTACATCGGCATGACCTGACCATGTGAAGCGGGGTTAGCCGTCCACTACCTAGAACAAATCTTCTAAGAATGAAAAGCGCTGGGATGATGCTACCTTCGGGCGCGATCTCCCCCTCCTCCAAAGGCTCGTCCGCCGTTCCGGGAGCACTCGAAGTCTCCGCGGCTGACTCCTATTGCAAAGCCTCGAACAGGAGGGCCAACTTACCCAGCCCTGCATCAACCCCTCTCGGGTAATCGACTGATACGCCCGAAGCAGCTTCCTCCGTGGCCTCCGGCTCGATTGGTCCCTGAAATTCAAGGAGTAACAGGAATAAAGTCAGTGGATGATCACAAAGGAAGGCATGCACGAACAAGCTCACACTTACAGCAGCCTTCCCCATTAGGCTTGAGGAGCTGGCAAGTAAGGGGGCCTTAAAGATCAGCTTGGGCGGCCCAGACACCTCAGATACGCCCTTGCTGGAGGCCACTTCGTCGGAGGAGTAGTCATAATCTACCTCTTCGCTCGATGAAGACTCTACCGCCACGGGTTCTTCCCTCGCTGGCAAGGGGGCTTCCGCTTCGAGGTCGGTGATCGGTGCATCCGCACGCGGGTTGGGTGAGGGTAGTACGCCAGATTTCAACCTCTTCCTCGTGTACATGCGTGTCGCTGGGAGATGTAGACGGGGCCCTGACGGCCTGACAACTGCTGCGTCAACGCCTGCCACATAAAAGAAAGGGTGGATCATACCGGAGCCGACGAGTTCTTAAGAATGAAAGAAGTCAATTAAGTGGACAAAGATAAATACCCCCTTCGGCTTCTACAGCACGGGGCGGCTCACGGGTCTCCTTGACAGGCGATGGGGCCCCAGGAGTTGCAGCCTCGCCCTCGCCTGGGATCGGCACGGGTACCGGCTCCTCCATACCGCCTGAGAGAAAGAAATACACATGTCATATGCGCATAAACGTCTCACCCCGGGAAGCGAATAAATCTTGAAGAACATCGGTGGCCGGTGAACCTCACCAGCACGGTGACTCGGCTCAGTCCGGGTGACTTCGAACTCCTTGAAGGACAAAATGGGAGCCACCTGAGAGACGGTCACCGGAGCCGGGGAGGACTCGGCCCGCCTTCGCTTCGCCTCTTGCCGCCATGCCGCTTTGGCGGCGGCCAACGCTTTCTTGACAGACGACTTCGCCCGGGACCTCTCCTTGACTTGCGGTGGGGGAGTCGGAGTCGGCGCCGAAGTCACCTCTGCTGCGACCGCGGCCTCCCCCATATCTGGAAAGAGCGCAGGTGCTGGCTCCTCCACGTCGGGAATGGGTGCGGGTGCAGGCTCTTCCACAGTAACTAAAACAAAAAGGGAGAAACGTCCAGGTGTAAAGACCTCACTCTGCAATAAAAGCGGACCCTGAAGGGCACGGATAGCCAAAAATTCTAACCGGCAGATTGACGCGACCCGGTCTGGGTGGCTTCAAACTCCTCAAAAGTTGGGATCCGTGGCACCGGAGGCATAACCGTCGAAGCCTTAGCAGCCTCCATTTTCCTACGCTTCGCCTCTCGCTGCCCGGCCACCTTGGCAGCATCCACCGCCTTCATCACAGGCGATTTAGCCCGGGACCTCTTTGCGGCCTGGGGCAAGGGAGTCGTAGTCGGGGCCGGTGACGCGGTGTCAAAATAGGCGGGCTTCTAGACGAGCCGAAGAAGATTCCGGTACGTCGCCATTTGGGTGTTGTCAGGATGGTCTGTCAAAAAAAAATCTGATCAGCATCTGCTACCCTGCAAAGGTTGCGACGATAAGGGATGAAAATAAAAGGAAAAAGGAAGATCAAATACCATGAGGGCCAGTATAAAGCGGAAGTGTTATCGGCCAATAGCTCAGGGACGGCTCCTTGTCCCGATGTGCTGCCTCCCAGACTAACCAACATACGTCTTCGATCTTCTGGTAGCGGTCAGTAAGGGCGGCCAGGTCTGCATGCTTCTTCGACGAGAGGTGGCAGAAGAGATTGAAGTGGTCCATGCCACACCCGTCGGCATAATAATACGAGACTTACAGGCGCTTGCCCAGGATGACGGTTGTAGACGGAAAAAGAGTGTCGTCCACCCTCGAGGGTGAGAAAAATAATGATATAATAATAATAATAAACAATGACAATGATGAAAGGGTGATCGGCAGAGAAGGTATAGGCGGCGGGAGTCGTCGTCTACCCTTGTCTGTCTTAGGAGATGGGTATAAAGAGATCGAATCAAGGAGAGGGAAAGGGAAGAGGGGTGCGGAACGGACCCCGGTACGTGGCGGAGATAGGGGTCGGAAGACCCTCTCGCGCAAACTGACCCCTTCCCGGTAAGCATGACTTACCGTTCCACGAGCAGTTTTTCATATACCGGGAAGTCCGAGAATCTAAGTAACAGAAAGGGAGAGGCACGAAGACTCAGAAACTGCAACGGAATATCGTTCTCCAGACAATTACAAAGACAATACGAACCAAGACATACCACCACAAGACATTGGTCTTTGTGGGGTTCTAACAGCGATGCAATAATATCAACACTAATGAATATATATGTACATATTAGGACCACCGCAAGACATTGGCCTTACGGGGCTTTTATTGCAATATAGATAATAAGCATGAGTATATATACATAAGACCACCGCGAGATATTACTCTCCGCGGGTTTTTATTGTAATATATGTAATAAAAGGCTTCGCGAGGAATGACTTCCGTCACGTGCACCTTCGCGAGGAATTACTTCCGTCGCAGGGTTTAGACAGAAATTTAAAGAAATAAAATGACAGAATGAAAAAGGCTTCGCGAGGAATTACTTCCGTCACGTACACCTTCGCGAGGAATGACTTCCGTCGCAGGGTTTAGACAAAAATCAAAGGAATAAAATGACAGAATAAAAAGGCTTCGCGAGGAATTACTTCCGTCACGTACACCTTCGCGAGGAATGACTTCCGTCGCAGGGTTTAGACAGAAATTAAAGAAATAAAATGACAGAATGAAAAAGGCTTCGCGAGGAATTACTTCCGTCACGTACACCTTCGCGAGGAATGACTTCCGTCGCAGGGTTTAGACAGAAATTAAAGGAATAAAATGACAGAATAAAAAGGCTTCGCGAGGAATGACTTCCGTCACGTACACCTTCGCAAGGAATTACTTCCGTCGCAGGGACCTCCGCGAGAATTACTTCCGTTCACGGGGTTTAAACAAAAGGGAAAATTGACAGGAAAGAAAGGGGAAGGGGATGTGATCGCCAGGGGCTGAGAACCCCACAGGAAGTGTTCTGATCGCGTTTGCCGCCGGAGCGGGAGCAGTGCGGGTCCTCTCTTCCTCTTCGATCGGCCGGCCGACGAAGAGGGCCTTGCTTTGGTTACCCTGATTTTACTATTCTTTTTTTTGTGTTTTATCTTTTTTGTTATTATATTTTTTGGGGTTTTGTTGCTTTTATTGTTTTTTATGCTTTTATGCCTTTTTTAGAGAAAGATGAGAAAGAAAAGAGAGAAATCGAGAGGTAGGTGGTAGAGTAAGGTAGTATGATATAGAGATAAACTATTAAGAAAATATAGACAGAGTGAAAAATTTATTCTAGACAACACAGAGAAGAACGGAGATGGAGATTTGACGATATATGATAATAACAAGGGAGAGAAGATAGACTTATTTTTAAACAAAATAGAGAAGAATCAATGTGGAAACTTATCAACAAATAACAATGATAAGAGAAAGAATTAGAATAGGACGATGGAGATGATAGCCGGGTACCTCAAAATAGGGGGGATGGTCGCAGTTTATCCCCGAACTGGGGGCACGTGAGTTGCTCCTCCTCCCTTTTCGACCGACTGAGGAAGCGGGCTTCTTGACGGGTTGACCCTTGCAAAACACAGCAGACAGAAAAAATAGATGGTGGATTAAAAGGAAAGTAGTGTAGTACCGATCCCTTGAAATTACAATGGCACGAGCATATTCAAACACACACCTGTTTAATGTTATTTGAAACCCCTTGGGAATTAAAGGTGGGAAAATGGTATGATGAAATGCGTACCGAAATATTCTCAATGCAGGGATTGTATTATAAACATGATAACGAGTGATGTATGCAAAGGAAACAACAGACTGAACATAATGCAAAAGGGGAGAAATGCTTATTGGTGGGCGTCGATGATGAGCTCGGCATTAGCTTCACCTTCCCTTCGCACGTACGCACGCAAACATTTACAGACACCTGCAAAGACACTCACACGAACACATCTATATACATATATGGAAATAGATCTATAAAGGGGAGGTCGAAAAGAGAGGGAGAAAGGAAGAGGGAGAGAGAAGAGAAAAACCTTTTTTTTGAGATTTTTATACTTTAGTTTTATTATATAGTATGTATATATGTAGAGGATATATATATATTAACCATATAAGATATATATATATATATAGTATGCTTATATATATATGTGTTATATCTAAGAGAGGAAGGGAAGAAGAGAAAGAATAAAAGAGAGAGAGGGAGAGAATATCAGAGAGGGAAAGAGGAGATAAAATAAAAATAAAAGAAAAGAGATGAGAGATCGAGAGAGAGGAAGGGAGTGGGGAAGAAAAGAGAGGGAAAGAGGGAGTGAGAGAGAGACACGTGAGAGAGGGAGAGAGAGGAGGAAAAAAAAAAAAGAAAAGAACGAGAGGGGGAGATCAGAGAGAGTAACGAGAGGGAGAAAGAGAGAGAGGGTAACAGGGAGAGGGATTTTAAAAAAAAAAGTAAAAGAAAGAATGAGAGAGAGATCGAGATAGCAGGAGAGGAGAGGGGGAGGGGAGAAAAAAGAATAAATAAAAAAAAGAGAGAGTGAGAGGGGGCGCGAAACAGAAGAGGGAGAGAGGGAGGGGAAGAGAGAGAGAGAGAGAGAGAGAGAGAGAGAGCCGCAGTGCGGCGAGAGAGAGGGAACCGAGAGGGAAAGAGAAGAGAGTGGAGAAGGGAAGTGAGAGAGAAGGAAAGAGAGTGGGGAGAGAGAGACGGGGAGACAGAGAGAGTGAGAGAGATGGAGAGAGAGAGAGAGAGACAAGGGGAAGAGAGGGAGTGCGAGAGAGAGAGAGAGAGGGAGAGAGAGAGAGGACAAAACAGAGAGAGAGAGAGAGGTGGAGGGAGGAGAAGCCGCGTGGCGGCTAGCTTCACGGTGCAGACGGAGGTGGCCGGCAGTGGGAGTGGGGCGAGCGGCGGCGGGCACGGCGGTGGCACGGCGAGCAGGGCGACGGCGGGGCGACCGGTGAGGAGGCGGGAGGCGAGAGGCGAGGGCGCTGCGGGCTGGGGGCGTGGCAGCGACGACGGCGACGGTGGGAGGCGGTGGCGGAGCAGGGCGGCGCGGGGTAGAGGCGGCCGGCAGGGGTGCTCGACGGGGGTGACAGCGGCAGCAGGGGGCAGCGTCGGTGCGCTGGGCGCAGGCGGTGGCGGAGCAGGGCGGCGCGGGGTAGAGGCGGCCGGCAGGGGTGCTTGACGGGGGTGACAGCGGCAGCAGGGGGGCGGTGTCGGGGCGCTGGGCGCAGGCGGCGGCGTCACGGGGCGGCGTCGGAAGTAGCTCGGTGCGGAGGCGGGAGCGGCCGGTGCAGAGGCGGGAGGCGGCCGGAGGCGAGGCAGGGGGGCGACGGGGGCGTGCAGGCGGCTGGGCGGCGTCCGGTGGCAGGCGGAGGGCGGCCGGAGGCGGTGCAGGGGGGGGGGGCGACGAGGGCGTGCAGGCGGCTGGGCAGTGTCCGGTGGCAGGCGGAGGGCGGCCGGAGAGGGTGCAGGGGGGGCGACGAGGGCGTGCAGGCGGCTGGGCGGCGTCCGGTGGCAGGCGGAGGGCGGCCGGAGACGGAGTCAGGGAGGCGAGGGGGGGTGGCTGCGTGAGGAGGAGGGTGGCTGCCGAGCTAGTAAGAGGAATGGGAAGGTGAGTGAGGGTGGAGGAGGGAGGTGACTGTCGTGAGGAGGAGGATGGCTGGAGGTGGCTGTGGGTTTACGGGGGTGTTGTTGGAGAGCATGCAGAGAGAGATGGGAGGCTCTGGTGTGTTGTGGAGGCCAAGGTGGTGGCCGACGGTTCTGTCGGAAGAAGGTGAAAGGAGAGACGGGGGAGTGGGGAAGGTGGCAGTGGCTTGCGATGGGATCCTCCTAATGGGAGGGAGGGGTGGCTGTGGGTTAGTGAGAGAGATGGGTGTGGAGTGAACAGAGAGTGGGAGGTTTAAGTGTGTGGGGTTGAGAGAGGGAGCAAGATCCGTGAGAAATGGATGAAGTTAATGAGTTGGGCAATAAAAGATGGGGCCATGCGAATTAAAATTTTATTTATTTTTAGAACAAAAGTGGGCCAAGCCCATTAGCACACATCTATATATATATTTTTTATTTTTGAATAACAATGGGCCAAACCCATTAGCACAAGTGTTTTCTTTTGGTATATTTTTTTGAATAGGAATGGGCCAAGCCCACATGATGAACCTTCCCCTTTTTTTAGGATTAAAAAGATGGACCAAGCCCATTAACATTTTTTTTGTTTTGTGTAGGAATGGTCACAAGCCCATTAACAAGAATTACTATTCAAGAAGCCACAAATTATTAGATTAAATTAGAGATTACTCAACTAACTTAAACGTGCGAGCTGCTTTGGGGCGTCTTAGTGTAATACAGGATCTGCTCAGCATAATGCTAAAATGTTGTGTCTACAGCTATCCCGCCTTGGCGTCTGCTTTGCAGGGGAATGACATGGAGTGGAATGACATAGCAGTGTAATGAAGTGGAGTGGAGAATGGACTGAAAAGTGGATGCCATGGCGTGATGAGACACGTTTTTAACACTACGTGATTGGAATCTTTCCTGAGTTTCAACAAAACGACCTTGAAGAAGGTCCTCCGAAATCAACGATTGTTTGGCTGGAAATAACAAAAGACTAACAGAAAGAGGGACCAACTTCTCGGCGCGGAAGTACCTGAGTCGTAGACCCACAGGTTTCACCTTGGGGAGCGGTTACTAGCCAATGTGGAAGTGCTGCGACCAAGGTGGGTCCAATGGAGTAAATAAAAAAGGGTAGCTGATAAATCCAAATAAAGGTCTGTTTTGGCCAACCAGCCCAGATGGTTTCACAGAAACTCAGTACTCGATTCAGAATGGAATATCCCGTATTAGTCAAAAATTTAAGCACAGCGGCCCTCACAATCGAGTTAAATGAATGATCTTCCACAGTGATATCAAAGTCCTACATGAATGCATGCTGGGTTTAAAGGAAAAATTAAAACAAACTAAAAGTAGAAAATAGCCAAGGATAATATTGTTAAGTTGCTTAGGACGGGTCAGGATACCGATTCGATGAGACGATACTGAGCCGGGGCCCGTTTATCCACGCACCGACTCACCGAACGGAACCATCGTTCCCGAGCTACCACAACCTAACGGCCTATCCGTACGTCCTGATCTCCTCTGAAGTTATCACTGTTTTTGTTGGAGGGGAACTCAAACTCCAGATTCATCCAAGGCATAAGGTCCTTGACGTGCTCTAGTAGCGTAAATATCATATAGTAGGATGCATGACACAGTGGGGTCAGTCACCGAGGTGACTGATGGTGGGGTAGGGTAATGGCACCCTCTTGCTCTCTTATTCTCATTTTATTCTTGGAACCTGCACCGAACAGCAAGCAGTGAAGAAGGAGTTATTTCATAAGAAGTAAAATTACATTCAACTGTACAGGACGTCTGCACACTAATACAGGAGCCGGGAAAAACACGACACAAATCAGACAAGATTCATCCGGTTAAAATTCACCACGGTAACTTGTCATAAATGCTTTACATTTACCCTCCCCCCCTTTTTTCACTATAAGTACCCCTTTGATCCTTAGCAAAAGATCATCCATTGGTGCATGGTTCGGGGAGTCAGACACTTTTGAGATGGGAGAGAGAAGTCTGTGCCTTTTGAGACGGAAGGCGGGTCTTCCCGCCCTGCCAAGAGGAGCAAGTTCGGCTGCGAATTCAGGAGGTTGACCGACATTGAAGGCCATCTGAGCGAGAGGATTCTCTCACGGGCGGTAAGTTGGCTCTTTCTCCTAATTTCCTTCGTAAGTTCTCCCTCGCTTTTTCATTCTTTTCTTTTCCTTCCTTTCAGCCGTATCCTCTTTTTCCGGGCCCGAGAAAATTCTCAAAGCTGCCCTAGCTATCGAAGCTTACGTCTAACATCACTATCAGTATGAGGGCCGTTATTTCAAAATGGCACCTCCAAGGGTTGGTGATCCATGCCAAGCATTATGACAAGATCTGCATGGACTGGGCGGCCCTGGGTGCATTGGCAGAGGTTTGGCATCCGGAAACCCACACTTTTATCTTCCCTACTTTTGAGGCAACGGTCCTCCTCGAGAGGCAGAACTTCTGCTAGGCTTAAGAAGGTCGATGAAGGATGACAGGATAAAGGTTTCGCGGATGCGGAAGAGGGTATCTACCGAGGAAGTTCTTGGAAGCTTTATGCCATCTGGAACCATAAAGAGCGTCGAGACTCAGAACGGAGTCAACTTGCAAAAGCTCGCAGACTGGACCGTGACTGCCTTAGAAGGGTTGATAGATGATGAACATTTAGAAGGGCTTATGAAAGGGTTCACAATTTGTTTGGCCGGAGCTCTCCTCTTTCCTTGCACTGACAACATCGTAGAGGAAGACCAATTGGGAGCGATTTGTGGACTTTGGGAGGGAAGGAGAGTGGGGCCTGCTGTCCTCGCGCATCTTTACAGTGGTCTCACGGCTTCCAGCATGGGTAGGCCTCCTCACGGGTGCATGCTTCTCCTCAACTGCTGGATTGATCTTCACTTCAAATTTCATCACTACGAAGGGGTACAGACCGCCTCCAGGATTTTCGAACAAAGCCCCCTCCATTACATGGCCGATGTGTTGGGCTTTAGTGGGAAGGTGGCCAATCGCATGCCCTGTCTGAAGACACGCGGCGACTGGCGTACTCACTTCAGCTCCTTGGCGCGAGAGATGTTCACTTGTGTGCCAGCATGTTTACTTTCACGTGGGCTTCTCACGCGATCTTCTCCTGATGCGGAACTCCATCTTATCGGTGCAACCAAATTTGTTCTTTACAGCTCGCACCGGTGCTGCCTGCAAATTGGCCTTCCTCGGCACTCTCTTCCCATGCCATCCAACCTTCCTCTGATTAAGGAGAGAAAGCTGGGCACGGAGGATGATGCGAAGGATGTGAAGGCGATCAAAGCTTCGTGGAAGGCAAGCATTCCGAGGAAGGTGACGGTATCTGTGAGTGAGGATCGAGAGCTATGGGAGGCTTATGTAATGGAGCTGAGGCCTGAGGTGCCCAAACCCTGATGTATGTTATCTTAAAATAAATGCAGAGCCTTAATGCCATTGCACTCTCTTTCAGTCTCTCCCCTCCCTTTTCTTTGTGACTGGAATGGCGGACGTCGGGTGATGGTCGGCCGTTACCGATAGGATCTGGGGGACTGAGCAACTACAGTATGCGGAGATGCCCTGAGATGTCATGGAGCTGAGGATTTCTCTTCAGGTGGCGAGGAGAGAAGTAAACTGGGAGAGAATGGAAAGAGAGGAGTGGATAAAGCGACATCGGGATCGAGACGAGAGGAGGGCACGTGAGGCCCAAGTGATGAAGCTCCGGAAGACACAGCGCTCGGACACGTCACTCCTTCAGAGTCACTGCCGTTTGGAGGAGAGTTGGAGCTCACGGTGGAGGAGCTCTGGGGTTGGTGTAGTCTCCATCGCAGAGCAGGGGGCGGCTCAGCCAACAGCCTCGGGTTCAAGAGCTTCGCGGCCGTCGGGGTCGCGAGAGAGGCCAGAGGAGGGCGAGGAGCGCTACCAGAGAGGGTGAGAATGCGATAACTGCAACGTCGCAGAGCTCTAGATGACCTCCCAGGGACCTCCCTCTTAGGAGAGGAGAGAGACGACCAAGAGGGGTAGTGCGAGATTTGGCAAGTTGCTCATACACCCGCTCTCTTCTCACGGTGAACACAACAGTTTATATAGACGTATGAATGGAACGACATGCTCTCATGTGACGGGTTTGCCCGCCATGCGTTCCTTCTCTTCTACGCCTCTTCTTTCCATGCCGTCCTCATGTGACGTGTTTAACAGAACTCTCCTGAGATAACGGATCGTGTCTCAGACTCATTGGGCATTTCTTTCGGGAGAATCCATCACAAATTTTAATGATGTACCACCGAATTCAAAGATGCCAACCGCCCTCTGTCCTTTTCCATGTAGACGAGTCCACTCCCGGATTCAAAGATATCGACTTCCATTGTCCTTTCTCCTGTGGATGAGTCCACTCCCGGATTCAAAGATATCAACTTCCATTGTCCTTTCTCCTGTGGATGAGTCCACTCCCAAATTCGAAGAGGTCGACCTGCATTATCCTTTCTCCATGTGGATGACCTCATCTCAGATTTATTTGAGTCATGATGAACACAGGGAACCTAGATGTGTAGGGTGTGAATCAACCCGCTACGCTCCCGACCTCGTTCACTTCGAGTGAAAGATGGGTGCTTTGTTACAAGGCCCATTGCAAGAGGAACTGAGACAGATCTAGATCATATCCCTTCAATCCTATAAATACTCCCCCCCACCTGCTTCACTTGAAAGCACGGAGGTGTGGAGACTAGTTAGAAGAGTGAAAAGTCGACAGGAGGGAGTAAGAGTTTCTCATTCTCTGAGATGGAGGGAGAGTCCAGTTTCAGGGTGGAGGGCGAGTCTTCCCGCTCCTCGAAGAGGAGCAGATCCAGTGGTAGTTCTAGGAGACTCTCCGATGTTGAAAGGCCACTCAGTGAGAGGACCCAATCGGAGCTTGTAAATGAGCCAGTTCTTCCCCATATTTCTTCATGATCCCTTTCTTCCTTTCTCATTCTCTTTCTATTTTTATTTCAATGATGCACCCGCTTCTCACTTCCTGTGTAATCCACAGAGTATGACGAGGTCACACATCTCATGGGAGTTAGTGGTGGCCGCCTATCGAGACTTGCCTGACTTCCAGAAAGCTCGACTAGATGCGATGGGGTTTGGTGCATTCCTCCGGATCGAACCCATTAAGCTCGACCTCGCCCTCATCCAAGCATTGCGCGAGAGATGGGACCCAGAGAGTCGTGCCTTCTTGATGTCCTGGGGGCACATGGTGCCCAGTCTCGAAGATGTGGCCCGAATCACCGGCCTTAGAGTGGATGGTGAGGCGGTGACCGGGGTCACCTACCCCGATTATCGCGAAGTGGCTCAGAAGCTTCTTGGTCTGGAATTAAAGGACCAAAAGAATAGGTCAATAGCCAAGGCATCTATCATGGAGGCATTGGGGCTCACTGACACTCGTCATCGTGATAACGAGTCCTTGGAGGAGTTCATGGAGAGAGCGGAAAGAGGGTCCCGCGCTGTGTACTGCGTGGATGCCAGTAGCTGGGAGAGATCAAACATGGACTTGAGGATATTCCTCCTCTTCCTGCTGGGAAAATTACTGCTGGGTTCCAAAGGAGACGACATCCATTGTCGTTTCCTAGAATTTTTGGTGGACCTAGAGAGGGTAGGGCAATATGCCTGGGGAGCCGCCGTGCTGGCGCATCTGTTCGCAAGTCTGTCCCAAGGGACAGATCGAGAGGTGACTGTGAGTGGCTTCATACCGTTTCTCCAGGTAATTATTTGTTTATTTATTTATGCAACTAATCTATTTCATGAAATGCTGATGACATGTGACGACACAGGTATGGAGTTATTACTACATCCCAATGGGGCGAGCTCGACAGTGGCGTGTGGCTGTGGCACCACTAGCTCGGCGGTGGCAACCCATTATGAGCACAACCTCTCTATCTTACCAGCTGATGGTATTAAGGCGTGAGCTGCAAGAGTTCCCCGCAGAGATGGTAGGACTCCATTTTTTTGTCTTTTCTTTTGTCTCTCTTTTTTTTTTGGTTCTTTTGAGTGATTAAGGAGATACACGCATGCCAACGCAGGTGATCTGGAGGCCTTACTCGGGCTTGGTCGATGTCGACCAACCGTGGGTCATCGCAGGTCACCCTCGATTTGGTCGGGACCTTTGGGTCCACTGCCTGAATGAAATCGAGCCACTCCGGCTACGATTGGTCATGAGGACTCTAGGGCTTGCCCAGGAATGGGTAGATATGACCGCACCACCCCGCGTCGGGAGGAAAACACGTGGGCCGGTAACCTGTGTCGACTGGCGGGTGCGCTTCCCCGAACAATATGAAGATTGGCAGCGGGGTGGCACGCTCGTGGAGTCGCACGCCCGGGATAGTGAAGATTATCTACGTCTCTATAGGGCGATGTATGCAGAGCGACTCCATCCTGAGGGACTTGTGGAGGTATATCTCCTTTCTCACTTTTTGATCATTTTTTTTTATATTTTTTTATCATTTTTCTAAATGTAATGCTGACTCTATGACATGGGTTTACGATGCCCGTGATACCATGATAGCGATCTTGCGGGCTCGATTGGCGGACACGGAGGGAGAGTTGGGTGACACCCGTGAGGCCTTACATGTCTCGGTGAGTATGTATGCAAATGCATATTCCTAATTATACCCCTAGGTTTTGGTGTTTAGCCACTCACTGTCACTTCTTGCCATCATAGCGCGCTCGGCTCGACGCAACCCTACCAGCAGTAGGGGCAGAGGGTGCTTCTTCCAGTCTATGGATTCCTTCGTCGGAACTAGATTCGCTCCATGAGCAGCTTGCCTGTGTAACACAGCGCACCGCGGAGGCAGAGGGAATGCTTTCCGTGCAGGTGAAGGTTCCTCTTATCCGAGCTTCTCTGTTTATGTCTCATCATACCCCTGAAATGACGGATATGGCAGGCCGAAGAGATGCAAGAGATGTTTGCTCATGCATCACAAGGGAAGGCCAGGATAGCGGAGCTGGAGGAGGAATTGCAGCGTCGCTCAGATGACAATTTTTCTCGGGACGCCATGGAGCTGAGGATCACCCTTCAGCTGGAAAGGGATGACAGAGAGAGAGAACGTGCTGAGAGGGAAAAGGACAGGGAAAGAGAGAAGGCCAAAAGATCAGTCGAGAAAGAGGAGAGGAGGGCCCTGGAGGCCCAACTATTTGAATTGAGGACCAGTCTCGGCCTCGCTGAGCAGTGGCTGAAGGACGGCGAGGAACGCTACCGAAGAGCACGAGAGCGTGGCTTTCGTGTTAGTAGCTTCTTTGCTGCTCCCGCAGATCGACATCGGGGAGTGGAGATAGAAAGAGGACCCCAAAGCGGTAGAAGTACCGCTTTTCATGGTTGGATAGCACCTTCTAGAGTTTCTCATCCAGAAAGCGGCGAGACGAGTAATGTAGAGAAGGAGGGTGCGAGCTAATGTAGGCTCTCTCTTGTTGTTCGTTTTTGTTGAGTGGGAGTGGAATAAAATATTTTGTGCTTGGTTCTCTGCTTCTTTCTGATCTCCCGAATCCCTGTACACATCTAAGCAAACAAGTTAGCATTTCTGCTCTGACTTGCCCCTTGCTCAATAAACAAACGTGATTTTGAGTTATCTTGATAACGAGTCAAGGGGCAAGCCTTTATTAACAAAGGCAATAATAAAGGATAATGAATGCGACAGACAAGCACACGGATGCAAACGAGAATTTAAAATGAATGGTGCATACAAATGCGATCATGCGAAGATGTGATTTTCTTTGTTTTTGTAGGTGTATTCATTTTTTTGTATTTTGTTGTTTGTTTATTTTTTTTTGGTCTTTTATATTTCCATTTTTTTGTGCATGTACATTTTTTGCTTTTTTTTTGGATTTTTGGATTTGTTATTTTTTTGTTTGTTTTTGGTTTGTTTATTTTTTTTTATTTTTGCTAATGCATGATGACCACTTGATATAACATCTAACCTGCATGAGAACGAGGGTTTCTTGCTAACCTCCCAGGCATCCTAAGTGCACGTCTAAGTTGATTTGGGCCTCTAGACTCCTCGAATGATAATCCCGCCGGCTAAGACTTACCCTGATGACAATACCGTCATACCATGCTTAGGCTCCCAGTTGCTTCCGACCACAGGGATTCACCCAAAAAGTGTTCAAGGTAAATGATTTGCCCGACCCGGGTCTATTTCCTCACAACTCTAGACGATATGTAATGGAACACCCTGGAACCCAAATGACCAACCGCGCGACGCTGACCCGGAATCAGACGCCGTCGCACCCATAGGTGACGCGCTTGCATTGGTCTAAGCCCGAGGTTAGGCTTAGAAGACATTAAGATGGTAGATAAGGGTCTTGACCGGCCAGAAACACGGAGACTCTGACAATGACTTCTGCTTCCAAGATGGACAACCATACGTTTGTGTCGAAAGGTGGTTGCAGACTTTGGTGAGTTTCACCCTTCAGGAACTCCATTGAGCCTTTATCTTCAGGGGAAGAAGGAAGAGTATTAGGGGCAAACCTCCTGAGAGGACCGGCAAAACCGTTAACCCGGCGAGCCAGTAGGGGCACACTTAACTTTCCCTTTCGGACAACTTCAGACCAAATCTCGAGCATTTACATCTCATGGCCCCTCTTGTATAGAATTTGACTTTCAGTCAAAGGGGTTTCATTTGTGGGATCAGGCACGGTTACGACCAGGCTTTTCACTTGACTTTGATTTTGTTCTTCTTTTCTGATTTTTCTTGATAGATTTTTGCGAGGGACATAGTATCTTGACATTATGAAATCCCTCTTGGATGCCTGCGGGGACACTGCCCTCTTCTCGTGCTCTGACCCATGCTCGAAGAATTGGGCCCTACTCTTGCCCTAGGGGTTGTGTTCGTGTTTTCCATGCTCAGCGTTTTAAGGGCGCCGGCTGTCTCATTCGGTCGAAGAGAGAGAGAACGAAGATTTAAGCATTCTGGAGACCTTCTAGGTGAGGCCTCACCATGAGCGATGCTACCGATCTTTTGTAGAACACATGTGTACATGTATGTTGCCCCTTTTGAGGGGGGCATAAGCCGAACTAGCCGGACAGGGATCTCCACGGTTCTGGCAAACCAAGACCCGGAACCTACCAAGTCTTAATAGGCCCTATCCCAACATAGAGGTTGAATGCAATGACTTAACTACATGGTGATTTCCGGGCATTAGCATTTTGAATTTTCTATTTTTTTTTTCTTCTTTTCATTTTCTTCTATTTTTTTGTCTTTTGTTGTTGTATATATACATATTTTTATTATTTTCATTACTTTTTATTATTATTTTTGTTGTTTCATTTCATCATTTTTGACACTATGTACACCTATCTAAGGATAGTATTGCTTAAGATAAAGCCCATTCCAAGGGTGGGATAACTCGATCCCCTCAGCATTGACTAGCCTGTAGGCGTTGCCAAGATGCACAGCCTGAATCATGTACGGTCCTTCCCAATTGGGTTGGAGTTTAGAACGTGGGCCGCCAGGTTTTACAAAGATTCTTTTCACTACCATTTCACCGACTTGAAATTTCCTTTCAATGACCTTCTTTTGATAAAAACGTGTGAGTCTGTTTTGATATACCCGTGCATGCTCGGCAGCGGCCAGCCGTTTCTCATCTAAGAGTTCCAATTGGGCAAGGAGTGAATCACGACGTTCGTCGAGGGGGAGGTCCTTATCCAATTGTACTCTCAGAGAGGGGACCAGAATTTCGTACGGAACTACCGCCTCCATCCCATAAGTAGGGCGAACGGGGTTTGCCTAGTGGGAGTACGGATTGAAGTGCGATAGGCCCATAGAGCTTCAATCAGCTTTTCTGACCAATCCGAGAACTTGTTAGACTCACATGTCTTTTTTATGATTTTAATCAATGTTTTGTTAGTGGCCTCTGCTTGTCCATTACCTTGTGGATAATAAGGTGATGAATGATGCAATGTAATTTATACCTTTTGCAGAGGTCCTGAAGGTCCTGAGAAATGAATTGCGGTCCATTGTCGGTGATGATCGTGCTTGGAATGCCGAACCTGGCGATGATGTTCTTCATGATGAATTTGCAGACTGTTGATGCTTTAACCTCCACGTAAGCTTCGGCTTCGGCCCATTTGGTGAAGTACTCCGTTGCAGTAAGGATGAATGATTTTTGCTTAGTGAGGGAGTAAGGATTACCGAGAGGACCAATGACATCGAAAGCCCACATGGAGAAAGGCCATGGGGAGGATACTGGATGAAGTGAAGAAGATGGAGAATGAATTTTATCGGCGTGAAGTTGACACTTGACACACCTGCGGACATAGACGGCACAATCCTCTTCCATGGTGGGCCAGTAAAAGCCTTGCCGAAGGATTTTCTTGGCAAGCATTTGGCTATTCACATGGCCACCGCACACACCAGAGTGTGCTTCCTCGACGCATTTCCAGACCTCCTCTTCGTCAAGACATCTTAGAAGAACACCAGTAAGACTTCTCTTGTATAGCACTTCTCCGACCAGCACGTATCTCTGTGCCACCCTCCTTATGGCTTTTCTATCTTCCGATGTGGCTTCTTCAGGGTAGGACTGATCTTTGCAATACTTGGTAATTTCGTAAAACCATGGCTTCTCCTCATCAGCCAATTCTTCTTCTAATTCTGTCAACATAATTTCCCTCTTCTCAAGGATTTCTTCCTGTAAGGCCTTTCTTGCTATCCTGTCCTTGATATTTACGTATGAAGCGTCATCGATTACAGGGGCGTGACGCTTGTAGACGTGAATGGTATCAAACCATCTTCCTAGAGGGAACCTTAGAGACGATGCCAATGAGGCGAGGGCATCGGCCAGAATGTTCTGATGACGAGGGACATGGACAAAGATCAATTTGGCGAACAATTTGGCAAAGGCAGCAGTGAGTTCTTGGTATGGCTTGAGCTTGGGATCGCGAGTGCGATATTTGGTGAGCACCTGACGAAGAATGAGTTGACTATCACCTACGACTCGTAATTCAGTGATACGAAAAGAATGAGCGAGTTCTAGGCCAGCTAGAAGAGCTTCATATTCAGCTATATTGTTGGTAACGGGGAATTTGAGCTGATATGCCAGTGGGAATGTAAGGCCTTCAGGCGACAGGAGGGCAATGCCGATTCCTTTCCCTTGGAAATTCAGAGCTCCATCAAAATATAACGTCCACATGCAATCATCTGATTGGTTGATGGACATTAGTTCCTCATCTGGAAACTCTGATTGGACAGGATCGAATTTGGGGAGAGGATGGTGAACGAGATGCTCAGCTATGGCATACCCTTTAATCACCTTTTGCTGGATGTAGACGATGTCAAACTGAGAAAGAAAGCTTTGCCAGCGTGCTAATCTATCTGTAAGGACAGATTTTTCTAGAAGGAACTTGATAGGGTTCATGCGGGTAATCAGATGGACTTCATGAGCTAAGAAGTAGTGTTTCAATTTCTGCACTACCCAGACAAGGGCGGCACAAGTTTTCTCCATAGTCGTATACTTTTGCTCACATGAGTTGAGGAGTTTGGACAAGTAATAGGCCGCCCTTTCCTTGCCCGCTTCATCGGCTTGTACCAGGACAGCTCCCACGGAGTCGTCTAGGACTGAGACATAAAGGATTAAAGGTCTACCCGGCGTGGGTGGAATTAGAACGGGTGAATTGGCCAGATACTTTTTCAATCCTTCAAAAGCTTTTTGACATTTAGAATTCCAAAGGAATTCTACTCCTGACTTAGTTAACTCATAGAAAGGTTTGCACCTTTGTGAGTGCTGTGACACAAATCGACGAATGAATTGTAACCTTCCAATTAACCCTCGAACTTCTCTCAGATTTCTCGGAGGTGGCATCTCCTTGATTGCTTTAGCTTTGTTGGGATCTACTTCAATACCCCTCTTACTCACAATGAAACCAAGCAATTTGCCTGACGAAACATCAAATACGCACTTTTTTGGATTCATTTTCAAATTGAACTCTCTTGATCTTGCAGCACCTTAGCTAGAACTTTCGGGTGTTCTGCCCTAGTCCTAGATTTGACCAATAAATCATCCACGTACACTTCTAAATATACATGCATCATGTCATGAAATATTGCCATCATAGCCCTTTGATAAGTAGCTCCAGCATTCTTCAAATCAAATGGCATGACCAAATAGCAATAAGTTCCCCAAGGTGTGGTGAATGACGTTTTCTCCTGATCCTCTTCTGCCAAACGGATCTGATTATTCCCCGAAAATCCATCCATAAACGAGAGAGTTTCATAGCCTGCTGTATTATCAACCAACACGTCAATGTGAGGCAAGGGGAAATCACTATAGCGGCTGATGGTTCGTCAAACCTCCTCATTCCGCTAGCATATGTGTCAGCCGCGTCCTCATATTCTTCGTCCCCTTCTTCAATAGGATACTCTTCATCTGTGAGCTCATAAACTCCATACCCTTCATCGATTATGCAATTCTCCTCACATTCTAACTCCGGCAGATGGATGGGATTTTCTAGCAACTCAGGAATAGATAGAAAAGTTTGACACCTATTGTCTAAATCTAGAAGAAATCGATGAGGGATTTGCCTACCCTTGGACTTCCTTCTAGGAACTACCCTTGACTCATTATTTCTAACCTGACTGACCTGTTCTACGGACGAAGAAGAAGTTGAAGAATGTACAGGAGGAGACCCCTCGATAGAGGGGTGAAGAAGGTCGCTCAAGGGACCTTGAATGAGTGGCCCGTAAGTCGGGGCACACCCGTGAGAGATGTAGGAGGTCTCCTCAAAGGATATGCACTGTTGAGGAGTTTGAAATTCGACGTTTTTTTTTTATTTTCATTTTCAATTACAAAACAATTGAAAGAAATTAGAGAATGGGAGGAGGGAACTATAGCTAGGGGGTTGCAAGGCTCATTGAGCAGATCATGGTTGAAAATTTGGCACGGGTTGAGAAACCCGTGCAAGAATGTGAGCAGAGAAGGGGACCTGGGAATATCATCAGATAAACGTCGGGTCCAAGAAAGAGTCAGCAGCAATGGCTGAGGAGAATGATCAGATAGAATGACGGAAAGCGATCTGTCAGTGGCAACTTCCTCTCGGCGAGGAAAACTTGGAATTTCGGCAATGTCAACGACATCTTTTGGTACCTCAGAGATCAAAAGTGGCCCCTCTAAATCTGGAGACGAGAACATCTGTTGTAGTGTCATGGAAATATTCTGTATATCAATCCACTTGTTCCACTCACAATCCGGGTCATCGTGTTTCCCCTTTTTTGCAGCTCTCAAGCAACCTTGAGCCAAGTAGGCAATATGTAATTTCCCGTGTGATTCTTGCGGACAATCCCCCATCTGCATTATTGGCCCCTTTCTGAAATGGGAGTACAAGGTCCACGTGAGAGGTTCCTCATATGCTTCAAGTGGTCCTTCAAAGCCTAGGCCAGCTCTAAGGGTTAGCTTTGTCTTCTTTGGCAACTTCAGTCTCCCTTGTAATTGTGCCCCCAAACCTTTGCCCTGTTGGTAGCCAATGTTTTTCATTATCTCTCATCCCTTAGCATGGGAAGGGTGACATGACTTTGGTGTTGGAAGTGGCTTTTATGTAAAATGGGTGCGACGAGGGTCACACACATCTAGCAGTGAAAGAATTGGCCGGTGAGTTGGCCAAACAGAAGGCAATGAGGTATTAATAGCGTCCACTGTAGAAAAGATGGGCATGCTATTTACCTTGATAATCCAAGCCTTGTATGGGAACTTTAAGCACTGATGATTGGTGGAAGGCACCGCATTCATAACCTCAATGTAAGGGCGGCCCAGTATGGCCTTGAATGTGGGATCCATATCAAGGATATGGAATTCCGTGAAGACTGATGCAGGGCCCAATTCTACATTCAAGATGACCATCCCCATTGGCGACTTTCTGCTATTATCATAGGCCGTAACCGTGATTGATGAAGGCCTTATCTGTTCCGTGTCAACCCCACATGATTGGAGGGTGATCATAGAGATCACATTTATAGACGCACCAGTGTCCACCAAACATGGGTCTACAGGCACCCCATTGATCTTGACTGCAATACACAAAGCATATTTTCGAGCCTCCTTGGGGGCAAGCTCATGGTGGTGAAATATAATAGCCGGTTGTGTATCAGTTGGCGTCAATACTGACGAGATTTTCTCCACTGGGAGATCCTCATTTACCATAACCCTATGAAGATACTCCATCAAGGCGTCTTGATGGGTTTTCGACCTCTTGATTAGCTCGAGAATGGAGATCCGAGCTGGTGTTTTATCCAAATGTTTCAACAGGTCATATTGTGTCCCGGGGATAGACTCCTCAGGCTGTTCTTCGGTGTCTTTCTCCGGTTGAGATTGCTCGGGGACCTGACTGTTTTGGGGAAAAACCCGATGGAATATCCTTCCACTACGGAGCACCATGGCTTGCGGTTTTGGCGGCACCTTTATAGAGTTAGATATGGGGTTTAGCAGGGATTCGAGGGGTAGTGGTGGAGGAACAATTGATGAAGCGGGGGCAATAATAGGTGTAGGGGCTCTGATGAGTGGTTTGTGAGGCGGAGGCATGGTGGGAGTGGATGGAGCCTCAGATGGACGGTGAATGATAAGGGGTTTAAAAGGTGGAGGCATAGTAGAGGTTGATGGGGCCCCGGATGGGTGATGAATGATGAGGGGTTTCGAGGGTAAAGGGGTTGTGGTGGAGGTAGATGGTGCCTCGGAAGGGTGTTGGACAATAAGGGGTTTATTTAGTGGAGGCGGAATGAATGTGGTTGATGAAGTGGAGGCGTGAGAAATGATGAGAGGCTTCGAGGGTAACGACGTTATGGTGGAAGTGGAGGGTGTTTGCTGGGGACTCGAAGGGAGGTCATCAGCAGAGACGCGGATGAGAGGACGTGATAGCAGTGGAAATGAGTGAGGTATCACTGCGGGTTGTGCTACGGGTGGAGGATAGACAGGTGCGGGACGAATAAGGCGTGGGGATTGGATAGGAACGTGATTGGTGACAAGGACAGAGCCGCTTTTCGTATGCCAACCTTGCCCTCTTCCAACTTCCGGGAAGGAAGAGATGGGGTTGACTTGGTGGTTAGGTTGTTGGTGCGCCGGTAACGGATTTTGGAGGATGCCCATATTTGGCTGTTGTTGTGGTGCCTGCTGAGGCTGTGGTTGCTACTGTTGCTGTTGTTGCTGTTGATGTTGTTGTCTAGGAGGAGGTCTCCTGGCCTTCATCATGGTGACGCATCGCCTCATTTCATCCCAATCTATTTGATGTTCATCATTCATATCATAGATATAATCTCTGAAATGGAAACAGTTTTCCACTATATGACCCGGCTGTCTATGGAAGACACAATATCTGGAAGTGTCGATGTTCGAGGGCCATATGGCTTTTTCCTTAGGCAAGGTGAGAAGATTAGTGGCCATGAGAGCATTAAAGATGTCCGGCAATGACTCCGGCAAAGGTGGGTAATGAGCTCTCCTAGGGCCGATCGGCCTTCTCTGTTGTTGGAGGCCATAATCCCCGGGTGGTGGAACCTGATTATATTGAGGAGGTCACTGCTGTTGTTGTTGGAGATGGAGCGGTTGAGGCATATTGTTCTGGAAGAGATTATTTTGTGGGGGAGGACGATAGGGTTGCTGACCTTGTTGCTCCTGATAAAAGGGGAATTGTGGGGGTTGTGGGGGCCTAGGGTTAGCTTGCTGGTTGGGATAGCCAACCGCGCCCACTTGTTCATTTGTTACAACCCCTTCTGTTACCCCACCTTGGGCACCCGTGCCCGGCTTCCTAAACACCTTTGGCTTTGGTGGCTCGAACATATGCATGAGGGGAGAATCTTTCAGCTGTGTTTGGATATATCAACCCCTCTCATACAATTCCTCCATAGTGGTGAGCTTGTTCATTGCCAGGACGTGTCTAAATTGTGGAGTGGCATTAGACACGACCATCTTTACTTGCTCTGATTCTGAAATGGGGTCTCTCATTTTCTCTGCCAAGGATCTCCATCGATCAGCAAATTGGATGAAATCTTCGTCCGGCTTCATTTTTTCAGCCACTAGGTCGGTAATAGAGAAGGAGGGACCGACCCTATCCTGATATTTCTGTAGGAATTTCCTCTGGACTACATCGAAGTTCTCAGCCTCACTCGGCTCTAGGGAATAGAACCATTCTAAGGCGGGACCATCCAATGATCTTCTGAAGAGGTATGCCAATGATCTTTGATCGTTCTGCCAAAACGAGGACTCATACATGAAGTCCTTTAGATGAATGAAGGGGTTGCCTGTGCCGGTGTACCGTCGGTACGTTGGCATTTCAGAAGGAGGGAGATGGAATACTGGAATGATTGGTAAAGAGATCTCAGGCGCGGATTTGACATCCACGATCTTTTTGAAATCTTGGAATTGTTCGTCCATCTTGTTCATCCTATGAAGGAGAGATTGAGTGACCTCATTGTAAGGAGCAGGTTGTGGTGGCCACTGAGGCCTTGCAGAAGCCTGAGAAGGGAATTCCGGATGAGAGAGACGTTGTGACATATCAGCAAATGGAACTGACTGAAATGTCGTATGAGGAATTGGTGGAACTTGAGATTGGGGAGGTAATTGGAAAGGGGGAGGTTGCAGATGTGGCATATCAGTAAATGGAACTGACTGAAATGTTGGATGAAGAATTGGTGGAACTTGAGACTGGGGAGGTAATTGGAAAGAGGGAGGCTGCAAACTTGTCTGCACAAGAGGGAATGAGGGAGGGATTGCCTGTGCGGGCTCTTGAATAGAGAGAGCAACTGGTGTTGGATTTTGAGGAGTAGAATCAACAGATTTCCCTTTTAAGACGGCCTGAAAGGCTCGGATCTGATCGGAATTGAGCTGTGTGTTCGCGAGAACACCTAGCAAGGAGGAAATATCTTGTGGCGGGGATGCTTCCCCGACGGCGGCTCGCACCTCATATGAGGGCTCACGGGAGGAACCTGCGTCCTCGGCAGGGACATGTGTCCCCTGGTGACTCGGGGTCAGATTCTGACCGTTCCCGGACATTTCTTGATCTTTTTCGGAACGTGAGATTTTGCCGGAACGCAAGATCATACACACTCAAACCAAGAACAAAGATTAGCAAACAAGTTGATGTTTAACGCCTTTTTGTGTTTTCTTTTTGTTTTCCCTTTTTTTTTCTTTTTCTTTCTAATTAAAATGTAATAACATACACACTCAAATCATTAGCAAAGATTAACAAACAAGTTGATGTTTAACGCCTTTTTGTTTTCTTTTGGTTTTCCCCTTTTTTTCTTTTTTTCCAATCTAATGTTCACACCACAGGAGGGACCTTAGTTGCAATATTGATTTCCGCCGTGTGATCTAAGGACACTCGACTCACCATGAATGGGTTAACTATCTCTATGGAACTTCAGTGGTACAACTAGCCCAGTGAACGAAGAGGGAATCCTTCGATGTCGGGGACTTACGGAGGTCCCAGTGGAGGAGATCCTAGTCCGTCGAGAGGAATTCCCGACGGAGAGTCCTTCCTTCACCAGGAAAAGGTGATCCTAAAAAATGGAACAAAAGAAATAAAAATAAAAGGGAGATGATAAGCAATGCAGTGCTGAATTTAACAGGAGATATATAAACAGACAACAAATATATGCAATAAAAGAAATTAAACAAACATCACAACACTCCTTTTCTGCAATGATACGAATCTCTTCAGACTTCAAGGGGACTCTGGAGTAATGCACGTAGTGCACGAGGGGTGAAATTGGAATGCCAAGAGTGATAGCGGGAACACAAATATAGCGCACGCGGGCGCAATCAGGAGGGGCACATGTGGGTGCCAAGTGGAGGGGGTGCTACTGAGAGCACAAATGTAGTGCACACGGGCGCAATCAGGAGGGGCACACGTGGGTGCCGAGTGCCGAGTGGAGGGGCACACGTGGGTGCCGAGTGGAGGGGCACACGTGGGTGCCGAATGGAGGGGCACACGTGGGTGCCGACAATATTTGGGTAACCAGAGAAAACAAAAGAGGTCCCACCGTGATCGCCAAAAAAGGTGTAGACGGCAAAAGAGTGTCGTCCACCCTCGAGGGTGAGAAAAATAATGATATAATAATAATAATAATAATAATAATAAACAATGACAATGATGAAAGGGTGATCGGCAGAGAAGGTATAGGCGGCGGGAGTCGTCGTCTACCCTTGTCTGTCTTAGGAGATGGGTATAAAGAGATCGAATCAAGGAGAGGGAAAGGGAAGAGGGGTGCGGAACGGACCCCGGTACGTGGCGGAGATAGGGGTCGGAAGACCCTCTCGCGCAAACTGACCCCTTTCCGGTAAGCGTGACTTACCGTTCCACGAGCAGTTTTTCATATACCTGGAAGCCCGAGAATCTAAGTAACAGAAAGGGAGAGGCACGAAGACTCAGAAACTGCGACGGAATATCGTTCTCCAGACAATTACAAAGACAATACGAACCAAGACATACCACCACAAGACATTGGTCTTTGTGGGGTTCTAACAGCGATGCAATAATATCAACACTAATGAATATATATGTACATATTAGGACCACCGCAAGACATTGGCCTTACGGGGCTTTTATTGCAATATAGATAATAAGCATGAGTATATATACATAAGACCACCGCGAGATATTACTCTCCGCGGGGTTTTTATTGTAATATATGTAATAAAAGGCTTCGCGAGGAATGACTTCCGTCACGTGCACCTTCGCGAGGAATTACTTCCGTCGCAGGGTTTAGACAGAAATTTAAAGAAATAAAATGACAGAATGAAAAAGGCTTCGCGAGGAATTACTTCCGTCACGTACACCTTCGCGAGGAATGACTTCCGTCGCAGGGTTTAGACAAAAATCAAAGGAATAAAATGACAGAATAAAAAGGCTTCGCGAGGAATTACTTCCGTCACGTACACCTTCGCGAGGAATGACTTCCGTCGTAGGGTTTAGACAGAAATTAAAGAAATAAAATGACAGAATGAAAAAGGCTTCGCGAGGAATTACTTCCGTCACGTACACCTTCGCGAGGAATGACTTCCGTCGCAGGGTTTAGACAGAAATTAAAGGAATAAAATGACAGAATAAAAAGGCTTCGCGAGGAATGACTTCCGTCACGTACACCTTCGCAAGGAATTACTTCCGTCACAGGGACCTCCGCGAGGAATTACTTCCGTTCACGGGGTTTAAACAAAAGGAAAAATTGACAGGAAAGAAAAGGGGAAGGGGATGTGATCGCCAGAGGCTGAGAACCCCACAGGAAGTGTTCCGATCACGTTTGCCGCCGGAGCGGGAGTAGTGCGGGTCCTCTCTTCCTCTTCGATCGGCTGGCCGACGAAGAGGGCCTTGCTTTGGTTACCCTGATTTTACTATACTTTTTTTGTGTTTTATCTTTTTTGTTATTATATTTTTTGGGGTTTTGTTGCTTTTATTGTTTTTTATGCTTTTATGCCTTTTTTAGAGAAAGATGAGAAAGAAAAGAGAGAAATCGAGAGGTAGGTGGTAGAGTAAGGTAGTATGATATAGAGATAAACTATTAAGAAAATATAGACAGAGTGAAAAATTTATTCTAGACAACACAGAGAAGAACGGAGATGGAGATTTGACGATATATGATAATAACAAGGGAGAGAAGATAGACTTATTTTTAAACAAAATAGAGAAGAATCAATGTGGAAACTTATCAACAAATAACAATGATAAGAGAAAGAATTAGAATATGACGATGGAGATGATAGCCGGGTACCTCAAAATAGGGGGGATGGTCGCAGTTTATCCCCGAACTGGGGGCACGTGAGTTGCTCCTCCTCCCTTTTCGACCGACTGAGGAAGCGGGCTTCTTGACGGGTTGACCCTTGCAAAACACAGCAGACAGAAAAAACAGATGGTGGATTAAAAAGAAAGTAGTGTAGTACCGATCCCTTGAAATTACAATGGCACGAGCATATTCAAACACACACCTGTTTAATGTTATTTGAAACCCCTTGGGAATTAAAGGTGGGAAAATGGTATGATGAAATGCGTACCGAAATATTCTCAATGCAGGGATTGTATTATAAACATGATAACGAGTGATGTATGCAAAGGAAACAACAGACTGAACATAATGCAAAAGGGGAGAAATGCTTATTGGTGGGCGTCGACGATGAGCTCGGCATTAACTTCTCCTTCCCTTCGCACGTACGCACACAAACATTTACAGACACCTGCAAAGACACTCACACGAACACATCTATATACATATATGGAAATAGATCTATAAAGGGGAGGTCGAAAAGAGAGGGAGAAAGGAAGAGGGAGAGAGAAGAGAAAAACCTTTTTTTTGAGATTTTTATACTTTAGTTTTATTATATAGTATGTATATATGTAGAGGATATATATATATATTAACCATATAAGATATATATATATATATATATATATATATATATAGTATGCTTATATATATATGTGTTATATCTAAGAGAGGAAGGGAAGAAGAGAAAGAATAAAAGAGAGAGAGGGAGAGAATATCAGAGAGGGAAAGAGGAGATAAAAATAAAAATAAAAGAAAAGAGATGAGAGATCGAGAGAGAGGAAGGGAGTGGGGAAGAAAAGAGAGGGAAAGAGGGAGTGAGAGAGAGACACGTGAGAGAGGGAGAGAGAGGGAGGAGTGAGAAGCAGGGGGAGGGATAAAGAAATAAAATAAAAAGGATGGGAAAAAAAAGAAAAGAACGAGAGGGGGAGATCAGAGAGAGTAACGAGAGGGAGAAAGAGAGAGAGGGTAACAGGGAGAGGGATTTTAAAAAAAAAGTAAAAGAAAGAATGAGAGAGAGATCGAGATAGCAGGAGAGGAGAGGGGGAGGGGAGAAAAAGGAATAAATAAATAAAAAGAGAGAGTGAGAGGGGGCGCGAAACAGAAGAGGGAGAGAGGGAGGGGAAGAGAGAGAGAGAGAGAGGGGGAGAGAGAGAGAGAGAGAGAGAGAGAGAGAGAGAGAGAGAGAGAGAGAGAGAGAGAGAGAGAGAGAGAGAGAGAGAGAGAGCCGCAGTGCGGCGAGAGAGAAAGAGAGAGAAAGAGAGAGAGGGAACCGAGAGGGAAAGAGAAGAGAGTGGAGAAGGGAAGTGAGAGAGAAGGAAAGAGAGAGGGGAGAGAGAGACGGGGAGACAGAGAGAGTGAGAGAGATGGAGAGAGAGAGAGAGAATGAGAGAGACAAGGGAGAGAGAGGGAGTGCGAGAGAGAGAGAGAGGGAGAGAGAGAGAGGACAAAACAGAGAGAGAGAGAGGTGGAGGGAGGAGAAGCCGCGTGGTGGCTAACTTCACGGTGCAGACGGAGGTGGCCGGCAGTGGGAGTGGGGCGAGCGGCGGCGGGCACGGCGGTGGCACGGCGAGCAGGGCGACGGCGGGGCTACCGGTACGGAGGCGGGAGGCGAGGGTGCTGTGGGCTGGGGGCGTGGCAGCGACGACGGCGACGGTGGGAGGCGGTGGCGGAGCAGGGCAGCGCGGGGTAGAGGCGGCCGGCAGGGGTGCTCGACGGGGGTGACCGCGGCAGCAGGGGGGCGGCGTCGGTGCGCTGGGCGCAGGCGGTGGCGGAGCAGGGCGGCGCAGGGTAGAGGCGGCCGGCAGGGGTGCTCGACGGGGGTGACAGCGGCAGCAGGGGGGCGGTGTCGGGGCGCTGGGCGCAGGCGGCGGCGTCGCGGGGCGGCGTCGGAAGTAGCTCGGTGCGGAGGAGGGAGCGGCCGGTGCAGAGGCGGGAGGCGGCCGGAGGCGAGGCAGGGGGGCGACGGGGGCGTGCAGGCGGCTGGGCGGCGTCCGGTGGCAGGCGGAGGGCGGCCGGAGGCGGTGCAGGGGGGGTGACGAGGGCGTGCAGGCGGCTGGGCGGTGTCCGGTGGCAGGCGGAGGGCGGCCAGAGACGGTGCAGGGGGGGCGACGAGGGCGTGCAGGCGGCTGGGTGGCGTCCGGTGGCAGGCGGAGGGCGGCCGGAGACGCAGTCAGGGAGGCGAGGGGGGGTGGCTGCGTGAGGAGGAGGGTGGCTGCCGAGCTAGTAAGAGGAATGGGAAGGTGAGTGAGGGTGGAGGAGGGAGGTGGCTGTCGTGAGGAGGAGGATGGCTGGAGGTGGCTGTGGGTTTACGGGGGTGTTGTTGGAGAGCATGCAGAGAGAGATGGGAGGCTCTGGTGTGTTGTGGAGGCCAAGGTGGTGGCCGACGGTTCTGTCGAAAGAAGGTGAAAGGAGAGACGGGGGAGTGGGGAAGGTGGCAGTGGCTTGCGATGGGATCCTCCTAATGGGAGGGAGGGGTGGCTGTGGGTTAGTGAGAGAGATGGGTGTGGAGTGAACAGAGAGTGGGAGGTTTAAGTGTGTGGGGTTGAGAGAGGGAGCAAGATCCGTGAGAAATGGATGAAGTTAATGAGTTGGGCAATAAAAGATGGGGCCATGCGAATTAAAATTTTATTTATTTTTAGAACAAAAGTGGGCCAAGCCCATTAGCACACATCTATATATATATTTTTTATTTTTGAATAACAATGGGCCAAACCCATTAGCACAAGTGTTTTCTTTTGGTATATTTTTTTGAATAGGAATGGGCCAAGCCCACATGATGAACCTTCCCCCTTTTTTAGGATTAAAAAGATGGACCAAGCCCATTAACATTTTTTTTGTTTTGTGTAGGAATGGTCACAAGCCCATTAACAAGAATTACTATTCAAGAAGCCACAAATTATTAGATTAAATTAGAGATTACTCAACTAACTTAAACGTGCGAGCTGCTTTGGGGCGTCTTAGTGTAATACGGGATCTGCTCAGCATAATGCTAAAATGTCGTGTCTACAACGGTCGTCTGAGCATCGATCGTCAGCCCATTTACCCGGAGGAGGACATATAGCCATGTGGTGTCCTTATAGTTTTCGGGCCTCCTCTCCTCCCGCCTCATGAATGTGTGGTACGGGCAGATCGGGTCCCTCTCCGGACGCCAGCTCTTGGCGGGTGTACCCTCTTCTTCCATCGGGAGCGGATAATTGACGAGCTCCAGACGGTCACTCCCTATCCGGCAAAGGTCCCTCAGGGTCTTCTAGAAGTCATCCTTCGCTACTCGGGGTAGCTTCGCTTGCAGTGTTGGCCTTGCTTCCTGAGCCTCCCGACGAGCGGTCAGATACGCCGCCACCTCCTTATCCTGCCTGTTCTTGAGCCGAAGGAGGTGCTCCGGGTCGATGTCGAGCACTGGCACTGATTGCTTGCTCAGGAACTTCCTCTCTGCCCCGTCCCAGCAATCGGTCTTGTGCAATCGATAGAAGGCCGTCCGGGCGTTCCACCATTTTATGTACTCTGGGGTCACCCGAGGAATACGGCCGGGGGCTGGCACCCTGAAAGTCGCAGAGTCCACCCGGTGGAAGAAGTCCCACCAGCTTATGGCATGCTCGGCGGTCGAACTTCTCCGAAGGTTTCGCGAAGGGAGACTGAACTGTGCACTATAGACAGGGATATGCTGATCATATCCAAAATTTCGACTGAACCGGAAGGGGTAATATGGCACTAGCAGCAAGTTATCCCCCTTTCTGAACACCAGCACGCTTGGGCGAATAGATAACGCCCAGTCTCTGAGCTCGGGCTCCAGCAACGGGCGGACCACATTTTCCTAGCTGATGGGGTGGACGTACTTCTCCACCTGATCATCTTTGCATTCCCTCTTATTGTTCATCAGAGGGCTTGAATGTACGGCCAACGTCCAGAAGTGGATGGTGCCGACCGCGTCCCGTGGAACCGTCATCAGCTGGCCCCGAATATCATACAGTCGCTGGGAGGTAGAGCCCGGCTCCGCGCTTGTGAACTCTGGAAACAGCGAACAGACCCACACATTGAGGAAATGCAACGGGCACACATATCGGGCTTGCCTCGAGAATTGATGGGTGCTGATGTCCCCCAGCGCCTTATATATCAAGCAAAGGGTAGCCGGGCACAAGGATAGCTTGACCCCCCACGCCATTTGATACGCGGGGTAGATGGCATCCGACCGAATGACGGTCTTGTCCCCGTACGGCATGGCAAACGAGCACAGCCAGTACGTCAGGAACGTGGCGCAATGTGTTAGAAAGCCAACCCCCATCGGGTTGGGGCCACTCTAGCGTCCTCTGGAGGGGATCTTTACGTCAGTTTTGGGCTTGGCGCGCTTCTTGCGAGCAATGGCGGTGCCGACGCATGGAAACTCCTCATATTGCTTCAGCCCATCATAAAAATATTACAGCCACAGAGTCATGCGGACCCTCTTCCGGTCCCTACGGGGAGGTTGCTTCCCGCCGTGTGCCAGCTGGTACAGTTCCCGGTATGCCTTCATGAGATATCGATATGAATAGCCAAGGGAATAATAGCCATCCCCGTTAGTTTCGTCTTTGATCAGATCTGGGAGACATACTTCTTCATAAGGCTCCCCGTCAATGGGCAAGCCGCAGAGCTGACTGAGACTCCACAAGTCAAGTGAAGTCTCGCCTTCCGCTGTATAGAAAGTGTTGGTTTCAGCACTGAACACCTCTATCATACCACAGCAGAGGCCCTTGGAGATGGGGTAGCCGTAGCGGGAGGCGTAGACGCTGTGGTAGATGCCATCCCGGACCAGTAACGGGGCGTAGTTAAACAGCACATATTCTGTGAATTCTACCGCCCCTTCCCTGAAGCTGTGAGCATCTTGAAGCTTCAGCTCCCCGAACCAGCCCAGCGCCAACTCGTGCTTGAATCGGACGGACAGGCAATCCAGGATGAACAGCTCCTCCCTATAGCCCCATTTCAAGGGAGCCAAGAATAAACCAAAACGGGGTGGCTCGCCCTGCACCCGTCCAGCAGACATGTCCCATTTCGCCGGGGTGAATTGAGGTGCTCACACTAATCTGTCTTCGGCCGGCAACACTCCTTCGATCCCCAGGACATGCTTCCATTCCCGGGCCTCCCCCACCAAATACATCAGGATGCTCCTCGGGACACTGTACAACAAACTATCATGGGCCTGCAGGATCACTTGCTCGACCTCCCACACGGCTCGTAACTCCCGCCTCTCTCGGGAGCGGAAGTACTTCAGAAATCGGATGAGATGCTTATCCTTCGAGAAGTCCTTTCGATACTCGCCGGTCCAGTCGAAGGTAAAGCGGTTCTCGACCCGAGAAAGCCAGTGATAGTCCATCGTCTCGGTCTCAGAGCCCGAGGACTCGGCCAGTGCTGCTATCTCAGCATGCTCCCTACATTGAGCCACGTGACAACTCTTGCACCGGAGGCTGGGGAACAAGACCAGCACCGACGGCGGCACCAGGAACAGAAGAACCACTTGGGGCCGCCATTTATCTGTAAAATACAACAAACAGAGGATCAGAATAAGCCACGGGCAAAAGAAATGAAAGCCATAATGAGGCTCTACTACAAGTAAAATTAATAAGGCGCTGCCAATGTCTGACGAAATTTCGACAGAGTTTCCCCTAGACCAAAGGCGTAAGGGAAAACACGGGTGCGCGTCCACAAGGAGTGACGGCCCCAACAAAGTCACGGTGGGCCCCGAAAGGCAACACCAGAAGTCCTCAGCTGCACAGGCGCATGCCTCTCCCTCTCGCCGGTACACCCTATGGGGGGGGGGCTTTCCCGGTACGCCCTCAAGGGCTTCCCCGGCACAGCCCGCAGGCCTTCCCCGGTACACCCTCAAGGGCTTCCCCGGCACACTCACAGCTGCCTTCCCCGGCACGCCTAAAAGCCCCTTCGCCGGCACGCCCCTGTGGTCCTCCCCGTCACACCCCTGAAGCGGCTACCCGGCACGGCAAGGCCCCTTTGCTGGTACGCCCCCTGGCAGCCCTTCGACGGCACGCCCTCTAGGGCCTTCCTCGGCACACCTTCTAAGGCCTTCGCCGGCACGCCACCAGCGTCCTTTCCCGGCACGCTCGGTTGTTCGCTACCCGGCACACTCCCCTAGGTGCCCTCGCCGGCACACCCCGCTAGTACCGCTACCCGGCACACCCCCGGCCGCTCTTCCCCGACACACTGTTTGCCATCCCGGCCCGGTACACTCATGGCGACCCCGTCCGGCACGCCCGGAACCCTCTCCACCGGCACGCTCCGACGGTCTCTCCCACAACGACACCGGCAGTGCTCACCACCGCCCCACTGCGCCAAGAGGAAGAAGGAGAGTGAAGAGAAGAGAAAGAAGGAGAAGAAGGACAAGAAGCCTAGGGCTCCGTCGTCCTACGAGGGAAGGGAGAAAGGGAAGAAGAAAGGAAAAGGAGAGAAGAAGAAGGGGAAGAATGAAAGAGAGAAAGAGAGAGAGAGAAGGAAAGGGGGAGGGGAGACCCCTCTGCAACGGCCCCGTCACCCCGGCGATGGGGAAGACGACGACGGCGACGGTGGCGCTCGACGGCAACGCCCGTCCAATGGCGAAGAAGGGAGAGGAAGGGAGAAAGGAGAGAAGAGAAGAAGAATAGAGGAAGGGAGAAAGGAGAGAAGAGAAGAAGAATAGAGGAAGGGAGAAAGGAGAGAAGAGAAGAAGAATAGAGGGGGGGAGACGAAAGAGAAGGAAAGGGGGGGAACCCTTCGCGGCCATATCCTCACCACGACGACGACGACGGTGGCGGAGTTGGCGTCCGGCGCCGGAGAGGAAAGAGAAGAAGAAGGACGGGGGGCGTCGTCTGCTCGGTCACCAAAGAGAGAGAAAGAGAGAGGGAAGAGGAGTTTGAAAGGGGGGTGGCCCGTTCGAGCCACTCCGCCCCTTTATATATGGGGCAAGCGAAATAAAAAAAGGAGAGAAAAAAGAAAATAGAGGAAAAGGGGGGAGAGAAAAAGAGGGAAAAGGAGAAAAAAAAGAGAAAAAAAAAGGAGAGAGAAGAAAATAAATAAAAAAAAGAGAAGAGAAGAAGAGGAAAAGAAGAAAAATAAGAGAGAGAAAGAAAGAGAAAGAAGAGAAAACAATAATGATAATAATACATATATATGTATATACATATTTCTTCCGTCAGCACGCCCCTATGTATCGACGGGCATCCTCACGGGAAAAGATGACTCCACCCCTACATTGGCATTAGTTCCTTGCCAACAAATAAGTCATTTGCCAGCACAAGGCTTCGTGCCCCGGCCACCTTCTCTCATGCAAGATCGCCATTGCGGGCCTTACGTCCGAATCGGCAGAATCTCCATCCTTGCGCTGGCATTAGTCCCTTGTCAACGAATAAGTCCATTTCTGGTGCAAGGCTTCGTGCCTTAGCCACCCGCTCTCACACAATATCGCCATTACGGACCTTACGTCCGAATCGGCAGAAAATCTCCCGTTACGTTGGCATTATCTTCTTGCCAACGAATGAACCTTATCTTTCGGCGCAAGGCTTTGGGCCCTAGCCAACAATTACATATTATCCGCTCGTCAAAAAAAGAGAAAATACAAGAAAAAAGAAAAAGGGGCTTAAAATAGAGGTGCCCTGCCGGACTTGCCCCTACACGGGGACAAGGGCAAAAATGGCCTCAACCCAGCGGTGGCGAAAACCTGAAAGGGCACTGCAGGCAAAATCGGGCACCTCGCCACGTGAAAAACCCAAGAGGGCACGTGAGCAAAAGTAAGAGGGGGCTGGTACCGGCGAAAACCTGAAAGGGCGCTTGTACCGGTAATGTGGTTTAAAAAGAAGGAAAAGAAAAGAAGAGACAAACATACCACGTCAGCTCCCGACACCCCATCGGCACTGACAAAGAGAAGAAAAGACAAACATACCACGTCAGCTCCCGACATCCCGTCGGCACTGACGAAGAGAAGAAGAGACAAACATACCACGTCAGCTCCCGACACCCCGTCGGCACTGATGAAGAGAAGAAAAGACAAACATACCACGTCAGCTCCTGACACCTAGTCGGCACTGACGAAGAGAAGAAAAGATAAACATACCACGTCAGCTCCCGACACCCCGTCGGCACTGATGAAGAGAAGAAAAGATAAACATACCACGTCAGCTCCCGACACCCCGTTGGCACCGACGAAGAGAAGAAGAGACAAACATACCACGTCAGTGCCTGGCACCCCGTCGGCACTGATGAAGAGAAAAAGAGACCAATATACCACATCAGTTCCCGACACCCTGTCGACACTGATGAAGAGAAGAAGAGACAAGCATACCACGTCAGCTCCCGACACCATGTCGACACCGACGAAGAGAAGAAGAGACCAGTACACCCACAGGCACCGCCCGGCTCATCCTTCGCCTACGCTACCCGTGGGTGGGGGGCACTTGTGGACATGTAAAATTGCACGCCCGTATGTCCCAACTAGTCTAGGATTAACAACAACGTCAACTGAAAAAACTGCGTAGAAGAGGGGCCATCCGGAGTCTCCGAACGTGCACACACTGCCGTGAAGCTATCTCCAGAGTCACGGCAGCGAAGAGAAATCAACCACCAAGAGCCTCACAATCCATGGGCCTCGAAGAAAATCAAATGGGCCACAACTCGTGCTCACAATGGGCTCGGGACTGCCCTCAAAGCCCTTCAGCAGCACGCCCCTGTTGGCTTTCAGCGACACGCCCCTTGATGCTTCAGCGGCACGCCCCTGTTGGCTTTCAGCGGAACGCCCCTTGATGCTTCAGCGACACGCCCTCAGGCCCCTTCAGCGCACACCCGTCCAGCCCCTTCAGCAGCATGCCCTCAGGCTCCTTCAGCGGCACACCCAGTTTGGGTGTCCTCAGCGGCACACCCAGTTGGGTGCCTTCGCCGGCACACATCGCCAGCCCTTCAGCGGCATGCACATTTGGCCCCCCAGCGGCACGCTTGCCGTGTCTTCCAGCGGCACGCCGTTCTGGCTCCTCAGCGGCACGCCTCTCAGACGGGATCTCACGCCCATGCCCTAGAGATCCTTGGCGCACAGTGGGCTGTCCGAGGTGTCGGCCAGAGGTTGGGCAACGCCGGCTACTTCTCTGCCACCAAGGATGGGGGAAGTCAAACCTCATCATGGCCAGTCACTTCTCGCCTCCGCCGTTCGTGCTCGAACGCTTCCGCCACTGGGAGTATAAAAACCCCCTCTTCTCCGACGAAAAAAGAAGAGAGGACACACGGAGACGCACACACAGAGGGGAGAGAGCAACAACGACGCTGCCACAGAGGAAGAAGAAGAGAGAAGAAAAAGAAGGCCGTGGACTCCGACGTGAGGTTCTCCGGCGACCACTGGGAAAGAGAGAGTAAGGAAGAGAGTGAGAGAGGGAAAGTGAGTTGCGATGTAGAGGAGGGAGTGGGAGAAGGGCATGGAGTAGTCACCCCTATTCGGCCCCAACACTCTCCCAGTTTCCTTCTTCTTCTTTCATTTTCATGATCTTCTCCCTTCCCCTGTCTGTAGTTTCAGCACGAATGTGTTTTACAATGTATGTGGCCAGCCGTGGTCATTCCTTTTCGTAAAAAAAAAAACACCCTTCTTGGGTTTCTTGTTGCTTCCGTTGGTTTATGCCAGTGTGCATGGTATGTTGTTCGCTTTCTCTCCTTCTCCGGTGTCTTGGAGTCACCATGTCGACGTTGTTCCCCCGTATGATCCCTGGCCTTACGCTTAGTCTTTGGCCCAAGGGAGTTTATTCTTCCCCTTTCTCGGGGCCTCACAAGCCCAATACCCTTCGCTCTGGCCTCCACCCTCGTCTACTTGCCTGAAGGGAGAGACCCCTGCTCTTCTTTTAAACACCTAGGCACCCCCACCACCATTGGTCTTCCTTTTTTTAGCACCAACTTACGTGGCCAACCCCCAGCCTTCACTCTCCCAGGCCAAACCCTCCACCGGTACAGCCCTTGGCCGGTGCACCCTCACCCCTACGGGCATTCTCCGGCACACCCCAGCAACCCTTTGCCGGCACGCCCTTATGGGCCTTCCCCGGCACGCCCTGGCCAAGCCCTTCACCGGCACACCCCCCTGCGGGTCTTCCCCGGTACGCCCCAGGCCGTTCTTCTCCGACACACCCCAGCCTTCCATGTCCGGTACACTTCCCAACCGTCCCTAGAGGGGTCCCTTTGTCCATCGTTGCTTTCAGGTTTTTCCCGAGGTTTTATCAAAGGTGCTGCCGCTCTCGGGCGCCCACCTCCAGTTGTCGAGTTCCGTCACTCCTTGTGGGCACGTTCCCTTTCTCTCCCTTACCACTCGAGTCAAGAGGAGATGCCGCCGAATTTTTGTTAGAAATAATAACACGTTGAAAAGGCTAAAGGAAGCAACAAATAAGTGGTGCAACAACACGTTAAAAAGGACTAAAGGAAGCAACCAACCAATGAAATGAATGACGGCAAAATGCTTCAACCAAAGTAAGGGAACCACAATCGGCAGAAAGAGGACCGGACCGAACGACAACTAAGCAACTTGAACACCAATCCTCAGGGAAGAAAGAATGGAAGATAATCAAGAGAAAGGAAGGGAAAATCCACACAGACTGCGTATAATCAAAGAAGGGAAGAATGGAGAAAGCATAAAAGAATAGAAGAGGGGTGGGCCTCCCACGACCCTTGCCCGGCACACTCCCTTGGTGTATTACCTGGTACACCCACCTTCCTAACCTCCTTGGCCGGCACACCCCCCCCATCATCCTTCACCGGTACATCCTTCACCCTCCTTGGCCGGCACACCTTCTACCATCTTTTCACCGGTACACCTTACCCCCTTCCTCACAGGCACACCTCCCTAACCTCCTTGGCCGGCACACCTTCCACCATCCTTCACCGGTACACCTTACATCTTCCCTCACCTTCGCCGGTGCACCTGGTCAGACCTTCGCCCGCACACTCCCCACTCCCTCTCCGGCACACCCTTGACACCCCTGGCCGACACGCTCCCCATGCCTTCACAGGTACACCCTCCAGCCGCCTTCGGTCGGCACACTTGCCACACCTCCTGTCCCCCTTTACCCGCACGCCTGCTCGTGCCCTTCGCCGGTACACTACCCCTAGCCCAGCGACACACCCCTCCTTCACCTCCAATGGCCCACTCCTCCACATAGAAAATGTATAAATAAAAAAAGGGGGGGACGCAATAACAGTAATGATCAAAATAGAAGAAATAATAAAAAAATGTGTAATGATAATGATGATGATAATAATAATAATGAAAATTACAATGAACAAATGGATCCGAATACATGGCAAATAAACTCAAAAAAAATGGAAAATGTGTACAGTAAATAGAAAGAAAATAATAAACCCACCCAAAAATGCATAAAAAGGGAAATAAGCAACAAAAAAATAACGAAAGTTTAGATAATAGAAACGGTAAAATCCACATCGCAGTCCCGTCTCTCCCCGTGACCCGGTGCGAAAGGAACAATAATGCCGCCCTCGCAGGCCGGGTCTGAGTCTTGGGAATTATCCGAGCATGGCCGTGGCCCGACCTTCCTCTGGGCCGACATTTCGATTAAACCAGACCCGTTTCTCAGGCCAAATCCCTTCCGAACCATTATTAAAATTGCCGTATATTCGGCAGACATTTGAACGGGTTTATCTCGGCTCCCACCGCGTTCTTATTACGGACCTTCGTCCAAACAAGAAAAGGTCTATGAGTGACCGACATGACCGGTGGCTCATGCCCCGATACGGATCCTTAGTGCGATTTATCCCTCCTCATCTTTGCGTAGTTAGTATTGATTCTTTTGGCCGCAGGGCCCCTAATTTCGACAATTAATCAAGGGTGTTCCCCCGTATGGGAGTTGTAAATGACGTCGTGACCTTTACGGCACGACGGGATCTGGTCCCGGCACGAACTGCACAATCATCTGACCAAGTCAGATCGAGCGCACCCTGGGCTTCTTCGGAGCCTGAATAAATCGCCACTTCGTGACTGGCACACCCACGCACTTAATAAACCTAATAAAGCCAATAAATGAACGAACAGAAGAACAAACCAATGGACGTGTCAAAAAGTGTGTCCACAGGGGGTCATGGGCGAGGCTCTCTTGTTAGCGAGGATGGAGAGAGAGAGAGAGACCATCATGAGGAAGAGCTGGCCACTTGGAGTCGAGCTATTCCTGTATAGGAAAAAAGAGAAGTTCTCGTCCGGGGGTGATGTGTCCCGAGAAAACCTTATGATCCTTAAGTCAGCATAGAGCAAAAGATCTCTAGTGTGAAAGGTTGGTGTTCGCACATGCGGAATGGCGGGAGAAAAAGAAATGTGAATGTGGTTGTGATTTGCTAATTGAGGGTAATTTTTGTTGGGTGCTTTTTGGTTCTGTGTGGGTGTATGTGTTCTGCGGGCGTGCCAGTCAAATTTCGATAATTGTCACAAAATTGAAGTTCAACTAGGATGTACATCCAGGGCACGGCACGTATGCATGGACATACAGGTGACATGTGGATATGGTCTGTGTGCGCGTGGTAGCTGTTTAGGTAGCTGGCACAGGTTTGATTCTATGGGTGAAGGTGTATCAGAGGATGTGGGGTTTGGGTGCAAGATATTTCTCCACAGACTGAGCCTATCGACCACACTCAATGTTAATTTACCTCGGACATAATCTGATCACCCTTGTTTCTACTACCGAAGGAAAAGAGTAAGGGACCCTGGGGACCATGATGTTGGGAGGTCTTCACCTGTGATACAGCGACGGAGCGACAATAACATAGTAGGGATGAATGGAAGTATGGAGACCGGTCTCAGTGTGGGCACTATAAAAGGCACGGACTCCAGGTTTATGGAAGCGAGACATTGGCTAGAAAGGTGGAGTGATGGACATTGGCTCGACGCGGAGCAGGTAGGTGCGAGCTCAGGTGTAGGGTCAACTCCATTGGTGAGGTAGGGACCAAGTTAGGAGGTGAATGACTGTTTGTTGGATGGTGTTGATACTGGCAACCATCGAGGATGGGTGTCCATTCCCTGAATGGATTACATCAATATCAGTCATGAAAGGCACTATATGGGGAGTTGAAAGCCCGATTACAAGTTGTGTGGAAGCTATAGGATAATTCCATCATTTATGTCGGTCCCTGGGTCATTGGGTTACTACGCAGGTATTTTCGCCTTTGTACATATTTTCTGTTGAAGGACTCATGATTCGGCAAGATGTCGCTCGAGGGGTGTCGCGATGTACCTTAAATATGTGATGATGGGTCACCCTATCATGAGAGGGCTTGCAAGTTCCTTGACGTTCATCTCTTAGGTGTTGTCGTCTGTTATCGTGTGCCTTACTCTGGTGAGGAGCTGATGGGCATGGCTTGTGCGGAGCAATAGGGCACGACTTACGTGGAGTTGTCAGGTGCGGCTCATGGTGAGATGTTAGGCTCAGGTGGGGGTGAGCTATCGGGCACCACTGTGACTGGAGTAGCTGGGCTGGGCTCGTGACTGGAGCAGTCAAGCACTGCTCACGTGGGGCAATCTAGCGTGGCTCATGGTGAGCTGTTGGGCTCATCTCGGGATGAGCTGTCAGGCACCACTGTGACTGGAGTAGTTATGCACCGTTGAGACAGGGGAAGTCTGGTGCCATGGGCACCGTTATGACTGGAGCAGTCGGGTGCCGTGAGCATGGTTGTGACTGAGTAGTCGGGTGCCGTGGGCAGCGCTGTAACAAGAGTAGCTGGGTGGCCTTGAGACTCGAGCAGTCAGGCGCCATTAAGACTGGGCAATCAGGTGCCGTGGGCACCATTGTGACTAGAGTAGTTGGATGTCATTTAGATTGGGACAGCCGGGGGCCATCAGGACTGGGGCAGTCAGGTGCCATGGGAACCATTACGACTAGAGAAGTTGGGTGCTGTTGAGACTGGGACAGTCGGGTGCCATCAAGACTGGGACAGTCGGGTACTGTGAGTACCATTATGACTAGAGTTGTTTGGCGCCGTTAAGACTGTGACATTCGGGCGCTGTTAAGACTAGGGTAGTCGAGTGTCATTTATCAAGGCAGAGACCCTACGCTTCATCTCACGTCAAGGCTTGTGTAGCGTGCCCTTGTCGTGTGATCGTCAGTCATGAAGTTGATATAGACTGGATCGTCTCCCTTGTCGGGTGTTCACCGAACTACCTTCACATGATGTCCATCGAGGAGTCCAACATGGAGGCTTGTATCTTGACTTGAACATCATCTGAGGGATATTTATGTGACATGCCCTCGGCATGTGATTGCTAAGCACAACATCAACCACCAAAATTGGATCGTTGTCCTCGTTGAGAGTTGCCCGCAAATTGTATGTTGCCCATAGGGCTCAACTGGGTGAAGTGTGTGACCCTTGGCCTTCCCGGGGGATTTTATAAAGGGGGGGTTTACCTAGACAAGAATGCCCCTGAGTTAGTTGGTCCATGTAGAGGGGGGTTTACCTAGACCCAATTGGCAGGATTGAATGCGGTCCTCTGAATGGCCACGTTCTGACATGAACATTGTCATCTGAGTGGCCACGATATGGTCGTGACTTCTGGGTAGGGTGCGTTCATCAAGATAGAGGCCCGACGCTCCATCTTGCATCAAGACTTGTGAAACATGCCCTCATCCGATGGGAAGGCTTGTATCTTGGCTAAACGTCATCTGAGGGATGATTATGTGACGTGCCCTCGGCGTGTGATTACCAAACACAAGACCAACCAATGCCAATCGGATCATCATTCTCCTCTAGAGTTGTCTGCATTTTACGTGTCACATGTTGCCCGTAGGGTTCATCCCATGTGTTCTTCTTGTGACCCTTGGCCTTCCCACGGGGTTTTATTGGCCTTGGATTGAAGCGGGGTCATGATGATCTAGGTAAAGGGGAGATTTACCCGAACCAGGATGACCTAGAGCTGGCTGGTCTGCATAAAGGGGGTTTACATGGACCAGGATGGCTATGGCTTAAACGCGACTCTCATAGGTACTACGTTCATAATATGATAGCCAGGGTAGCCGCGTTCTGAGCAAATGTTAGTTGGTCCACGTAAAAGGGGTTTACTCGGACAAAGATGCATGTGGGTATCCTGGTCTGGGTAAAACCTCCCCCTTGGAGGTTTACCCAAACCAGCATGGTTGGGTTTGACCGTGGAGGAGAGGGAAGAGAGGATGCCACGCCCCCAGAGCATTCTCATCTTTTGATTTTTGGCAAGGGTCTCTAGCTTCTTATTGTGTGTGTGGAGGAAGGATACGGCGTTCTGAGCTTCGGAGGCTACTTTGCCACTCCCACCTCGCGCATGGGCTCCTCATAAGGGGCACTCGGGATTGGCTCTCTATCCTTATGTGATGTTGTATCGTGCGGCAAGATGCCCCAAGTCCCTGGTTCGGCCCAGTCGTCGGAGGATTGATGGCGTTGTGCCGTTTTCGATGCCTCGGGCATGGCTCTGACGTGAGATGGGAAGGAGGGGACCCTCCTTAAACTGGAATTGGAACAGCTAACCAGACGAAGCTTATTGTCTATCAGGGCTCCTGCTTGAACGTGTCGCTCCCAGGTGCCACATTCTGAACGCGACATCCAGAGTGGCTGCGTTATGAGATAATCGCGCCCAATAGGGAGATCGTGATCTGGTTAACACTCGCTAGTGGCTCCGAAGCCCAAATGTGACCTGACTATCACCACAAGGAAAAGTGGAGTTTTTGACGGACATATTCCGTCAGAAATTCCATCGAAAAGTGTTTTTCCGACGGAATATGTCCGTCGGGTATTCCTTGTCGAAAGTTTTTGACAGAAGAATTTTTCGTCAGAACTCCGTCTGTAATTTTTGACGGATAAGTAGTCGACGAAAATTCCGTCTGTAATTCTTTTTGCGACGAAAAATATAGTCCGTCGGAAATGTTGTCGGAAATGATTCTCACGGACAATTATCTCATCGGTAATTTCATCGCAAATTTTTTTTTAAATATAACTTTCGTTTATTTTTTGATGGAATTTGCATTCTGTCGGTGATTCCGTCGGAATAATTCCGACGGAGGCAACGCATCCGGCAAAATTTTCGTCAAAAAAAATATTTCTTATTTTTTCAAAAAAATAACAAAATTTATATAAAAATTTGTTTCAATAAAAAACATAAAATATATCCATTACAAACATAACCCAAGATATACAAGAAATGAAACACAACATCAATTATTAATTTTATAACAATAAAAATAATCAAGAAATATCCTCTACATCCTCCATGTCCTCGTCCTCCCCGTCTTACTGATAAATGTCTATTTTTTATGATAATTCATCGCATGTACACCATTTTATGTACATATAATTAGGTAATTATGCATGTTGTATCGTTAATCTCAACTTCGCATGAAGATTGGACCATTCACGTAAATTAATTAAATTGGTGATCTCATTTAATACAATGGAGTTGAGATTCATGAGCATTAATTCTCCATTGCATAATCATAAGTATTTGTGCACATTGAGATAATTTTGATGGATTAAATTATAATTATGTGTGTGCAGGACACTGAAGGTAATTGTAAGAGAAGTCGGGGGCAAAACTGTCATCACCACTTTGACCAAGTCAAACAAAGAAGCCCATATTTTTGTTGAAGGAGAAAAAAGAATTCAAAATATTTTGGTTGGAGGGAAAAGAAAATTCAAAGTTTGAAATAGAGGAGAAGAAGGACATATTTTGGTTGGAGGGAAAAGAGAATTCAAAGTTTGAAATAAAGGAGAGAAATGATGAGTTTTGGGAAGGGGGTTGCCCAAGGAGGGGGTGCCCACCTCCTTTTCCCTTTCCCCCATGCATCATCTTTTACTTAAATCTCAGTCATCCATCTCCTTTTGATACAATCTCCACCCTCCATTGACCCAATTTTTCCTATAAATAGCCTATGTCAAGGAGGAGAAAGGGAAGTTTTTATTTTGACATTCTTCTCTCTCTCCCACATCTTCACATTAGGCCACCAATTTCTCCACCTTCTATTCATTTTCTCCTCTTACTTTATTCATGAGAGTTCTTTAGTTTTAAATTCTCTCCAACTTTATCTTCTTCGTCATTTTCTAATTCTTCTTATGTTTCACTCTATTTCAAGTTGTTCAAGATTCTATCCTATATTTTATTGCTCATCTACGGCTCTACACTTTATTCTTCTCAAGATTTCTTCCCCTTCTGATCTTTTTTTCATCAATGTCTCTTCATTAACCTTTTTTGTTTTTGAAAGATCTAAATTTTCTTCTTCATCATCTTTCTCTAATTCCTTCCCGTTTTCACGTTATAGTCTCTTTTTCAAGGTGATATTATGTATTTTTACTGTTCATACGAGGTTCTACACCCTGTTCTTCTTAAGTTTTAATTCCCTTCTGTTCTTATTTTTATCATAGTCTCTTCATGAAAGTTCTTTCTTTCTTGTAGATCTATATTTTCTTCTTCTATCACTTCCTCTAATTCCATCCCGTTTTTATGTTATTTTTGATTCTTCTCAGTTCAATTTTTTTTGCACAGTTACTATTCATCCACGCAGACCACTTCTGTTCTTCCCTAGTTTTCGCCATCTTCTTATCTTCTACACTCTCTGCACTCTTCACAAAACTTTTTCTTCTCTTCCTGATCTTCAACTTTTGTTTCTATCACTTCTTCTAAATCTCTATGGTTTCAAAGTTATTTCACTTCTAATCTTACTCCGTTTCTATTATTTCTGTTTTACTATTTTTCAGCTCCCTTCCTTTTTTATTTATCTCTCCCTCCTCTATTTTCATCCAAACATCCTAAGGCGGAGATTCTCTTCTTTTGGTGCTCACAAGGTGGTGTCTACTTCTAAGGCAGGACGATTCAATCAAAGGCTTGGCACGGAGACGGCGGCGCTATTCATCTTCATCTTGGCTATATTCTTTCCCCTTTTCTTTATTTTATGAGTTGTAATTTTTCATTTTCATAGTGTACTTTTCACTTCCATCTTAATAAAAGTTCATCTTTACAAATTGTGGTTGTCTTAGTTCCTCTTTCTATCTCTTCTAAGTTCTTTTCTTTACCCATCTCATCTTCTTTAGTGAGTTTATTTTCATGTAATTTATTTTTCCTTAGATTAATTTCACTCAAAACTCGGCTTTTCAAAGCATACGGATATTTTTTCAACTTGTTCCAAAATGTTATTTCCTCCTCGTGGGATCGACTCCACTTACCACTATACTTGATTTTCTAATCTTTAAAAGTGAGTGAGTGCGAATATTTTGAAATTGTGACACGACTTTTCAACGACGGGTTTGTGGCTATCAATTTTTGGTGCCGTTGTCGGGGAGGAAATTATTTTTAATGGTTAAAAATTCTTGTGTTTGATGTATATATATGTGAATACTAATTTTTCTATTTTTATTTTACAGGAAAAATAAAAAAAATCAGAAAAAAATCACAGAAATTCAGACATGAAATTCTCAGAAAATAAACTGTCGTAGGAAGTCTCGCTGAAAGCCTGAAATTATAGCAGAAAGTAGAAAATCAAAAAATCCAGGAAATTCAAGCGTCGCTAAAGGTCAGTAAACGTAATAAACTGACCTATTTTGTTTATGTGTGAAATTTTTTTAAAAAAATCTGAAAAATTCCTAAAAAATGTATAAAAATAAAAAAATCAAAAATACCAGTTTAGGCTTCATTTTGTAATAAATTTGCATATCTTTGTTCGTTTATTGTTCATAGCTTCTTGCATTCATCTCTTATTAAAAAAATTTAAAAAAATCTCTGAAAAAAAATCAAAAAATATAAAATAAAAATTCTTTTTCCTTTTTCATCATGATATCATACTTTCATGACTGGTTACATCTCTTTCATGCATTATTGTATTTAGATAATGTGAAAAAAGAAAAAAATGAAGTATGTCTTCCTTTTATATCTCCTTAAAAAAGAGAAAAAAATCAACAAAATATCAAAAAATAAATAAAGGACGAGGGATCTCGCTCCAAGTAAGTATCACAATCTTCTCTCTTGTGATTTAGTTTATTTTCTGTATTTTGTTAACTTTTGAATTTAGAAAATCTCAAAAAAAATTATGTTGGTTAATTAGCTTCATTAACTAAAAAAAATACTTGATCATAAAAATAAAAGGCTTCATTCAAGAGTAGAAATCACACCATCCCTATTCTAGGTCATACATCATTTTACATAGGATTTTTTCATTGTTGATTAATTTTGGTCATTACATTTCGGAGATTACGAGGGGCAATGTACGTTCTACTTATCTTATCTTGAGCATGCATTGTTGCATAAGAACCCCTTGTTTGAAATTATGGTGAATATTTCATTCTGAAAATATTCTAAGGGTAACACCCATAATCACATAAGGTGTGGATTTCATCACCTTTCCTTAGCCCACAAACCAAATTTTCCTTGCATCTTTGCATGACCTAAGCTTTAAATAAAATTCAGTAGACATTGGCCCTAAGATCACACTGTGATTTTAGTACGATTTGAGTTTATCCACTTGTGGAAACCGGTGCCTAAGGCAAGACGGTCAGATGGCAAACGCCTTAAGCGAGCTAATAGTTTACTAATTAGGTCCCTAGGAAAGTAGGGGGAGCCTCACATTACCCCACCCTTTACCTGGCCGATGAAAATATTGAGGGTGAACTTAAGTTGTACTTTAGTCATTTTGTGAAACCCCATTTGTAGGTCTAAGTCATATCTAGGTCGTTAGGTAATTTACGTGTTAACTTGTTTGTGTTTGCATAAATAATAATAATAATAATAAAATAAACAAACAAAATTCTCATCTTCTCTCCCTTCGTCCTATATAGCGTAAAAAAAATTAAAAAAAATAAAGACAACAAAACAGAACAAAAAAAAAATCCTCCTCTTCTCTCTCTTTGTCCTAGGTAGTGTTAAAAAATAAATAAATAAAAAATTATTTCCATGGATCGGATTTTTAAGCAAATTGATTGCTTCACCCAAAATCAATTCTTTCCATTGGGCCCGTGCTCCCATACACCACCTACCTTTCAAGATGATCACACATGGGCCCGACCGGCCCATTATGTAGATGAGTACTCGACCCAATATCCATCTTTCACCCAAAGCCCATATCTTTGGTCATCCCAACAAGAGAACTTCACACCTATGGAAGCCCAATATCCTTATCCCCCCCAAAACCAGGACCACTTTGCTCAATCTTATTTAGGGGATCAAATGTCATTCCTTCCTCATGAACATGCTTCAACATGCCAAAGCTTCCCTACACTTTCTTGCACCCCTATCTTTGAGTGGGGAGATCAAAATAATTTCTCTTGAGAAAATCCTCAATATCAAACTCCATGCCTTTCTGAGCTAAATTTTTAAACCCAGTTTGATCAAAACCAATATGTATGGCATGACACATACCCCCCATCATCTCAAGAAGACCATACTTATCAATGCAATCATCAACACATCCATTCTACCCCTCCATACAATGGTCCCAATGATGAAGAAAAATTTAACCAATTGATTCAAATCATCTTAAATAATCAACAAAGCATTGGCTCCCTCCAAATCAAATTGGACCAACTCACATTAGCCATATATGAATTGTCCATGGACCAAGTTCCTAACTCCTTTGATGCCAACCTTGAAGATCAATTCCCTCACTTTACCCAGCACACTTATTCTTGCCAGCAACCTATGGTTCTTCGGCCAAATGAAACTCTTGACCTAAGTAAGGAGGGAATCGTAGAAGAATTGTATCAAAGAGAATTTGGGGAGATTAGCAAGATGGCTTATGTGATTGAGGAGCCCACACCTAGCTATGAGGAGAGCCACAACGAGTCGGTTAAAAATAAGTTGGGGGGGTGAATCGAATGATGTGCAAAATGATGTCATTCAAAATTATGAAATTAAGAATATCAATGGCCCAATTAAGGAAAGATGTAGAAAAGAGGACCATTTAGTTGGAAATGATAATGACGGAGTATTGGAATGTGACCCTCATCACTTGAAAGAATATCATGAAAAGACCGCATTGGAAGATTTCTCATTTCATCTCACGGTCCCACAATTGGAAGCTTTGATTGACATTCTCCCTATGATAGAACAATGTGAACACTTTGATATGAGGAGTACCATCATTAACTCATGTGAGGAAAAACATAAAGAAGAGGATAATGTTGATGTTGTAGATATGTTGAATGATAACTCTCATGAGGAAGAAAATGGTAAAGGGTCTTTGAGTAAAATATTTATTTTTCATTTAGATGCCCCACTTGTGGAGAACAAAATCGATATAAAAGATATTGATAATGGGGCATCACATGAAGAAATTGAGAACATCACTCCAAACACACAAAGGCCCATTCGAGGATATGCATGAAGAGGAGGATTGCTTGGTGGTTAACAATCCTATCGAGTTCATGAAGATGGATTCTGAATATCCTCCTCCTCTTGAGGATTATGATGAAGGGGCCTTACTAGAGAAATTTACATTTAATCTCCTCACCTCACCACTAGAAAATTCAATTGATAATTTTCATTTGATTGATGAGTGTAATGAAGAGGCTTTGTTGGAAAAATTAACATTTGGTTTACCCACCCCATTAGTGGAAAGTTTGATTGATAAACTTTATTCAATTGATGAGTTTGATGGAGGGACTTTCATACAAAATTTCACATTTGATCTAACTCTTGAACCCGATCTCATAAAGTTTGACTCATTAGATGGGGTAGATTTTGGGCTCACTGTAACGGAAAGGAACCGATACCGGATATCGGAAAGGAACCGATACCATTCGAATCCTGGCCTGCCGCCCACGAGCCGGGGGGGTTCGGAAGGGCTAAAAAGAGTGTGGAGGTACAAAGAAATAGGAAATAAGACAGGACAATTCAATAATTAATAGAAATAAATAAATAACTACTACAGCAGAGTCTAGTCCAATAGAAAGTACAGTCTAAAATAGTAAAATGTACCACATGCCAAGTGAACACTCGACCCGGTGAACTGGCAACTAAGAACCTCCGCACTACACCCTTGAACCTTGAGGAAGAACCACCTCACCTGAAACCGCAGGGGTGAGCCTCCCGTCACTAGCTCAGTAGGGATCCCGCGGAACCCCAACTGAGAACAACGGCAGCACGGAAAGCAGTAACTACAAGAACAACAATAGCAGCAGGAACAACAAACACGGTGGCCAGTCAAAACTCGGTACTACAACTACTCCTACTGTACCGGTCAAGCAGAAAGAGAAATCCCGATCTCACAATCGGGAACCGAACCACTCTAACACCACCTACCAAGGTAAAACCCACGGCAATCCCACCGTAGAGACCTGTCTCCCAGGACAAGGCCATCCTGGACACGCTGTCCAAGGCGTAACCCCGACCACCTGGTCGTAGGAATCGCACCTACAAGACACAACCTCGGTAAAGCCACTAGCACCCTGGCCACTAACTCGAAAAACACCGGACGGTCCAGAAAATCACGTCTCGCAGACGGGAAATGGAACCCGAAAATAGGAGGGTCACGTCGCACGTGACAGGAGTACCTGCCCACCAGAAGCAAGGCCGGATGCGTCCACTGACGTCTTAGACCACGCCTCAGGTGTCCCCCTCGACGCCTGGTGGAACGGGGACACCGTACAACTAACCACAAAACAAGTGACTAGCTGGGGTCACACTCATCAGCGCGGGTCCAATCGCCCCTAATCACGTGTGCACACAGACCGTGCATCCCTGGTCTGGCCCTGTGACTGGTTTTCCCCTCAGCCGGACTCTGGCTGGTAGACGTGGGGCCCGATGAAAACCAGTCTAAAACCGTCTCTCTGGGTAGCCTCGCCACCACTCCCTGGTGGGACCACTCGCGTGTCGGAAGGCTACGACAAGTGGGGAGTCACTGAAGTGACCACTCTCCAAGGAGAAACTCCGAGAAACACGCACTTACCCTACGCGAAAGTCAAGAAGAACCAAGTGGCGCCGAGTCACTGGACCCCTCGACAGTCCTCTAGACCCACTAAATCTAATGGCCCTTGAGTCACGAGACTCGGGGTCAAGACCATCGCACGCAACAGCACAAGGCCGTCAATCTAGCCTAATCCCTAGGTCTAAAATCACGGTAGCATGAATACTGAGGCAGCTCACGAGCCCCCGAGACCATCCCCCAAAAAGGGAACTCAGGAGATCAAGGCCACACACATGGCCCACGCGGAAAGCACAGAAACACGATTCCCAAGGCAGCTCATAGGCTGCCATGCTGATTCCCCATCCCAGGGAAAAGCGGGAAACCTCCAGCCCCCCAGGCTGAATGACTAGACTCGCAGTCCAAGGCCAAACACATGGCCCACTCGGGAATCATCTTCCAAGAAAACCCACAACATGCGTGGGAGACCCCGCCGCACACACACCGATACACGGTGACTCGAGCCGAGAATACCAACTCCCGAGATCCCACAACACCCTAACGTGTGGTCCCCACATAATACCCAATATCAGTCAGACCATGGATCAGCACGCGGATCGAGGTCCACTCACCCGGGACTCAAATCGGTAAAACATAACTCCGGTTGGACACAAACCTCTGGCGGTCAACCTTTGGGCCGCCACAAGAGCTAGCAGTTCAACATTGGGCCGCCACAGGGACTGTAGCGGTTCAATGATGGGCCGCCACACCCTGGGTCACGAAAGAACAAGTAGTCCTATAAAGGGCCGCCAAAAAGCATGAGGTGGGCGTACCCTCGGCCGCCAGACCCAAAAGCCCCCAATGGTCAAAAGCCAACGGTCAAAACGCCTCGAAGGCCACGCCAGCCAACTGGGCGTAGCGGTCAGACCTACGGCCGCCACCTGGGCTCTGGCGGCTCAGCGTGCGGTCGCCAGGCCAAACCCACGCAAGGAAAGATTGAAACGGTCGAACGGGGACCGCCAGAAGGAAGTGGCGGTCACTGGAAGGACCGCCACACTTTCGAAAAATTGAGAATGGCGGGAAACGCCCCAAAAATCTGATCCACACCCCAATTACCCCCAGATGATGGGGAAACAAAGGGAAATCCATCCCCAAGCCTCCTAGCATGCATCTATGCCCTTAGATCGGTCAAGAACCTCACGAATCGGGAGATCCGGCTCACTCCCCAAAATCATGATTTTTCCCCAAAAAGTTCAAATAAGCCCGCTTGACTCACCACGGCCTACAAAACTCGCGAGAAAGGAAGTGCACGAGCTGGGGGTCCATCTCCCTACCTCCACCGAAGATTTCACACGCCGTGGACGCCGATCCACGAAGAAAACATCACGAAACCCTCGTCGGTTCACGAACTCACACCCGAGCTTCCACGCGCCACCGGCCCTCGATCCTCGACCCGTTCCTAGTTCCTCGCCTCTCGCCATCGCCGCCTCGCCCTCCTCCACCATAGTAGGCCACCCGGGGAGAGGGGTAGAGAAAAGAGATGAGAGAGAGTGAGAAAGAGAGAATGGGGAGAGAGAGAGAGAGGTTAAAGGGTTAATATATAGAGAAAAACCCAAAAATTTAAGAAATTCAGAAAATTACGAAAAATTACCTCTGCGATCCTCGGGAGGAGTACAACACAGTGGTAACGTCCCGGAGTCGGAGAACGCCACGGTTCGCCCTGCACAGAGTTTCAAAGGCACATCAGGAAAAACTACGTGTAAAGCACAAAATACACTCCGAGACCTATGAAAATGATCCGAAAAATCCAGGACATTAAAGCCCTCCCCCCTTAAAGAAATTTCATCCTCAAAATTCAGGACTAGCACTAAGCCACAGGGGAAGAACACCGAACCAACTGACAATGCTGTCAGGGCCCCAGCACAGAAAAATCTCGATTCTCATGAAAGCACCGAACCTGAGGGACACAGCCAGACTACAATCACGAAGAACACCTCGCTCCGCACGCCGCGCACACCAGCCATCAGAGCAGGCACACAAAACACAAGTATGGTATCACCTCAGTCACAAGAAAAAATCAATCATGGCACCGTTGCCACCATCTCGCGCACCGAGGAGACACAGTCCTCGTCACGAGAAACAGCTACCGATCAAACCTATGGGCGGCGGACAATTCACACGTCAGCTTCACAACCAGCTGACTGGTCGCACACCCTTCTCAAGGGAACAACCAATATAGAGCCTCCATCAGCTCACACCGCCATCTCAACAGACCGCAACCAGAACATCGGCTCAGCGCCCAGGACCACTTTACACCTGGCAAGCTGAAAGCCAGACATATCACTGGGCCAACTCTGCTAGAAGACAAACTTCGACAAAGTCCAGATCCCATCCGGAAAGCACGTCACGAAAACGACCACTAAAGGTCTCACCAATACACGACTCTCACCATTCACGACGCACAACCAACAGCATCTTCTGTCTGTGAAAAGACCATCCACTGGTCGCCAAATACACGTCAACGGGAAACCTTCGCCGGCCCAACATGCACGATCTAACTTACAACAGGTCATCTACTGACTTACACAGATAATTACCATATCTCAATATGAACTTCTCTCGGACACCGCGTCCGAACTCAATCATTGCGCCAACTCGACCCTCTCAGGGGGAGCATGACAAAATCAACGACAAGACTCAGGAGTCTTCGGTCATCACCTCACTCGACTCAGACTAATAGGGAATTTCTCCCAGGCTGGTCACAGACTACGGATGACCACTCCAATGCCAACGTCCCATCAAGGACCTCCAACCACGGGCGTCACTCTTCCGTCCTGTCTCATCGAATCCTATCTCAAACAATCCAAGTGGATACCTGCCAATCTCGATTCGCCCTTACCACAGAGCCACGTGCCACCACCGGGACAATTCATGACACATGTCTCTGGGGGAGGAAAGTGCCATTCAAAATTACGGCAACCCGGTCGCCAACACCGCGACCAATGCACACGGGTCCCCAAGCAATACACATCTTACCATAGTCGACTACAAGATTAGCCTTACCAGTCACTCGCAGCTACCGATCGGAACCTAAAATCTCTCAGAGATCACTTCTCCAAAGATGATCTCATCCGAGGGCACGACTGGCAACACAAGACGAGCACCAAGCCACCGACTCTGACCAACACGCCCTCGACCTCCATCAGGCGACATCCTCGACAACCCCATCTGGGTCTAACACCGACGCCTGACACGGCTCTCATCACAAAAATAGGGTACTCATGCGGCACACTTGCCAATATTTTTCCCCAACAGTCCATCCTGCCAGTGCCAAGAACCACGATACCTCAAGCAACGGCACGGCAACAACACGTCTCACACCGAGGAACCAATCCTCCGATGCTCAACGCAACCTCAGGAAATCCACCTGTAGCAACCAACGCTACGATCCTGAACATGTGGGTTATGGGCCCACCAGGCTTCCGCTGCGCACTCAGATCAACGCGTACAGCCAAACACGGCAACTCGGGACTCGCCATCCCGACAATCCACAACTCGGCTAGTCAACCTCAGAAAATAGGGTGGGGAAAAGCTCCCTTACCTCAAACCCCGAGCACCGATTCACTCCAAAATCTGGCAATCCTCTGCAACTTTGCAGGCTTCGAACTGCCACGCATCGAAAAGTTCCAGCACTAGCCAAGAATTCTCACGAATACTGTCCAGCCAGCACTCGTCCTTCCAGAGCAGTGCCAATGCACCCTCACGGAACCAGGGAATTGGGCACAGCTTCTCACAGGCTACCACCTTGCCAAAACACAAGACACGTCTCGCACGGACTTCATGGCACACGAAGGCCAACCAAATCCGGGAACACAATGCAAGACGACGAACCTTAGCCAAACATAATCTCTCCAACCAAGGGAGAAACCAACACTCCTCTGACCAACGGAAAAATCTCCACGCTCGACCTGACCTTGAACCGCACACATGCTGGGAAGAGCACCTTCCAACACTGAGAAAACCATCGCTTCCCTTAGGTCAGTGCCTCTGACACACTCGGCGAGTGTCACGTCGGACCACAATCACAACATCTCTCGATGCACCACCACTGCAATTCCTCAAACTGCAACACACCACGCCAAGAGCTGCAACACGAGCCATAATCGACAACTGTCGACGCTCATCCTTGAGTCCCGAAATCACCGCAGAACCTTCACATCTCAAACCAAATCCAGGGCGAATATAATCCATTCGCACGCAAGAGCACATGAGTAAGAACTTACTGGGATACCACAGCCCAATCCTACCTCGAAATCCGCAAAATAATCAGGACCGACACGTCATTTCTGACGCCACAGAGCATGACAAGAACATTAGGCTCGACGAAACAGCAGCTCACCGAGAAGATCCTCCGCTTACCCGAGTGCACCTCTCGATCAGAGCACCTGCTCTGCCACCTTAAACCACTACCTTAACACCTCATGGGCCGGATAACCTCAAGCTGGAGTGGCCAGACTCAACAATAGCTCCTTCCGAGCACGCTTACGGCCACTTAATCATGAACAATCCTCGCCAGCCACCTGACATCGCGGTAAATGCCTCGAACGCAGCACCACAAACTCATGCCTGCCAGCAACCTCTGCTCAACGCTGGACAACCGGGATCACCATCGATGAGGGAGAAGCTCCCAACCTCGATCCTTAGATCCCACGCCGGCATGAAAGCTGCGAACAACAACCGCCTTCATAGCGCCACACAGCGCACTCAAGCTCTCAAGCGAAAAATTAAGCGGAAAATAAACACAAAACCCTAAGCCAGCTACCGACTGTACTGGACCTTATGGACTCTGATCACTGCAGTATCTCGAATGCCTATGTACGTCCACAACCACCGCTCTGATACCATCTGTAACGACCTAAGATTCGGATACCGGAAAAGAACCGATACCATTCGAATCCTGGCCTGCCGCCCACGAGCCGGGAGGGCTCGGAAGGGCTAAAAGGAGTGCGGAGGTTCTTAGTTTCCAGTTCGCCGGACCGAGTGTTCACTTGACATGTGGTACGTTTTACTACTTTAGATTGTACTTTCTGTTGGACTGGACTCTGCTATAGTAGTTGTTTATTTATTTCTGTTAATTGTTGAATTATCCTGTCTTATTTCCTATTTCTTTATGCCTCCACACTCCTTTTAGCCCTTCCGAGCCCTCCCGGCTCGTGGGCGGCGGGCTAGGATTCGAATGGTATCGGTTCCTTTCCGATATCCGGATCTTGAGTCGTTACACTCACACCTCCTTCCACTTTGATTCCCCTGCAAGCTGAGCCTCTTCAATATGACAATCTCAGATCTGAGGGGGATGTGTCAGCCATATTCACCTTTGATTTAACTCCCCATCAGGAAGATCAATTGATTAGGGCCCTTAATGCTCATAAGGCTATTATTGAGGGGAATGTGGCTAATAATGTCAATCTTCATAAGTCACTGGTGTCCAACCAGGAGGAAGTAGTCAGGTGGGTGGATACAGGAGAAGGGGACCAATGGATTGATATCGAGAAGAGGTTCCATCTCGATCTTGATATACTAATAGCCATTGACTGTTACACGGTCCACAAAGAAGAGAACCGGCTCATAAGTATTGCCAATGTTAAAATAAACAATGTTCAAGACCGGCATATCTCTGGCCCACATGCTTACATGTATCATCTTGTCTTCAAATGGCATGAACATTAGAATTTAAAAGAAGAAAAGATAACGTGGTGGCTCATTCTCAAGTCTACATGTTGGTTATGAAGCTTGCTGTAATGCCCCCGGGTTTTTCGGATCCTTCTTCTTGGGTCTCGGATCTGCGTTTCTGGTATATCTAGATCCGTTGTGTCTGAAATGATGTTTCAGACATTTTTCGAGTTCGGATCGGCGCGATCCGGAGTTGTTTCGGAGGCCCGGAAGAGTTCCGCGGCTTTTTCTGCGTGTGTTTTCCGATTCCCGGTGTGTGTTTCGGTAATTCCTTCGGAACCTCGTTGCGGGGGAACCGGGCCGTTCACCTAGGCGAGTGTGGTAGCGTTGCGATCGGTGCTTTCCGAGGATCGCGAGGGTGTGATTTTCTATTTTTCTGGATTTTTTTGAAATTCCAGATTTTTCTATATAAACCCCCCACTCTCTCTCTTCCCCTCATTCTCTCTTCCTCACCCTCTCCCTTCTCGCGCTCTCTCTTCTTCGGCGGCCGACGGAGGCGGATGGGGGTGAGGTGGCGAGGCCTGTGGGATGAGGGACGGTGAGGATGGGTCGAGGAACGAGGCGGTGGCGCGTGACGAGCCGGTTCATGGGCGTGGAGGCACCGGCGGGGTTTCGGAGGTGTTTCTTCGTGGATCGGCGTCCACGGTGCACAAAATCTTCGGTGGAGGTAGGGAGATGGACCCCCAGCTCGTGCACTTCCTTCCCCGTGAGTTTTGTAGGCCGTGGTGAGCTGAGCGGGCTAATCGGGCTGATTTGGGGAAAAATGCATATTTTTGGGGAGTGAGCCGGATCTCTAGTTTTACGGCGTTTTTGGCCGATCTAGGGGTTTTGATGCATGCCTAGGGGCTTGGGGATGGATTCCCCTTCGTTTCCCCATCACCCGGGGGTGATCGGGGCGTGGATCGGATTTTTGGGCATTTTCCCGCCGTTCTCGGTTTTCCGAAATGGTCGCGGTCTACCAGTAACCGTGTTCATTGGTCGCGGTCTTGGGAGAACCGCGTTTACCCAAGAGCGTCGGTAAGCGTCGCGGACGTGCGATAGACCATTTTTGTCTAGTCGTGGTCGTGACCCGACCGTGACTGTCTGGTCGCGGTCTTAGGGCGACCGCTACCATCGGGCTACGCCTGGCTAGTCGCGGTCGTGACCCGACCGTGACTGCTTAGCCGCGGTCCCCGGTCGACCATTTCTAGGTGGTCGCGGTCATCAGGAGACCGCGACTACGTTACGGTTCCCGTCTGTGTTGTTTTGACCTCCGATCGACCCGGTTGTGACCCAGTGGTCGACCTTCGGCCTCGTGAGTATCTCGGGCACCCCGTGGGATCCGTGTCCGTGTTTCTGGGGTGTCGAGAAATTTCATGTTACCTCGATTAACGTGCCCATAGGTGTGGTGGGTCCGAGTGACCTCACGTGTTCTGGGCTTTCGTGTTACGCTTGATCGAGTCACCGTGTATCGGTGTGTGTGCGGTGGGGTCTCCCCCGCATGTCGTGGGTTTCTTTGGAAGGCGATTCCCGTGTGGGCCATGTGTTTGGCCTTGGACTGCAAGTCCAGTTATCTGGCCTGGGGTGGAGGTTTCTCGCTGCCCTGGGATGGGAGATCGACATGGCGGCTTGTGTGCTTCCTTGGGAATCGTGCTTCTGTGTTTTTCGTGTGGCCCGTGTGGGTGGCTTTAGTCCCTTGCGTTCCCTTCCCGAGGGAGTGGTCTTGGCGGCTCGTGAGTTGTCTCGGTACTCATGCTACCGTGGTTTTAGGCCTAGAGATTAGGCTAGATTGACGGCCTTGTGCTGTTGCGTACAATGGTCTTGACCCCGAGTCTTGTGACTCAAGGACCATTGGGTGTAATGCGTCTAGAGGACTGTCCAGAATCCAGTAGCTTAGCGCCACTTGAGTTTTCCCGATTCTCGCGCAGGGTGCGTGCGTGACCGTGAACTGCGAGTCCTGTTTCTTCTCCGACTGTGGTCGCCGTGCGACGGTGCTGGTACGTGGGAGGGTCCCCGTACTTCGTCGGGTTCGGACGTTGTTTTCTGTTGTCTTGAGAGTCTACTCTCTCAGTGACCCTCCACTAGTCGTAGCCTGCTTACAGGCGAGTGGTCCCACCAGGGAGTGGTGGAGAGGCTACCCTTAGAGACGGTTTATGGACCGGTTGCCGTCGGGCCCCACGTCTTGCAGCCAAAGTCCAACTGAGGGAAAAACCGGTCAGAGGGCCAGACCAAGGATGCGCGGTCTGTGTGTGCACACGTGGTTGGGGGCGGTTGGACCCACGTCGACGGGCGTGACCCCAGTTAGTCACTTGTTTGTGGTTACTTGTACGATGTTCGTGCCTTTGGTAGGAGCTATCACGTCAGGCAGTTCTCCTGCGGTGCGGTGTAAGTCGTCAGGGGACGCTACTGACTGTGCTTCTAGTGGGAGGCACTCCTGTCGAGTTGGGAGTGTCAGACTATCAGTTTCCGTGACTTCGACCTTCGGGATTTCGGTCGTGTCGACCGTTGAGTTTCGGTTGTTTCGCCATGGCGCGTGTGTTAGTTTTCGCACCGTCAGACTAGTGCTAGTGGCTTTACTGAGGTTGCATCTTGTCGTGCAGTACCCGTGACCAGGTGTCAAGGTTGCACTTTGGACAGCGTGTCCAGGTTGGCCGTGTTTTGGGAGACAGGCCTCTACGGCGTGGTTGCCGTGAGTTTTTACTTCGGTAAGCGGTACTTGTGTAGTTCGGTAGCCTTGACTGCGAGATCAGGGTGTGTTTATGGTACAGTAGGAGTAGTTGTTGTGCCGTGTTTCGACCGGCCACCGGGTTTATTGTTCCTACTGTTGCGGTTGCTCTCGCAGCCTTCCTTTTCGGTACCGCCGTTGTTTCCGGTTGGGGTTCCGCGGGATCCCTGCTGAGTCTCTGTTTTGGAGACTCATTCCCTACTTTTCAGGTGTGGCGGTTCTTCCTCGAGGTTCGAGGGTGCGGAGCGGAGGTTCTCAGTTGTCAGCTTGCCGGGTCGAGTGTTCACTTGGCATGTGGTATGTTTTACTACTTTAGACTGTGCTTCCTGTTGGACTGGACTCTGTTGTAGCTGTAGTTGTTTATTTATTTCTGTTAATTGTTGAATTATCCTGCTTTATTTCCTATTTCTTTATGCCTCCACACTCCTTTTAGCCCATCCGAGCCCTCCCGGCTCGTGGGCGGCGGTGCGAGTCTCGGGTTATTGGGCCTTCCCGGTAATCGGATTCTCGGATCGTTACAGCTGGTTTCAGAATAGTGGTTGTAGACGTATATAAGAATTCAAAATATTACAGTGATCAGAGTCCATAAGGTCCAGTACAGTCGGTAGCTGGCTTAGGGTTTTGTGTTCGTTTTCTGCCTAGTTTCTCGCTTGAGAGCTTGAGTGCGCTGTGCGGCGCTGTGAAGGTGGTTGATGTCCGGGGCTTTCGTGCCAGCATGGGGCCTAAGGATCGAGGTCGAGAGCTTTCTCCCTCATCGGTGATGGCCTTGGTTGTGCTGTGTTGGGCAGAGGTTGCTGGCAGGCGTGAGCTCGCGGTGCTGTGTTCGAGGCATCTGCAGCGTGGTCAGGTGGCTGGGGAGGATTTTTCATGGTTAAGTGGCCGTGAGCGTGCTCTGAGGGAGCTGCTATCGATTTTGGCCACTCCAGCTTGAGGTTTGTCCATCCCCTGAGGTGTTCTGATCGAGAAGTGTGCTCGGGAGAGCGGAATATCTTCTCGGTGAGCTGCTGTTTTGTCGAGCCTAGTGTCCTTATCGTGCTCTGTGGCGTCAGAAATGATGTGTCGGTCCTGAATTGTTCTACGGATTTCGAGGCAGGATTTGGCAGAGATGTCTCGGTAAGTATTACTCCTGCGCCATTGTGTGCGAATGGGTTGTGTTTGCCCTGAAGTTGGCTTGAGATGTGAAGGCTCCACGGCGAGTTCGGGACTCGAGGATGAGCATCGACGGTTGTCGTTATGGCTCGTGTTACGGATCTTGGTGTGGTGTGTTGCAGTTTGAGGAATTGCAGCAGTGGTGCGTCGAGAGATACTGTGATTATGGTCTGACGTGACACTCGCCGAGTGTGTCGGAGGCGCTGACCTGATGGAAGCGATGGTTTTCCTAGGTGCTGGATGGTGCTATTTCCAGTATGCACGAGGTTCGAGATCAGGTCGAGCGTGGAGTTCTTCCGTTGGTTGGAAGTGCGTTTGGGTTCTCCTTTGGTTGGAGAGATCGTATTTGGGTAGGATTGTCGTCTTGCATTGTGTGCTCGGATTGGTTGGCCTTGTGTGCCATGAAGTCCGTGCGAGACGTGCTCCTTGTCTTGGCAAGGTGGTTGTCTGTGAGAAGTTGTGCCCATTCCCTTGTCGTGTGAGGGTGTGCTGGCGCTGTTCCGGAAGGACGATGCCGGTTGGGCGGTGTTTGCTTTCTCGACTGTGCACGCGGATCTGAGTGCGCAGCGGAAGCGTGATGGGCTTGTGACCCATTGGTTCAGGATTGTAGCGTTGGTTGCTACGGGCGGATTCCTGAGTTTACGTTGAGCATTGGAGGATTGGTTCCTCGGTGTGAGACGTGTTGTTGCCGTGCCATTACTCGAGATAGTATGGTTCTTGGCACTGGCAGGATGGAGTGTTGGGGAATGTGCTGGCTAGTGCGTCGCATGAGTACCCTATTCCTGTAATGGAAGTCGTGTCAGGCGTCGGTGTTAGACCTGGAGGGGGTTGTTTAGGATGTCGCCTGACGGAGGTCGAGGACGTGTTGGTCAGAGTCAGTGGCTTGGTGCCCGACTTGTGTTCCCAGTCGTGTCCTCAGATGAGATCATTTTTGGAGATGTGATCTCTGGCAGGCTGTGGGTTCCTGTTGGTAGCTGCGAGTGACTGGTAAGGCTAGTCTTGTAGCCAACCGCAGTGAGATGTTTGTTGCTTTGGGGACCCCTGAGTATTGTCCAGGTGGTGTCCCGTGGCTCTGTGGTAAGGGCGGAATCGGGATTGGCAGGTGTCCACTTGAGGTTGATCGAAGGATTTGATGAGTCCAGATGGAAGAGTGACGCCTTTGGGCGGAGGCCTTTTTGTGAGATTGGCGTCGGTTTGGTGGTCCTTGATAGAATGTTGGTGTCGCAATGGTTATCCCTGGTTTAGTGACTAGCATGGGATGGTTCCCCTGTGTGTCTGAGTCAAGTGAGGTGATGACTGAAGACACCAGGAAAGAAGGAAGAACCTGAGCGAGCAGTTGGTGGTCGTCGACGTATGGTCATTTCACAGACAGAAGATGCTGGTGGTTGGAGCTCGAGCGTGGCGAGAGCCGTGTGCCAGCGAGACCTTTGGTGGTCGTTTCTGTGATGTGCCTTTCCCGATGGGATCTGGGCTTTGTCGATGTTTGTCTTCTGACAAGAGTTGGCACAGTGTTATGTCCGGCTTTCGGCTTGCCATGCGTGGGGTGTTTCTTGGTGTTGAGCCGATGAGCTGGTTGCAGTCTGTTGAGACGACTGCTTGAGCTGGTGGAGGCTCTATTTTGGTTGCTCCCTTGATGAGGGTGTGCGACCTGTTAGCTGATTGTGAAGCTGATGTGCGATTTGTCTGCCGACCATAGGATGGATCGGTAGTTATTTCTAGTGTCGAGGGTTGTGATTCCTCGGTGAGCAAGATTGTGGCTGCGGCGCCATGGTGGATTCTCGCATTGTCTGAGGTGATGCCGGACTGTGTCCTTTAGTATATGCCTGCTCTGTTGGCCAGTGTGCTCGACGCGAGGAGCGAGGTGTTGTTTGTGATTGTAAGTCTGGATGTGTCCCTCAGGATCGGTGTTTTTGTGAGGATCGAGGTTTTCTGTGTTGGGGCTCTGATAGCGTGTCAGTTGGTTCGGTGTTCTTCCCCTGTGACTTCGTGCTTGGTCCTGAATTTCGAGGATGAAATTCCTTTTAGGGGGAGGGCTGTAATGCCCCGGGGTTTTCAGATCCTTCTTCTCGGGTCCCGGATCTACGTTTCTGGTATATCTGGCTCTGTTGTGTCCGAAATGATGTTTCGGACATCTTTCGGGTTCGGATCGACGCGATCCGGAGTTGTTTCGGAGGCCCGGAAGAGTTCCGTGACTTTATCCGCGTGTGTTTTCCGATTCCCGGTGTGTGTTTCGGTAATTCCTTCGGAACCTCGTTGCGGGTGAACCAGGCCGTTCACCTAGGCGAGTTTGGTATCGTTACGATCGGTGCGTTCCGAGGATCGTGAGGGTGTGATTTTCTATTTTTCGAGATTTTTTTCGAATTTCCAGATTTTCCTATATAAACCCCCCACTCTCTCTCTTCCCCTCATTCTCTCTTCCTCACTCTCTCCCTTCTCACGCTCTCTCTTCTCTCCCTCTCTTCTCCGGCGGCCGACGGAGGCAGATGGGGGCGAGGTGGCGAGGCCCGTGGGACGAGGGACGGTGAGGACGGGTCGAGGAACGAGGTGGTGGCGCGTGGCGCGTGGCGAGCTGGTTCGCAGGCGTGGAGGCACCGGCGGGCTTTCGGAGGCGTTTCTTCGTGGATCGGAGTCCATGGTGCGCGAAATCTTCGGTGGAGGTAGGGATATGGACCCCCAGCTCGTGCACTTCCTTCCCCGTGAGTTTTGTAGGCCGTGGTGAGCCAAGCGGGCTAATCGGGGCGATTTGGGAAAAATGCATATTTTTGGGGAGTGAGCCGGATGTCTCGTTTTACGGCCTTTTTGGCCGATCCAGGGGTTTAGATGCATGTCTAGAGGCTTGGGGATGGATTCCCCTTCGTTTCCCCATCACCCGGGGGTGATCGGGGCGTGGATCTGATTTTTGGGCGTTTTTCCGTCGTTCTCGATTTTCTGAAATGGTCGCGGTCTACCAGTAACCGCGTTCATTGGTCGCGGTCTTGGGAGAACCGCATTTGCCCAAGAGCGTCGGTAAGCGTCACGGACGTGCGATAGACCATTTTTTTCTAGTCGCGGTCGTGACCCGACCGTGACTGTCTAGTCGTGGTCTTAGGGCTACTGCTACCATCGGGCTGCGCCTAGCTAGTCGCGGTCGTGACCCGACCGTGACTGCTTAGCCGCGGTCCCCGGTCGAACGTTTCTAGGTGGTCGCGGTCCTCAGGAGACCGCGACTACGTTGCGGTTCCTGTCTGTGTTGTTTTGACCTCCGGTCGACGCGGTTGTGACCCAGTGGTCGACCTTCAGCCTCGTGAGTATCCCGGGCACCCCGTGGGTTCCGTGTCCGTGTTTCTGGGGTGTCAGGAGATTCCGTGTTACCTCGATTAGTGTGCCCGTAGGTGTGGTGGGTCCGGGTGACCTCACGTGTTCCGGGCTTTCGTGTTACGCTTGATCGAGTCACCGTGTATCGGTGTGTGTGCGGTGGGGTCTCCCCCGCATGTCGTGGGTTTCTTTGGAAGGTGATTCCCGTGTGGGCCATGTGTTTGGCCTTGGACTGCAAGTCCAGTTATCTGGCCTGGGGTGGAGGTTTCTCGCTGCCCTGGGATGGGAGATCGACATGGCGGCTTGTGTGCTACCTTGGGAATCGTGCTTCTATGTTTTTCGTGTGGCCCGTGTGGGTGGCTTTAGTCCCTTGTGTTCCCTTTCGGAGGGAGTGGTCTTGGCGGCTCGTGAGTTGTCTCGGTACTCATGCTACCGTGGTTTTAGACCTAGAGATTAGGCTAGATTGACGGCCTTGTGCTGTTGCGTACAACGGTCTTGACTCCGAGTCTTGTGACTCAAGGACCGTTGGGTGTAATGCGTGTAGAGGACTGTCCAAAATCCAGTGGCTTACCGCCACTTGAGTTTTCTCGACTCTCGCGTAGGGTGCGTGCGTGACCGTGGACTGCGAGTCCTGTTTCATCTCCGATTGTGGTCGCCGTGCGACGGTGCTGGTACGTGGGATGGTCCCCGTACTTCGTCGGGTTCGGACGTTATTTTCTGTTGTCTTGAAAGTCTATTCTCTCAGTGACCCTCCACTAGTCGTAGCGTGCTTACACGCGAGTGGTCCCACCAGGGAGTGGTGGAGAGGCTACCCTTAGAGACAGTTTGTGGACCGGTTGTCGTCGGGCCCCACGTCTTGCAGCCAGAGTCCGGCTGAGGGGAAAACCGTTCAGAGGGCCAGACCAGGGACGCGCAGTCTGTGTGTGCACACGTGGTTGGGGGCGGTTAGACCCACGTCGACGGGCGTGACCCCAGCTAGTCACTTGTTTGTGGTTACTTGTACGGTGTTCATGCCTTTGGTAGGCGCTACCACGTCAGGCAGTTCACCTGCGGTGCGGTGTAAGTCGTCAGGGGACGCTACCGACTGTGCTTCTAGAGGGAGGCACTCCTGTCGAGTTGGGAGTGTCAGACTATCAGTTTCTGTGACTTCGACCTTCGGGTTTTCGATCGTGTCGACCGTTGAGTTTCAGTTTTTTCACCGTGGCGCGTGTGTTAGTTTTCGCACCGTCCGACTAGTGCTAGTGGCTTTTCCGAGGTTGCGTCTTGTCGTGCGATACCCGTGACCAGGTGTCAGGGTTGCACTTTGGACAGCGTGCCCAGGTTGGCTGTGTTTTGGGAGACAGACCTCTACGGCGTGCTTGCCGTGTATTTTTACTTTGGTAAGCGGTACTAGTGTAGTTCGGTAGCCTCGACTGCGAGATCAGGGTGTGTTTCTGGTACAGTAGGAGTAGTTGCAGTGCCGTGTTTCAAACGGCCACCGGGTTTACTGTTCCTACTGTTGCGGTTGCTCTCGCAGCCTTCCTTTTCGGTACCGCCGTTATTTCCGGTTGGGGTTCCGCGGGATCCCTGCTGAGTCTCTGTTTTGGAGACTCATTCCCTGCTTTTTAGGTGTGGCGGTTCTTCCTCGAGGTTCGAGGGTGCGGAGCGGAGGTTCTCAGTTGCCAGCTTATCGGGCCGAGTGTTCACTTGACATGTGGTACGCTTTACTGCTTTAAACTATACTTCCTGTTGGACTGGACTCTGTTGTAGCTATAGTTGTTTATTTATTTCTGTTAATTGTTGAATTGTCCTGCTTTATTTCCTATTTCTTTGTGTCTCCACACTCCTTTTAGCCCTTTCGAGCCCTCCCGGCTCGTGGGCGGCGGTGCGAGTCTCGGGTTATCGGGCCTTCCCGGTAATCGGATTCTCGGGTCGTTACACTTGCACCTTCTATGCATGTGTCTGACTGAAGACATAAAACTTAGCGCTTCTGGGAGGTAACCCAAGATTTTTGTTATTTGACGTTTTTGTTTGAGTGTATTTTAGTAGTCAGGTCAAGGCCAAGGAGAGGAAGTCGTCGCCGTCCATGACATTGATAGAGGTTTCATCCCACATATCCGATTGTCTCTTTCCTACTTAGAAGTATTTATTGATACATTATTCTATTGCTTTAAATTCTATATGCCATTGAGGATAATGTCATTCAAGTTGAGGGAGGAGAGAAAAATTTTCATATAGTAGAACTTGATAGGAGTTCGGTCTTGCATGTCATCGTTGCATGAAAGCAGAAAGATGTAAATCTCATTTTGAGTTTCATGATTCATGCTTAAATTAAAAGTAATTCTGGAATAGAAAAGACTAGGGAGAAGGACGATGGGAAACTTAGTCAATCTAGACATAGAAAATTGATATAAGAATCCCTTTAAAGTTCATGTGCACTTTAGAAAAAAGAAATTCACGTTGCACACTAATGAAACAAACAAGACAAGCTCTCTGCTATTTTGGGTAAGTTGTCTGATATTCTGCACTTCGTAAGAAAAGAGATCTTTTTACAAAGCTTTCTGCCAAATTATTTATCAAATAAGCGCAATGGCACTATGACAAAAAAAGAAAAAAGAAAAAAGAGAGGAGATAGAAAAAACACCATAAAAAATGTCCCTAGTCTTAGTAATCGGGCCTACTTAACCTAAGACGTGTTGAGGTTCGCGTAAAATGGAAAAGGGAACCTTGATCTATAAAATCGGGCCTGCTTCTCCTAAGGCAAGAGTCGAGGTTCACGTTGAGCAGTGAAGGGTAGTGTAACCTCATGTGTGGTATAAAAGATCTCAAAGGGACAAAGTAATAAGGCAGACAAAAAGTTAATATACTTAATGCTCTGATCTAAGAGGTGCAGGGTTGAAAGACATTTACTTGGAATAGCGAATGGGGGATGTAATTGTCTAAGCTGTGGATTTGGTAGTTACACATACACAAGTGTTATTGATCTTTGATTTGAATTGTTGATCATGTACTATTAAGTTCCTACATAAGGCTAGTGTGCATTAATGATTCTAAATTCCTAATCTTTGGTGGATTCTATGAAGGTGGAACAGGATATGAGAGTATGAATTTTACAAACTCTTGTTAGTCCTAAATTGTAATTTATTTGCATTGCTAAGGGACTAGCAATGAGTAAGTTAGGGGGTGTGATAAGTGTCCATTTTCTATGGTAATTCATCGCATGTACACCATTTTATGTGCATATAATTAGGCAATTATGCATGTTCTATCGTTAATCTCAACTTCGTATGAAGATTGGACCTTTTACGTAAATTAATTAAATTGGTGATCTCATTTAATATAATGTAGTTGAGATTCATGAGCATTAATTCTCCATTATATAATCATAAGTATTTATGCACATTGAGATAATTTTGATGGATTAAATTATAATTATGTGTGTGCAGGACACTGAAGGTAATTGTAAGAGAAGTCGGGGACAAAACTATCATCACCACTTTGACCAAGTCAAACAAAGAAGCTCATATTTTTGTTGGAGGGAAAAAGAATTCAAAATATTTTGGTTAGAGGAAAAAGAAAATTCAACGTTTGAAATAGAGGAGAAGAAGGACATATTTTGGTTGGAGGGAAAAGAGAATTCAAAGTTTAAAATAAAGGAGAGAAATGATGAGTCTTGGGAAGGGGGTTGCCCAAAGCCCAAGGAGGGGGTGCCCACCTCCTTTTCGTTTCCCCCATGCATCATCTTCAACCTAAATCCCATCAATCCATCTCCTTTTGATACAATCTTCACCCTCCATTGACCCAATTTTTTCTCTAAATAGCCCATGTCAAGGAGGAGAAAGGGAAGTTTTTCTTTTGGCATTCTTCACTCCCTCTCACATCTTCACATTAAGCCACCGATTTCTCCACCTTATGTTCATTTTCTCCTCTTGCTTTCTTCACGAGAGTTCTTTAGTTTTAAATTCTCTCCAATTTTGTCTTCTTCGCCACTTTCTAATTCTTCTTAGGTTTCACTCTATTTCAAATTGTTCAAGATTCTATCCTATATTTTACTGCTCATCTACGGCTCTACACTTTGTTCTTCTCAAGATTTCTTCCCCTTCTGATCTTTTTTTCATCTGAGTCTTTTCATTAACCTTCTTTATTTTTGAAAGATCTAAATTTTCTTCTTCATCATCTTTCTCTAATTCCTTTCCGTTTTCACGTTATAATCACTTTTTTAAGGTGTTATCCAATATTTTTACTGTTCATCCGAGATTCTACACCCTGTTCTTCTTAAGTTTTAATTCCCTTCTATTCTTATTTTCATCATAGTCTCTTCATAAAAGTTCTTTCTATCCTGTAGATCTATATTTTATTCTTCTATCACTTTCTCTAATTCCATCACGTTTTTACGTTATTTTTATTCTCCTCAGTTCAATTTTTTTTTGCACAGTTACTGTTCATCCGCGCAGACCAGTTCTCTTCTTCCTCTGATTTCACCCTCTTACTCACATTTTCTGTAATATCCCAGACCTTTCGGATCCTTCTTCATGGGTCCCGGATCTGGTTTTTCGGAGTGTCCAGCTTTGTTGTGTCTGAAATTTCGTTTCGGTCATCTTTCGTGTTCGGATCGGCGCGATCCGGAGTTGTTTCGGAGGCCCGGAGGCGTTCCACGGCTTTTCCGCGCGTGTTTTCTGATTTTCGGTGTGTGTTTCGACAATTCCTTCGGAACCTCGCTGTGGGTGAACCGGGTCGTTCACCTGGGCACGAGTGGTACCATTGCGATCGGTGCGTCCCGAGGATTCCGAAAATGTAATTTTCTATTTTTTGGTATTTTCCAGAATTTCTAGATTTTCCTATAAATACCCCCCCTATTTTCTCTCTCTCCCCCACCTTCTTCTTTTTCTTCCTCCTTTCTTCCCCACCGTGAGCACCACCCCCCCTCTTCCTCTCTTCTTCGTCCGGCGAGACCGCGGCGGCGTCCCCTCCGGCTGCAGACGGCACGGGGCGACAGCGTGGTGACGACGGCGGCGACGAGGTGATTGTGGAGGCGTTCGTGGGTCGTGGGAGCTCAAGGAAGAACGAGGTTTTCAAAGCAGTTTCTTGCGATCGGGACGATCCGGCGGAGCATTCGCTCCATTGAGGTAGGGTGACGTTCCCTAGCTCCCCGCCGTTCATTTCCGTGGTTTATAGGCCGAGGGGAGGCCGAGAGGGGCGTGATTGAGCGGGTTTGGGGTTTTCCATGATTTGGGGAGAGCTCGCCCGATCTATGGATTTAGCCCGTGATTTCGCGTTTTGGTGGCTTAGATGCATGCTAGGGGTCCCTAGGGGTCTTCCCCTTTGATTTCCCCCTCTCCGGTGGAGGCACGGGGGCGTGGTCGAAGTTTTTGGGCGGTTCTGCCGTTTTCGCCGTCGGGTGCGTGTAACGGTCCTTCCAGGGACCGTTACATGATGTAACGCGCCTTGGAGGGGCCGTTACATGCCCTTTGTTAGCCTTTGGGGTCAGGGGCTGTGACGGTCCCCCGATAGACCGCCACAGCCGTGTGACGCGCCTGGGAGGGTGCGTCACAGCCCCTGTTAACCAGCTGGGGGCTGGGAGTGTGACGGCCCCCGCCAGACCGTTACATGCCTGTAACGCGCCTGGGGTGGACCGTCAGGGGCATCCGACCGTTGGTTTGTGGCCGTTGATTTGACCGTTGGGGGTCAAGGCATGTGACGCACCAAGCCTGGCGCGTCACATCCTTGTGACGGCCCAGGGTGGGTGCGTCAGGGCGCCTTTGGGCGTTTTGAACCCCTCAGGCGGTGTGACGCGCCAGGCGTGGGCCGTTACACCCTGTGACGCGCCTGCGTGGGGGCGTCACAGTTTATAACGCGGCAGAGCAGGCGCATTACACTCCGCTTTGCGCTGAGAGAGTGACGGCCTGCGTAAGACCGTCAGGCTTCCCGTGACGGTCCTGCCTAGACCGTCACTTGCCTGTGACGGTCCAGGGGTGGACCGTCAGGCACCTGGTTGCCCCGAGAGGGCTACAACCCCATTTTTTTTAGTCCGGCTTTGGCCACCGTGCGACGGGGCAGGTGCGTGGGGTGGTCCCCGTGTGTCGTCGGATGCGGATGTCGTTTCCGTGACTTGAGAGTCTACTCCTTCAGTGACCCTCCACTAGTCGTAGCCTACCAGTACGCGTGTGCTGGTCGCACCAGGGAGTGGTGTACGGGCTGACCCTTAGAGACGGTTTGTGGACCGGTTACCGTTGGGCCCCACGTCTTGCAGCCAGAGTCCGGCTGAGGGGAAACCGGTCAGAGGGCCAGACCAGGGACGCGCGGTCTGTGTGTGCACACGTGGTTGGGGGCGGTTGGACCCACGTCGACGGGCGTGACCCCAGCTAGTCACTTGTTTGTGGTTACTTGTGCGGTGTTCGTGCCTTGGGTAGGCGCTACCACGTCAGGCAGTTCACCTGCGGTGCGGTGTAAGTCGTCAGGGGACGCTACCGGCTGTGCTTCTAGTGGGAGGTACTCCTGTCGAGTACGGAGTGTCAGACTGTCAGTTTCGTGGCTTTGACCTTCGGGTTTGCCGGGTCGACCGTTGAGTTTCGGTTGTCTCACCGTGGCACGTGTGCCGGTTTGCGTGCCGTAGGGTCTTTGTTGTGTAGAGTACAGGGCTTTCCTTTCCGAGGTACTCTCCTACCGCTAGCGTAGTGGTTTCCCATTTTACGAGGTAGGGTTCGAGTGATCCCTACTGAGTCTTGTTCCGAGACTCATTCCCTGCGTGTTTTCACCGTGTTTCAGGTGAGGCGTCGCCCCGGGGAGCGCGTCTGGGGTGCAGCGTGGTGCGGGTGCCCAGAGGTAGTGCCAGAGGTCAGAGCCGGGGTATGCCCCGTGTAGCTGTACTTTTCTTTCTTGTCTCTGTACTAGTTGTGGACTACTGTTGTTATTTTGTGGACCATGTAAAATGCTAATTTATTTCCTGCTTAATATTATAACTGTTTAATTTCTGCAATTACTTGTGATACTTGTGTAGTTTCCACACCATCCTTCTAACCCTTCCGAGTCTTCGACTCGTGGGTGGCGGTGCGAGTCTCGGGTTATCGGGCCTTCCCGGTAATCGGATTCTCGGGTCGTTACAGCTGGTATCAGAGCGCGGTTGTGGAATTACATGAGAATCATAGGTAAGTGTAGTGGTCCACTTGTCCACAACAATGATGTACAGTTGACACTGGCATCGGGCATCGTGTGTTTTTCTGGACCATGCCGTTTTCGTGTTTTCTGTCTTTTGCTTCAGGAGCGAGTATGGCGCCGAGGCGGAGCACTCGCTCTCAGCAGGGGCAGTCGGCTGGAGGTCAGGAGATCCAGCAGGGGGTCCAGGGGGACCAGGAGGAGCATAGCAGAGCGCCACTAGGAGCTACCGAGGCCGCGGCTACTGCGAGGGTTCCGGGGGCCGAGGATTTCTTCCGTGGCATGTACCAGCTTATGTCTCAGCAGTTCGGTGGAGAGGCCGGTGAGGGCTCGTCAGCTAGGGGTGGGCCAGGCCGAGCAGTGAGGGACTTTCTGCAGTTCCATCCGCCTTACTTCAACGGCCAGGCAGACCCTGATGCGGCTCGTGATTGGCTTGATGAGATGGAGCGGGTGTTCAGTTCTGCGAAGAGTGCTGCCGAGGACAGAGTGGTGTTGGCCTACAACCAGTTGCAGGGTACGGCTCAGAAGTGGTGGTCTTCCGAGTGGAAGACGTCCTTTCAGCTTCGTCCACTTGAGCAGGTCGAGTGGGACGACTTCATCAGTACTTTCGAGCGTACGTACTGTCCAGATTTTGTTGCTACGCAGCGAATGCGGGAGTTTCTGGAGATGGTACAGGGCGACATGTCTGTGTTGCAGTACAGGACCCGATTTGTCGAGCTGGGTCGGTATGCACCTCACATCATGGAGCATGAGAGGGTGAAGACCGCGCAGTTTGTTCAGGGTTTGAGGCAGGAGCTGAGGCACCATCTGATTGCGAACGGGGCCACTGATCTAGAGACAGCGTCTCGTGTTGCGGCTTCTTTGGAGATGGATATGCAGAGGACCCGAGGACCGATCAGCCAGGGGCAGTCTTTGTCAGGTCGCAGCCAGCAGTCGGCTACCCAGCAGCAGGGTTCCTTCCAGCATGCGATGAGTGGTTCAGGAGTGCCGGCACAGGCAGCGTCGGTGACAGGATCTGCGTCCTTTGGCACGAAGGTCAAGAAGTTTTTCAAGAAAGGGTTCGGCAAGAAGAAGTCCAAGGATCAGGGGCAAGCTTCATCGGGCAGTGTACAGCAGCCGATCCCCTTGCAGCGTCAGGGATCAGTGGGTGGGTCGCGAGGACCGTGTCCACGATGTAGTGGGTTCCACCCAGGCAGGTAGTGCACGGCGCTGATTATCTATTTTCGGTGTGACCAGCCAGGGCACATGGCGCGTGACTGTCCTCAGAGGCCGCCGCAGTAGCAGGTTCCCTAGCAGCAGAGGTAACAGCAGCAATAGGGACAGTATCCGCCGCTACCCAGGTCAGCTAGTGTGGGAGGCAGGCAGAGAGCTCGAGGCCAGATCACGCACATGACCAGGGCGGAGGCAGTGGCGTCGCAGGTTGTGGAAGGTACCGTTCAGATTTTGGGTTGTGCGGCTCGGGTTTTGTTTGATTCTGGCGCGTTTCATTCGTTTATTTCGGAGGATTTCGCGTTGAGCATCGAGGAGCCGGTGACCCAGTTGTCCTGTGATTTGGCAGTGGAGTTGCCTTCGGGTGATTTTATGATCACTCCATATTGCTTAGATCAGGTTCCGGTTTGGATCGATGGGCGGAGTATGCCATGCAGGTTGTATGCGTTGCAGCTTCGAGATTACGATGTGATTCTAGGCATGGACTGGCTTGAGACTCATGGAGCGGTGGTGGATTGTGGAAAGAAGAGGGTCTACTTCCAGCATCCGAGCAAGCGGACCTTCTATTTCCAAGGTATCCGTTCCACCTCTTCTCGATTCCTCATTTCTGCTATTCGAGCCCGTCGGTTGCTTGATTCTGGTTGTCAGGGTTTTCTCGCGTCCGTGGTTGTGTCTGACCGGACGGAACCGAATGTCGAGGACATTCCGGTGGTGTGCGAGTTTCCCGACGTCTTTCTCGAGGAGTTGCCTGGATTACCTCCCCAACGGGAGATCAATTTTGTAATCGATGTTGTGCCTGGTACGGGACCTTTGGCGAAGGCTCCCTACCGTATGGCCCCCGCTGAGTTGAGGGAGTTGAGGACGCAGTTGCAGGAGCTGTTGGCCAAGGGGTATGTTCGTCCTAGCTTTTCCCCTTGGGGTGCGCCCGTGTTGTTTGTGAAGAATAAGGACGGTAGTCTACGGCTATGCATTGACTATCGGCAGCTGAATGAAGTAACCATTAAGAACAAGTATCCGTTGCCACGGATTGATGATCTGTTCGACCAGCTCCAGTCTGCGCGAGTGTTCTCGCGGATTGATTTGCGATCCGGTTACTATCAGCTGAGAATTCGCGAGTCCGACGTGGAGAAGACTGCATTCAGTACGAGGTACGGGCATTATGAGTTTTTGGTGATGCCGTTTGGGCTCACCAATGCCCCAGCAGCCTTCATGGACTTGATGCAGAGGGTGTTTCATCCGTATTTGGACCAGTTCGTGGTCATCTTCGTGGATGACATCCTTGTTTCTTCGCAGTCTGCCGAGGAGCACGCGTACCATTTGGGTGTGGTGCTACAGACGTTGCGAGATCACCAGTTGTATGCGAAGCTCAGCAAGTGCGAGTTTTGGCTCGGCGAGGTGCACTTTCTGGGACACGTGATTTATGATGATGGTATTTCCGTGGACCCCGCCAAGGTTGAGGCAGTAATGCAGTGGCCGAGGTCGGTGACGGAGATCCGGAGTTTCTTGGGGCTTGCGGGCTATTATCACCGGTTTATCCCAGATTTTTCTCGTATTGCGGCCCCGATGACTAGACTCACGCGGAAGGATGTGCCTTTCATCTGCTCTGAGGAGTGTGAGCAGAGCTTCAGGGAACTGAAGAGATTGCTCACCTCGGCTCCGGTGTTGGTTTTACCTTCTGGATCGGGAGGTTTTGTGGTGTGTACAGATGCTTCCGGCGTTGGATTGGGAGTTGTATTGATGCAGCATGGTAGAGTGGTGGCTTATGCATCTCGGCAGCTAAAGCCACACGAGGAGAACTACCCTACCCATGACCTTGAGTTGGCGGCGGTGATCTTCACGCTGAAGATCTAGAGGCATTATCTGTACGGCGAGAAGTTCGAGGTGTTCACAGACCATCAGAGTTTGAGGTACGTGTTCTCGCAGAGGGACCTGAACCTCAGGCAAAGGTGTTGGATGAAATTTATGAAGGATTATGACTTCACCATGTCTTATCAGCCTAGCAGGATGAATGTCGTCGCCGATGCCCTGAGTCGGAAGGTCATGGTCAGTGCCTTGATGTCGAGGAAGTGGAGGCTCTGGGAACAAGTGCCCGAAGTATCCTTCAGGCTCAAGATTCCCCAGGAGCCAGGGTTGGCAGTGCTTGCGAGTCTGACTGTCACTCATGCTATCCGTCGTCAGGTGATAGAGGCTCAGCATGCGGACCCCGAGTTGTCCCAGATTCTGGCGATGGCTGATGTGGAACTCGGCGAGGACGATGCTGCGAGGTTTCGTGGCAGGATGTGCGTCCCAGCGGAGGAACAGATTCATCGTGCGGTACTGCGCGAAGCTCATGGGAGCAGGTACACTGTACACCCGGGTGCGACGAAGATGTATCGGAACTTACGGAGGTAGTTCTGGTGGCCTGGCATGAAGAGAGGTATCGCAGAATTTGTGGCCAGGTGCCTGATCTGTCAGCAGGTGAAGGCGGAGCATCAGCGACTAGGAGGTACTCTCCAGCCCTTGGATGTTCCTGCGTGGAAGTGGGACCACGTGACCACGGATTTTGTGGTGGGGTTGCCGAGGACCCCGGGTGGGTAGGACAGTATTTGGTTGCTGGTGGATCGGCTGACGAAGGTGACTCGGTTGTTACCGGTCAAAGTCAGCTGGGGCGTGTCCAAGTTGGCTCGTTTGTATGTGGAGCGGATCGTTCCGTTGCATGGGATTCCCGTTTTGATCGTGTCAGATCGGGATCCGCGCTTCACTTCTAGATTCTGGAGGAGTTTCCAGCGAGCTCTTGGCACGGAGTTGGCTTTTAGCTCGGCGTATCACCCTTAGTCTGATGGTCAGTCCGAGAGGACCATCCAAACTTTGGAGGACATGCTGAGATCCTGCTGTCTGGAGTGGCAGGGGAGTTGGATTCATCACCTACCATTGGTGGAGTTTGCCTATAACAACAGCTATCATTCGAGCATTGGTATGGCTCCCTATGAGGCTCTGTATGGGCGTCCTTGTCGGACTCCACTGGATTGGTTTGAGGTTGGTGAGCGTGTTGTGACGGGACCAGAGTTGGTGCAACAATGCGTGGATGTTGTGCACTTGGTTCGTCAGAACATGTTGGCGGCCCAGAGTCGGCAGAAGAGCTATGCTGACCGCAGGAGGCAGCCTCTCGAGTTCACCGTGGACGATCGTGTGTTCTTAAGAGTTTCTCCGATGAAGGGGGTGATGCGTTTTGGATGGCGTGGGAAGCTGAGTCCCCGCTACATTGGTCCTTTTGTGATCTTGGAGCGCATCGGTGAGGTTGCTTACCGGTTACAGTTACCCCTTGAGTTGGCGTCGGTGCATGACGTGTTCCACGTCTCGATGTTACGAAAATATGTGCCCGATGACTCTCATGTGCTCGAGATTGCTATTTGGCCTGAGGTGACTCTAGATCTATCTCTCCCAGAGTTTTCGATCCGCGTGGAGGATAGGTGAGAGCAGCGTCTGCGGAACAAGGTCATCCCCTTGGTAAAAGTGGTGTGGCAACGGCACTCTGGTGGTGAGGCTTCTTGGGAACGTGAGGACGAGATGCGTCAGGAATTCCCTTACCTTTTTGAGTGAGTCTTCCTCTTCTTTCACCTTGGGTTGTTCTCAATTTCGAGGATGAAATTCCTTAAGGGGGGAGGGCTGTAATATCCCGGACATTTCGGATCCTTCTTCGTGGGTCCCGGATCAGGTTTTTCGGAGTGTCCGGCTCCGTTGTGTCCGAAATTTTATTTCGGTCATCTTTCGTGTTTGGATCGGCGCGATCCGGAGTGGTTTCGGAGGCCCAGAGGCGTTCCGCGGCTTTTCTGCGCGTGTTTTCCGATTTCCGGTGTGTGTTTCGGCAATTCCTTCGGAACCTCGCTGCGGGTGAACCGGGTCGTTCACCTGGGCACGAGTGGTACCGTTGCGATCGGTGCGTCCCGAGGATTCTGGAAATATAATTTTCTAGTTTTCGATATTTTTCAGAATTTCCAGATTTTTCTATAAATACCCCCCCCTATTTTCTCTCTCTCCCCCACCTTCTTCTTCTTCCTCCTCCTTTCTTCCCCACCGTGAGCACCGCCCCCCCTCTTCCTCTCTTCTTCGTCCAGCGAGATCGCGGCGGCGTCCCCTCCGGCTGCAGACGGCACGGGGCGACGGCATGGTGACGACGGCGGCGACGAGGTGATCGTGGAGGCGTTCGTGGGTCGTGGGAGCTCAAGGAAGAACGAGGGTTTTCAAAGCGTTCTTCGCCATTCACGGACGATCCGGCGGAGCATTCGCTCCATTGAGGTAGGGTGACGTTCCCTAACTCCCCGCCGTTCATTTCCGTAGTTTATAGGCCGAGGGGAGGCCGAGAGGGGCGTGATTGAGCGGGTTTGGGGTTTTCCATGATTTTGGGAGAGCTCGCCCGATCTATGGATTTAGCCCGTGATTTCGCATTTTGGTGGCTTAGATGCATGCTAGGGGTCCCTAGGGGCCTTCCCCTTTGATTTCCCCCTCTCCGGTGGAGGCACGGGGGCGTTGTCAAAGTTTTTGGGCGGTTCTGCCGTTTTCACCGTCGGGTGCGTGTAACAGTCCTTCCAGGGACCGTTACATGATGTAACGCGCCTTGGAGGGGCCGTTACATGCCCTTTGTTAAGCCTTTGGGGTCAGGGACTGTAACGGTCCCGCGATAGACCGCCACAGCCGTGTGACGCGCCTAGGAGGGTGCGTCGTAGCCCCTGTTAACCAGCTGCGGGCTGGGAGTGTGACGGCCCCCGCCAGACCGTTACGTGCCTGTAACGCGCCTGGGGTGGACCGTCAGAGGCATCCGACCGTTGGTTTGTGACCATTGTTTCTGACCGTTGGGGGTCAAGGCATGTGACGCACCAAGCCTGGTGCGTCACATCCTTGTGACGGCCCAAGGTGGGTGCGTCACGGCGCCTTTGGGCATTTTGAACCCCCCAGGCGGTGTGACGCGCCAGGCGTGGGCCGTTACACCCTGTGACGCGCCTGCGTGGGGGCGTCATAGTTTGTAACGCGCCAGGGCAGGCGCGTTACACTCTGCTTTGCGCTGAGAGAGTGACGGCCTGCGTAGGACCGTCAGGCTTCCTGTGACGGTCCTGCCTAGGCCATCACTTGCCTGTGACGGTCCAGGGATGGACCGTCCGGCGCCTGGTTGCCCCGAGAGGGCTGCAACCCCATTTTTTTTAGTCCGGCTTTGGCCACCGTGCGACGGGGCAGGTGCGTGGGGTGGTCCCCGAGTGTCTTCGGATGCGGTCGTCGTTTCCGTGACTTGAGAGTCTACTTCTTCAGTGACCCTCCACTAGTCGTAGCCTACCAGTACGCGTGTGCTGGTCGCACCAGGGAGTGGTGTACGGGCTGACCCTTGGAGACGGTTTGTGGACCGGTTACCGTTGGGCCCCACGTCTTGCAGCCAGAGTCCGGCTGAGGGGGAAACCGGTCAGAGGGCCAGACCAGGGACGCGCGGTCTGTGTGTGCACACGTGGTTGGGGGCAGTTGGACCCACGTCGACGGGCGTGACCCCAGCTAGTCACTTGTTTGTGGTTACTTGTACGGTGTTCGTGCCTTGGGTAGGCGCTACCACGTCAGGCAGTTCACCTGCGGTGCGGTGTAAGTCGTCAGGGGACGCTATCGGCTGTGCTGCTAGTGGGAGGTACTCCTGTCGAGTACGGAGTGTCAGACTGTCAGTTTCGTGGCTTTGACCTTCAGTTTTGCCGGGTCGACCGTTGAGTTTCGGTTGTCTTACCGTGGCACGTGTGCCGGTTTGCCTGCTGTAGAGTCTTTGTTGTGTAGAGTACAGGGCTTTCCTTTCCAAGGTACTCTCCTACCGCTAGCGTAGTGGTTTCCCGTTTTACGAGGTAGGATTCGAGTGATCCCTACTGAGTCTTGTTCCGAGACTCATTCCCTGCGTGTTTTCACCGTGTTTCAGGTGAGGCGCCGTCCCGAGGGAGCGCGTCTGGGGTGCAGCGTGGTGCGGGTGTCGAGAGGTAGTGCCAGAGGTCAGAGCCGGGGTATGCCCCGTGTTGCTGTACTTTTCTTTCTTGTCTCTGTACTAGTTGTGGACTACTGTTGTTATTTTGTGGACCATGTAAAATGCTAATTTATTTCCTGCTTAATATTATAACTGTTTAATTTCTGCAATTACTTGTGATACTTGTGTAGTTTTCACACCATCCTTCTAACCCTTCCGAGTCTTCGGACTCGTGGGTGGCGGTGCGAGTCTTGGGTTATCGGGCCTTCTCGGTAATCGAATTCTCGGGTCGTTACATTTTCTCTCTCTGTGCCCTTCATCAAAGTTCTTTCTATCTTCCTCCTCTTCAACTTCTTCTTCTTCAGAATCCCCTAATTCGTCTTGGTTTCAAAGTTATTCACCCTCCAAAGGCGGCTTCAACGACGAAGGTGACTTCCTCCCGGCATAGACGACATCATCCGCAAGGTGGTTCGTGATCCAAGGCCAAGAGAGGACGGCACCGTCATCACCATTGCTGCTACCATCTTCACATCTCAAGCTCTTTTTATTTTTATTACTTTAGTTTCATTTTACTTCATTGTAATCTCGTCCCATCCTTATTGTAAACTAGTCTTTCACTTCATGTACTCTTTCTTTTAAGTTAATGAAAAGAGTTATTCTTTTGATCTTCTTCTTGATCTTCTTCCCTCTCTACATCCTTCTTCTATCTCTTCTTTTCACTTCATGAAATTATTTTCTATAGCATAGGCGCATAGTCATAGGTGTTTTTAATTAAGTATTTGGTTTGTTCATCACTTCACTATTTTCTTTAAGCAAAGTAAAATCACAAGTATTTTCTAAAGGACTCCAAAGCTTTTAACTCTAAAAGTCTCTTCTTCCCTGTGGATTCGATCCGTGCTTGCCATAATACTATGTTCTCTTTTGATCATTTTGTGCGAGTTCAGTTTTAAGATTGTTAGCGCGCGTGTAGTAACGACATACATTTTCGCGTTATCACCTGCTCGTCCCCTCCGTCGCCGCTCGTTGGAAGATCCTATATTGAAATAATAATAACATTAAGTATACATTAATAAATAAAAAAGTTTTTGAAAAGATAAATTAAATTTTTTTTTGATAGTATAAATTCGAATCATATATAATATCAAATCGGTAATTTTAATACCAAACTCAAGCCAAGTATCTGATTTGGATTCCGTCAGCTCTCACAAGTCATTTTTACTTCTCAGGTCGTGTTGGAATGATCGACATGTCGATCAGATAGGTATTTTAAATTTTGGACCCCCGAACCCAACTTCTTTAATTTTAAACTAAGTATATTTAGAGAATACACTTTTGAGCGATGGGCCCAAACTGGGTATCCAATTTAGATTCTGTTAGTTGACACAAGTCACTTTTACCTCCCAGGTCGTGTTAAAACAATTGACATGTCGATCAGATCGGTATTTTAGATTTTGGACCCCGAAACCCAACTTCATCAATTTTAAACTAAGTGCATTTAAAGAATGCACTTTTGAGCGTCAAGTCCAAATCGAGTATCCGATTTAGATTCCGTCAGTTCTCACAAGTCACTTTTACCTCCCAAGTCGTGTTGGAATAATCGACACGCTGATCAGACCGGTATTTTAGATTTTAGATCCCGGAACCCAACTTCATTAATTTTAAACTAAGTGCATTTAGAGAATGCACTTTTGAGCCTGAGGTCCAAACCGAGTATCCGATTTGGATTCCGTCAGTTCTCACAAGTCACTTTTACCTCCCAAGTCGTGTTAGAATAATCGACACGCTGATCAGACCGGTATTCTAGATTTTGGACCTCCAAACTCAACTTCTTTAATTTTAAACTAAGTGCATTTAGATAATGCACTTCTGAGCGACGGACCCAAACCGGGTATCCGATTTAGATTCCGTCAGTTCTCACAAGTCACTTTTACCTCTCAGGTCGTGTTGGAATGATCAACACGTCGATCAAACAGGTATTTTTGATTTTGGACTCCCTAACCTAATTTCGTATCTGTATTTTAAATTAAGTGCATTTAGAGAATGCTCTTTAGAGCGCCGGGTCCAAACCGGATATCCGATTTGGATTCCGTCAACTCTCCCAAATCACTTTTACCTCCTACATCGCATTGGAAAGATCGACATGTTGATCAGACTGGTATTTTAGATTTTGGACCCCTAAACCCAACTTCTATAATTTTAAACTAAGTGCATTTAGAGAATGCACTTTTGAGCGTCAGGTCCAAACCGAGTATCCGATTTAGATTCTATCTGTTCTCACAAGTCACTTTTACCTCCCAAGTCGTGTTGGAATAATCGACACGCTGATCAGACCGGTATTTTAGATTTTGGACCCCCAAACTCAACTTCTTTAATTTTAAACTAAGTGCATTTAGAGAATGCACTTCTGAATGCCGGGCCCAAACCGGGTATCCGATTTAGATTTCGTTAGTTCTCACAATTTATTTTTACCTCTAGGTCGTGTTGGAACGATCGACACATCGATCAAATCGGTATTTTAAATTTTGGACCCCTCAACCCAATTTCTTATCTACATTTTAAACAAAGTGCATTTAGAGAATACTCTTTTGAGCGCCGAGCCCAAATCGGGTATCTGATTTGGATTCCGTCAACTCCCCCAATTCACTTTTACCTCCCAGATCGTATTGGAATGATCGGCATGTCGATCAGATCGGTATTTTAGATTTTAGACTCCCGAACCCAACTTCTTTAATTTTAAACTAAGTACATTTAGAGAATGTACTATTAAGCACCGGGCCCAAACCGGATATCCGATTTGGATTCCGTCAGTTCTCACAAGTCACTTTTACCTCCCAGGTCATGTTGGAATAATCGACACGCCAATCAGACTTGTATTTTTCATTTTGGACCTCCAAACCAAACTTCCTCAATTTTAAACTAAGTGCATTTAGAGAATACACTTTTGAGCGTCGGGTCCAAATCGGGTATCCGATTTAGATTCCGTCAATTCTTACAAGTCAATTTTATCTCCGAGGTCGTGTTGGAACGATCGGTACACTGATCAGACCGGTATTTTAGATTTTGGACCCCCAACCCCTAGTTATTTGAATTGTTCTAAACAAAGTTAGCTTTGAAAACTTAGTTCTGAATTGAGTAATTTGAGCACCGAGCCCAAACCGGGTATCCAATTTGGATTTCGTCAGCTCTCCCAAGTCACTCCCACCACCCAAGTCGCGTTGGAATGATCAGCATGCCGATCAGGCCAGTATTTTACATTTTGGACCCCTGAACCCCTAGTTATCTAAATTGTTTTAAACAAAGTTAGCTTTGAAAACTAACTTAGTTTTGAATTGAGTAATTTGAGCGTCGAGCTCAAACCAGATACCCAATTTAGATTCTGTCAATTCTCTCAAGTCACTTTTACCTCCCAGGTCGTGTTGGAACGATCGGCACGTCAATCAGACTGGTATTTTATATTTTAGACCCCCCAACCCCTAGTTATCTGAATTGTTTTAAACAAAATTAGCTTTGAAAACTAACTTCGTTCTGAATTGAGTAATTTGAGCGCCGAGCCTAAACTGGGTATCCGATTTGAATTTCGTCAGCTCTCCCAAGTCACTCTCGCCACCCAAGTCGCGTTGGAATGATCAGTACACCGATCAAGCCAGTATTTCACATTTTGGACCCCGAACCCCTAGTTATCTGAATTGTTTTAAACAAAGTTAGCTTTGAAAACTAACTTAGTTCTGAATTGAGGAATTTGAGCGCCGAGCCCAAATCGGGTATCCGATTTGAATTCTGTCAGCTCTCTCAAGTCACTCTCACCACCCAGGTCGTGTTGAAATGATCGGCACGCCGATCAGGCCAACATTTTACATTTGCGACCCCCGAACCCCTAGTTATCTGAATTATTTTAAACAAAGTTAGTTTTGAAAACTAACTTAGTTCTGAATTGAGTAATTTGAATGCCGAGCCCAAACTGGGTATCCGATTTAGATTCCGTCAAAATTAAATTTAGTTCTGAATTGAGTAATTTGAGCGCCTCATTTATATAAGCTCATTCCATCTCATATAAACCATCTTAACCTAATCTATTCCTACATCAAAGAGGGTCTTGTTACTTTGAAACAAAATTCATGTATATTCATTGATTTTATAAGTCAAAATTTTGCCAAAATAAAAATATAATAAACACTCACCTAAGGGGGCTGTGTCATGGTCGAGGGTGCTCCATGAGGGAGAATCCCCGCCTGGGAGAGAAGGCCAGCGAGTGCTTGCAACATGCACCTCTCCTGGCTTGACATCTCTGTTCTCATCTGCCGTTGGAAATCAGACATCTCCGCTCGAACGATGTCTCTGGCGTCGCTGGGAGAAGTACTGCAGCTGGGTGGGGGTGTACTAAAGTCACTGCTACTGGTCGGGACAACGCCTGAACTCGCACATGATGATGTCACCGTGCTAGTCTCCAAGCTCTGCCCAAAACCATATAGCCGACCTTTCTTCGGTACGCCAGCTGCTGCCACCCATGCCGCCGGATATAACTCCGGCTGCTACGCGTCTCCCTCCCCATACTTCTCAGTCACATGTCTGCTATATGTTTCCTACAAATTGAATAAAAAAACTTATAAATTTTATATGAATCAATCATATTTAAATGAAAAGAAAAACTTGTATATGTATATAAACTTACCATTACTGAGCGGGCTCTCTCACTAACAAACTGATCCTTCCCCTTCTTTTTATGTGTTCTCTCGAACACCTCCAGGAACGATGGAGCTCGATTGAGCTTCACGGCTTGTTTTACAATTCATAGCAAAAAAATGGCATATATATGAATAAAATATAAGAAGATAAATTGAAATATTACTTTCCAATTTTTGTTTATGGTTCACGAAAGAGACAGACCCACTCGTATGCACATTTGCGTCTGGCTGTGATGCCCTGTTTGCTGATGCTTTTTGGGACTTTTCTATCCACTTGGGCTCGGCCCATTTGTCACACATAGCGTCCCAATACTCCTTCCTCATCTAAAGAGGGCGGTGCTCCTTCCACAACTGTCGGTCTTGGCTCCCGCCAACTTTTTTCTGAGCCCTTACTCAGGCATCATGCAATGTCTTCCTATAATTTATCTGCACAATAGCCTCCCAAACAGAGCGAGCTCTCGCCGTGTCCTATCCACTCGTGAACGGATAAGTCCACTGTATATAAATTAAGTTATATGGGTTAGTATATTGTTCTGAATTGAGTTTGGAAAAGACGTGAATTTAATGATTAAATTACATATTGTGAACATGTCAAACAATAAATCCCAGACGCTGATCGAAAATTCTTTGAAAGACATTGTCGGCCCGGGAACATGTGCAATTACTAGTCTCATAGAATGACGGATAGCCTCGACAAATTCTAATTTACCACTACAATTACAAATGTAAAAATAGTTGGCATTACACAGTTGAGGAATAAATAATGAATATAATTCATAACCATATAAATTTACCTAGAGATCCAACACGGCAGACGTCCATCATGGCCCCGCCTCCCTCGCCCTCGTGACGACTGTCGACATCCTCTGTCGACTAGGTGGAGGAGCTGACAGGGGCACTAAGGCCTATAAGAATTAAATGTCATAAGCATAACATTTAATCAAAGAATATTTTGCTATAAATTTAAATAGACATACCTGTAACGGGAGGTGATAGGGGTGTGCCCTGCACAGCTGGTCGGAGGGCACTGTGACCTTTAAGAATTAAATGTCATAAGCATAACATTTAATCAAAGAATATTTTGCTATAAACTTAAATAGACATACTTGTAGCGGGAGGTGGAGGGGGTGTGCCCTGCACAGCTAGTGGGAGGGCACTAAGACCTGTAAGAAACAAATGTCATAAGCATAACATTTAATCAAAGAATATTTTGCTAGAAATTTAAATAGACATAACTGTAGCGGGAGGTGGTGGGGGTGTGCCCTGCACAACTGGTAGGAGGGCACTGGGACCTGTAAGAATTAAATATCATAAGTAAAATAATTAATCAAAGTATATTTTGCTAGAAATTTAAATAGATATACCAACTGCGGGAGGTGGTGAGGGTGTGCCGACACTCGGACCTGTAAAAAATAAATCTTTTAAGCTAATATATAATTAATACACTTATATAGTTAAATATTTGAATACATATACTTGTGCCTGAAGTAGACACCAAAGAGGAGGGAGTAGAGCCCCTCCCACTGCCCTATCTCCTCCCACTCCCACTACGACCTCCTCGGGCCATCTCTTTATTAAGAACAATAAAATTAATGCATATTAATCCATAATTATATAAGATTTACAATAGTCATTAAAAATTATTCAAAATGTAAAATTTTCTTACTAAATTATCAAATATGATCCATTTCCTCTTCAGATGCTGAAGATATATCTAACTCAGTCTCATCTTTGTCATCCGTAGTAGTCTCATCAAATTCAAACTCTTCCTCTTTAGAGGACACCTCCTCCCCTATAACATCAACATTTATCTTCGTCGGATCGACTTCTTCCACTTTATTTCCCATATGTAACGATAGTGGCTCATCAAATTCGTCCAAATGAAGATGTGTGGAACCTACAGCGCCAACTTCGTCTGTTTGAAAATATTTGGTATTGACATCCTCTAAGATAGTTTCACTCAGATTCAACTCATAAGTGGAAAAAAGTCTTTCTTTAACCCTACAAACTGCCCACCAATCTTTATTCTTGGATGATGAATAGCTTGAATAATACACTTGATAGGCTTGTGCGGCCAAAATGAACGGTTCATATGTATTAAGTTTAGACCTATGTTTGACATCGATAATCTCATATGTTATGTCATGTCGAACAGAATTAGGATCAAACCAATGATATTTAAATAGGAATACATGATTGTCTTGTCCCAGATACTGCAATTCTATGACTTCCTCAAGAATACCATAGTAGTCCAATTCATTTTCATTGTATGCACTTCCCTTAACACATACGGCGTTGTTTATCATAGACTTATTACGTCCATAATCCCTCGTGTGAAATCTGTATCCATTCATAATATATCCTAGATAGGCACGTGCAACTTTCGAGGGGCCATAACTTATCTCCTATACTCTTTCATCAGTAATAAGGCCTTGTTTAACCTATATGTAAATCAGAGTAGTTAAAATATTAACATTTACTTCAACAGAAGTAAATGAAAATGTATATATTCAACGATTGACACTAACTCGATATCTCAGCCATCTAGCAAAAAACTTCTCACGTTCTTTTTCAACCTCCAAATATTGGATATTTAGATAATTTTATACTAATTCTGAATCAAATTATCTGCAATGTGAATACACTACTACCTTAAATGGCAAGAAGAAGGATAAACAACTTATGTACATAAGGAAATGTGAGTTAAGAACTTACTCAACATAGGGTTCAATCTCAGTACAATTCAGAAGAATATATATCTTTGCGACATACAACTCTCTATCTTCGAGCGTGCGAGTCAAGCAACGTCCAAACGGATGTCCAAGATGCTTAAATATAGAGAGCCGATCGGACGAATCAGTAACTCCCCCATCATCATTACGTGGAGGTCGAGTATGACGAGTTTGAATCTCTGGCTCAAAGTACATCGAACAGAAGTTTGAAATTTCTTCAATAATATATGCCTCAGTAATCGAACCCTCCACCTTCGCCTTGTTGCGAACATTCTTTTTTAGTTCATGCATGCACCTACAACAACAATTCATATGACAATGACATATATATCATACACATGTAGCGGCCAAAAGAAAAAATAATTCTCACATACCTCTCAAATAGATACATCCATCGAAATTGTACTGGCCCTCCGCATATAGCCTCGTATGGCAAATGGATAATCAGGTGCTCCATCGAATCGAAGAATGCCGAAAGAAATATCTTCTCTAGCTTGCAAACGGTCGTGATCATATTTTCTTCGATAGTTTGTACATCCCGAAGTCTGAGTTATGATGCTCATAAAATCTTAAAAAACTGACTCAGCTTGGTCAGTGCTACCCATATAGGCTTTGGCAACAAGTTACGGAATGCAATGGGCACTGTGACGACCCAAGATCTGGATACTGGGAATAACCCGATACCATTCGAATCATGACCCACCGCCCACGAGCCGGAGGGCTCGAAAGGGCTAAAAGGAGTGTGGAGGTACAAAGAAATAGGAAATAAAGCAGGATAATTCAACAATTAATAGAAATAAATAAACAACTACAACAGAGTCTAGTCCAACAAAAGTACAGTCTAAGGTAGTGGAGCGTACCCAACACCGAGTGAACACTCGGCCAGCTGGTAACTAAGAACCTCCGCGCAGCACTCTCGAATCTCGAGGAAGAACTGCCGCACCCGAAAAGTAGGGGTGAGCTTCCTATCACTGGCTCAGTAGGGGTCCCGCGGAACCCCAACCGTAAATAACGGCGGTAGCGGAAAGTAGCAACGACAGTAGGAACAGCAAACCGGTGGTCGGAGAAAACTCGGCACTACATCTACTCTTACTGTACCGGAAAACACGCCCCGATCTCACAGTCAGGGGACTACCAGACTATCAGAGAAACCCACTGGCTACACCGCCAGATAACACACCACGACAACACTATCGTGGAGGCCCGTCTTACAGACAAAGGCCCAACCTAAGACCACACGGTCTGAGTAGACACAATCATGACCTCGCCGTCGTGAACCCTACACTGTCTAGGAAACCCTCTGTGACACCCACCAGAAACCCTAGACCTCGACATCGGGAAACACCCGGAAGCTACACGCAAACCAGGCCTCACAGATGGAAGAGGGAAACTCGAGCCGCAAAAATCTCACGTCACGTGACGAGAGTACCTGCCTACTAGAAACAGGGCTGGATGTGTCCACTGACGTCTTAGACCGCACCCCAGTGTCTCCCTACGACGCCCCAGGTAGAGACTGAGACACACAACCAGTACCACGAACAAGCTCTAGCTGGGGTCACGCTCGTCAACGCGGGTCCGACGCCCCCAACCAAGTGTGCACACACAGACCATGCGCCCTAGGTCAGATCCTCTAGCTGGTTCTTCCCCAAAGCCCGGACTTAGGCTGCGCGAAGGGGCCCTATGGCAACCAACCTAAAAACTGTCTCTCTTGGGTAAGCCGCTCCACCACTCCCGGGTGGGTGGGTCAGCACACGCGTGTTGTAAGAAGGCTACAACCAATGGGAGGTCACTAAACGTGAACACGGAAAGCCACGCACGCACCCATCATGAGTAACATGGAGTAACAGGTGTCTTAGAGCCACCAGACTCCAGATGGTCCACTAAACATACAAACCCAACGGTCCTTGAGTCACACGACTCGGGTCGAGACCACTGCATATGACGACACAACGCCGTTAATCTACCCTAATCTCTAGGTCTGGAACCACGATGACACGATTCCCAAGGTAGCTCACAAGCTGCCGAGTCGATCCCCTATCCAAGGGAAAAGCGGAAAATCTCCAGCCCCAGGTTGGGTGACTGGACTCACAGTCCAAGGGCCAAACCCACGGCCCACTCGGAAAACACTTACCGGGAAGCCAATGATGTGCGGGAATAACCAACCGCACACATGCTGATACACGGCGACTCGCTCTAGCACGAACACGGGAGCTCGGAACACATGGGGTCACCCGGATCGACCAAATCTACGGGCACGTCAATCAAGGTAACACGGTAGCTCCAGACACCCCAAAAACACGGACACAGAACATACGGGACAGATATGTGACATCTGGGAACTCGTGGGGATTCCACCCCTCTCTCGGTGCATAAATGTAGCGAGAATACATCCAAGATCTTAGCTCTACGTCTTGTTGGTTCCCCTAGTTGATTCTGGTATTTGGTTTTAATAATAAAAAACTAACCATGTGTGCTTGCTTGAAGAACTTGATTTACATCACTTGGTTTCATGTGTGAAAGATTTGCTTGTATATGGATTTTATGAAGAAACCTTGATTGGGATTTCATGGAAGATGGTTTATACGAAGGTTGTTTCTTCATGCATAAAGCTTCATTATGTGTGTCCACTGTTACACAAAACTTGGAAGAGCGTGTTCATTGAAGTATTTTAAGTGAACAAGTTGAATGTGTTATCCTTGATGTATATATATTTTGATTCTCATACAAACCACTTGTTTTATCATATTTTTCATGGTGAATTCTTACATGAATGTGGTAATATCTAATTACTTTTTTACCCTTGTGAAAATGGAGGTTACTGATGGTTTTCGACCAAGACCCCCAAACACTGGGTTGCTGTTCTGGCCATTCTGTGCACAAGTTGCACAGGGGTTGACCCCCCTTGTATGGGTCGACCCATGGTAGACCCCCCCAGTTCTGGGTTCTGTTTTGTAGTTTCCTGAGCAAGGTTGCTTACGGGTCGACCCTATGGGTCGACCCCTTCCAGAACGGAATTTGCGAATCTCGTTTGAGCCCATTGAAATGACCTCAAAACTTTACCATTTTGCCCCCACTTGATTCATTAACATATGTGGGTGTTTCTATCATGTTCTAGGAGGGTTTTATGGGTCATTTGGCCACTCTTACTAATAAATATACACGAGCTCCGAATTTGTGGGAAATAACCCTAATGTGCTATCTTTCTATCTTGTAGGGGAAGAAAAGAAGGGGAGTGTGGCAAAAGTGGTGGAGAAGTTCGACCAGAGCCAAGATCTCAAGATCTACTTCCTATCTCAAGCCTCCAAAGTCAGATTCGTGGCTGGATCTTCAAGGAGACGCACTGGCGGCTCTGTTTTGTTCGAGATCGACCTTCCTCCCATGTGGATCTAGTTGAAGCATCTTCTATCGGCCTCCAACTTAAGAGGAGATATCTCAGATCTCATTTCTATTGATGATTCATGATGCCTTTCATGTTTAATCCTTTATCTTGAGCATTCTCGATGTATTTTCCTTCATTTCAAAACATCATAATGTTGTGTGTGTGTGACCGTCTATGTACAGTCATGTGTGTGTGTTGATCCGTGAGTCGGATCGTTGTGGAGATGATGTCTCTGTATGTGTTGGAGATTTTTCTCCGTGTACTTCAGTTCGAAGCGAGTGAAGCCTCACCCGTTTGGTGAGGGGTGGACGTAGGGAACCCGTCGTGGTCCCGAACCACCTTAAAATTCCTCGTGTACTGTGGTTGCATGTTCTGTTGTATCTTGTTCCAACTCGATTGAGTGAGCACGGCGAGATTAAGAGAACCAAGTTTATCTTTGCTCAGTTTGTTTTCATCTATCTTGATAATTCTTTGAAGTAATTTTAAAATTTGCTATCTCACTCGGGGGATAATTCAAACCCCCCTTCTTGTCCACTCGCCTATTGGGCCAACACGTCTGAATACTCCTCCCACGAAGTCTGGTCCTGCGCGAACTCATTGTAGAAGCAGAAGGGCCCATTGTAGAAATGACGGACCGATGCCTTCAATGTCACCCTGGGAGTATGCATTGGCTTCTGCCTGCCTGCCTGGGCCAAATCTCTCCAGGTCTCCAGTAGATATCGGTAGCTATATGACACCCGATATCGCCCCAGACCGTCTGTATGGCTGCGGTGGAGGTCATCTAGCACTACCTCCTCATATCCTTCGCTGCTGATCGGCAAGCCAGAAATCCTGAACAACGACCACAAGTCAAGTGAGGTCTCTCCCTCTGTTGTAGCCACTGTATTCCATCGGTGGTTGAAGCACTCTGCCAATGTCGGAAGAAGCCCTGTATAGTAGGGGTACCCATAAAAAGCCGTTGTCACTGCATAGCGGATCCTTGCTCTCTCCAGAAGTACTCAGTAATGGTGGATAACTCCCATCAGCCACTCAGTCGCACCCTGATGGTACCGGTGAGAAGAGATCACTACCCATCGACCATACCAGCTGACAACCATCTGACGTAGTATCCCATCCAGACTGCTGTGACCATCATATCCTTTGCTAGCAAACTGCAACTCGGACGGCTCTAGCAGTAAACTAGTCACACCCTCAATCTCAACTCTGTGGTGACCGTGCAAGTCCCAAGAGGTGGGACTCAAAGCTGCAACTTGGACCCCGAATTGGTACGCTCTACTAAAGACTCCAAGGCAATCTACACTGGGAAACTATCTTTGTCGCCAGTAGTCCGCTGAGAAGCTCGGGAAGCTGTACACTGTAACCCCGTGTAGACTGTCTCTGTCCAGCAAAATGGCTCTCTCCAGTCGACAGCACTCTCCAGCCACTGAAGGGTCCATCGCCTCTATACCAGCTAGGACGAAACTCCTCATAAACTCAAACATATGTCGGTCCAAGGGGAACTCTCTCGGGTAATCTCCAGAGTGGGCATAGGTGTAGATGCCGCCCGTCTCAGATATCCTGCCCGGGTCCACTGCTCCAGCTCCATCTGTCCCCTCTCCAATGGGACCCTCAGCTACCAAGGATTTCCCCAAGTCTAGCAAGCGAACATTGGCTGTAGTGATGACGGGTGGGCCCAAGCAAGGCATCGGCTGGCCAGTTCGCCTCACCCAGTAATCTTCATCGCGCGCTGCATGCCTTTGGGCTCGGTCATCTCTACCAAACCTCGCCATAGCAGCAAGATAGTTGCACAAAAGGGTGAGTATAGGATGTTAGCAATACACATAAAAGTCTAGCATGAGAGAATATAAAGTGCATATAAGACCTCAACCCACTATAACATGTCAAAAGGAGGGGCTGGCCATCCGCCGTCGTCTCCACCTCCGACACACGTCCCGTGGAAGGCATTTGTTATACCCAGTATTTTTTCCCAAAAAAAAGTTGGCAATAAGGGGTCAGAATTTTTCCCGAACACCTTTCAGATGCTATTTATTCGGCACCTTATACAACATGCTGGGTCCAAGCAACGGCCCTAGCCAGCTTGCCGCGACTCACGACAATACCCACAACCAACGGGGACCACCCTCGACCACCTAGTACGCGTCATTGCCCGTCTTCAACTGAGCCACCCGGGCCAACCCGGGGGTGCTCCGACAACAAGCCGTGTCATGCGGCACCCAATAACGAGGCCGGGATTCACTCCCAAAATGCCTCCCTCCAGCCTTCTAAAGCCAAAGGAGCATCCTCCCCCAGTCAACCTTGGGCTTCGGGAGCCCTTAGCACACATGTACACCCCGTGGTCACGTGTTAGGAATTCCCCAAAACACCTCGTGGGCGTGTATTTTTCAGCCATTCTACAACAAGACGGGGCCAACCCACGGCTTGGATGCACCAGCCGCATCACGCAACAACCCTCCAGCAAGTTGGGGCCATCCCCAATCCCCAGACACACGGCAACGAGCCGTTAACTTTCAGCCATCGGGCCAACCCAGGGCCCCCCGTCAACCAGCCATGCAACGCGGCATGTCTCGCCAAGGTCGAGCCCTTACACCCAAGATGCCTTCCCTCAATTTCTACAAGTTACTATCCCCACCCTAGGGCTAGGGCAAAGCCAGATGAACCCACTAGCCGAGCCGTTCGGCAACCCGGTGTGTATCGGGAATTTCCTCGAACACCTTGCAGGCGACAACGGTGACACTATGCAAGTGGCCCCACGGATCAATGCTAACATCTCGGGGACCCAACCCCGTCAAAGGACCCCCACACACGACGAGGAACAACCCCCAGGGGTGCCCCTCTCGGTGGCAGCCCGCTCGGGTGGGGGAGTTCGCCCTAGGCGCGGCCGTATCCTGGTGAGGGTGAACCCCCCCGAGTCCTCCTCGTCTAGCCAATCCTGCCTCAGTTCCAGTTTATTCAAAGCCCTAGTCCTGCTTCAGTTCAAGCCAACGCACCAGTCTGAGGATTGCTCGTGAAGGACGGAGTTCAAAGCTTGGAGCGTGAGAGACGAAGCCGGTCAACCTCCTCGTTCTATGCATACATCCCAGCCAGCTACTAGTCCGTATCAACCCATATCCTTCTTGTGTTCACACTGGGCCAAGGTGGGTCCAAAAAAAACAAAAAATGGGGTTTTTATAGCCTCTCTCACGGATCCCCTTAGGGGTCTGCGTAAACCCCCTTTGGGGGGGGGGGGGGGTTTACGCGGACTAGATTGGCCCCCCCAGTTTGGACCGCGTAAACCCCCATTTTCAAGAAAAACTTTTTTAAACAAAAAAAATAGACCCAGCCCCGCGTTGACCCCCCTAGGGGGGGTTTACGTGGGCCAGACTGGCCCCCCTAGTCTAGACCACGTAAACATAAATTTTTTCCAAAAAAAGCTTTTTTCAAACAAAAAAACCCAGCCCCGCGTTAACGCCCCGCCCCCTCTCACAAAAAAGGTTTTTTTTTAATAATTTCAAGGGGTTTACCCGGACCACGGTGCCCCCTCCATCCCAACCCGGGTAAACACCCCGTGACCCTTCAAATTCCCTATAAATTCCCCAGCTCAAGGGGCAAGGGATACGGGGAGACAACGCATAAGCAGGCAGACACAGACACAAAGGCCTCTAGCACTCCAGCAAGCACGAGGAGCAAGGCACGTTGGTTCCCATGCATGGAATGCGGGCGTGCCAGTTGATTTCTCGACGATCACCTGCGAAACTAAGTTTTGACCGTGAAAGTGCCACCAGGGCAAGGCATGTGGGCACAGGATATCAGGCAACACGTGGAGAGAAGGAGGTTCCACTGGTGCGAGTGTAGGCGATTGTGGGGATTCGTGTACAGGATCTCTTCCCCACCGATCGCAAGTAGTCAGTGTTTATTTTACATCGGATTGAATCTGAACACATTTGTTCTTTACTGAAGGAGGACCGAAATGTCTTTAAAGCCATTGGTAGAAGATCGGGTATACACTGCAGCTATAGGGCGACTGTCACACTCAACCAGCAGGGTTGACCTGACTGGGCTCTGGAGGACAGGTTGAATATGGACCGGGATGAGGGTCACGAGAGAACACGGGTGCAGATGCATGTGAAAGATCAGATTTATGGATATTCTTTCCTTATAGATGCCATAAAAGACTTTACAGGTGGGCCTTGAAGGCCTGAGTACATTTGGCACAAGCCACGGGATAATCTTGACATACGTGTCAGCCCCTGGGTCAATGCAGGATAAAGTGGATATCCACGTATTTTTACAGAGAGTCCCCACGAGGGGGGGGGGGGGGGGCTACAGGCATAGCGAAAATGCCGGGGCTGGACTGAGTGACAGGAATTGACACTGGCTAGCATACAGGGGAGACCGAGCGCGGCTCGGGGGTGAGCAGTCGGGCACCGGTTCCGAAGCCGAGTGCCAACGTTGTCTGGGAGTTACGCTTAGTCACGCTATTTCTCACGCTATTTATCAATGTGCCCGCATTCCACCGTTTTGATCATCTAGGACGATTAGTCACGCTATTTCTCATGCATTTATATCATTCTTTGCATCTCCTTATCAATACCCCTGAAATCCCTATGTGCCAAATCGACCCATCTCGACTTTCCGTAAAAGGTAAGTGTACGTCAACGCCGTAGAGAAAGAGATGTTCCCCGCGGGCCGAATAGCGGTCCTCCCATTCTCCTCCTATCCCCCTCCACATCCCCCTCCACCTCCTGTCCCCCTTCGCCTCCCCCTCCGAGGATCCTCCCCTTCACCTCCGCCTCCTCCTCTGGTGGACCCCCTCTCATCCCCCTCCCCCTTCGGTGAGAAAACCTCCACTGCCACTAACCCCCTTAGTCGACGACCCCCCTACCCCTCACATTCCTCCGCGAGAGAGAGAGAGAGAGAGAGAGAGAGAGAGAGAGAGAGAGAGAGAGAGAGAGAGAGAGAGAGAGAGAGAGAGAGAGAGAGAGAGAGAGAGAGAGAGAGAGAGAGAGCCCTCATTGAAAAATATTTTTTAGTCTTTTTCATGTTATGTCAACTAATTGATGAAATATTTCATCGAATATTCTTTTTTTTTATGACAACAAGTTACAAAAAATTATTGATAAAACGGTGAAAAATGTAAGAAATTTTAAGACAATAATTAAATTTGAGAAACTAATCATCAAGTTACTAAACTTCTGGGGATTAACGTGTAAAAAACCCAAGAAAATACTATTTATACACCTTTCAAATCTTTAAGAATTATCCATATGCTCTACCTTTATGATATTTAATTTAATGTCTCTCAAATCTTTACGAGAGTCGCACCGGACATTTATCGTTAACTCTCTGTCACACTCATTAACGTAGGGTGAGTCAGCACGTGGTAAATTATTAACCTACTCTAGACATTTGGTTCACGGAGAATGGAGAGGAATTATCGACACGCGCGCGCGAGAGAGAGAGGAGAGAGAGAGAGAGGAGAGAGATGTGAACCCCGCCCAGCCGCTGCGAGCCTGCGATCCGATCTCATCCGATCGTCCAAGACGAGGCGGACGACCCCGGAGAAGTCGGATGCAATCACAGATAAGGCCAGAAACATTATTAACACAACAAACTTCTTCAGCAGCCACTGGACCCTGCAGTACATTAATAATGAGGTTTAAGAAATATTACAAAATAAAAAATCTTTACACATAACACGATGACCTTACTTATAATCTGGCAAATTAATAAGTAGATTTAAGACATATTCCAAAATAAAAAAATCTTTACATAACACTATTACCTTATTTATAATTGGGGGTGACCAGAATCACGTAGAAGAGTAGAAAAGAACGGGCTGGCCGTCGGCGCCGATAACGGTTATGTTAAGCGATTCGCACCATACCGTACGGTGACCACCTCAGCAACGCCCGCCCGCCCGCCCGCCCGCCTCCGCGGCTCCCGCGGCCGGGCTGCCACATGTACCATCCCCACTTACGTGCCCACTGGTGGGGTCCACCTTGTCGCACGTGCCGCATGGGTCCACCCGACCCGCCACCCCACCCGGCGTTACCCGCTTCAAAAGGAAAGCATCTGCCCCTCTTTTAGTCCCCTCCACCTCCACCACCACCAGTACTGCGACCCCCCTCGGCTTCCTCCACCTGCTCCTCCTCCGACGACGGCTTTGGCTTCGATTTCCCCTTCTGGGTCATCAGAGTTTGCCCGAATTGGGGGCGAAGTGGGGTACGATTTGGATCGATCGGCGGGGGCACGGCAGGACATGGATAAGGAGAACATGGGAAGCTACCGGTACATGAACCGGGCCTTCTCCGAGGCCTCCAACGATACCTCCGGTGCCTTCAGTGACTGCAACAGCGACCGGTCCGGGGAGTTCCCCCTGGCCACCCAGCTCGCCCACCGCCTCCTCGTCTCATCCGCCGCCGACTCCTGCTACTCCGACGACCTCGTCCGCGGCCTCGTCGCCGACCTGGAGTCCGACTCCATGGAGGCCCAGCGCCGGGCGGCCATGGAGCTCCGCCTGCTGGCCAAGCACAACACCGACAACCGGCTCAAGATCGCCCGCGCCGGGGCGGTGCGGCCCCTGGTGTCGCTCATCTCCTCCCCAGACGCTCAGCTGCAGGAGCACGGCGTGACGGCGATCCTGAACCTGTCGCTGTGCGACGAGAACAAGGACGCAATCGCGGCGGCGGGGGCGATCAAGCCCCTAGTGCGGGCGCTCAAGTCCGCCACGACGGCGGCCCGGGAGAACGCGGCGTGCGCGCTGCTGCGGCTGGGGCAGGTGGACGACCACAAGATGGCGATCGGGCGGTCGGGCGCGATCCCGGCGCTGGTGGGGCTGCTGGAGACGGGGAGCATCCGGGGGAAGAAGGACGCGTCGACGGCGCTGTTCACGCTGTGCGGGGGGGCGAAGGAGAACAAGGTGCGGGCGGTGCAGGCGGGGGTGATGCGGCCGCTGCTGGAGCTGATGGCGGACCCAGAGTCGGGGATGGTGGACAAGGCGGCGTACGTAATGAACACGCTGGTGCAGGGCGGGGTGGCGGAGGCGCGGGCGGCGGTGGTCGAGGAGGGGGGCATCCCGGTGCTGGTGGAGGTGGTGGAGGTGGGGACGCCGCGGCAGCGGGAGATCGCCGCGTCGGTGCTGCTCCAGATCTGCGAGGAGAGCGTGACCTACCGGGGCATGGTGGCCAGGGAGGGTGCCATCCCGCCGCTGGTGGCGCTCTCCCAGTCCGGCACCACCAAGGCCAGGCAGAAGGTACAACGCAATACACCCGCTTCCCCCTAGATTTTTTTACGCCTCTAAGAAACATATTTATTTTTTTATTTTATTACTGTTAAAGAGTAACAATTTCGATGGGAAAAGGGCCCAAGGGGGCAAAACTGCAAAAGACACTTTTCTTCCTTTTTTTTTCCCCAGATATTGGGCTTGCTTTTATCTGTTTTTGAGTTTTTACATTCCATTTTTCTGGGCATCTTCTTTGGGATATTAGCACCCAAAATGTAGTCGATCTTGGAGGGGAAAAAGCAGTTATACAACGTCCTCATGCTGCTCTTATTAGAATTTTATCATTCTTTTTTTTTTTTGGCGGGGGGGGGGGCGCATTCTCCATAATTTTTCGTGGCTTCTGCCCTGACGTTTATGGGATAACACGAGATTTTGTGCTTGCACTCTATCGTTTGATTAGAGATTTAAGGTTTATTTCTTGAATTATTTCTTTTTAAAAAATTACAAGAATTATGTAATTTTGGTGACTTTTCAAAATATACGAGATTTTGAGAAGTTACGATCAGAGTTTGACAAATCATTACGATGAATTGTCGATGCGATCGACACTTGATACGTAATTAATATGTTATTCATATCTTCTAAATATTATATATTTTATTTTATATCTTAAATATCTTATAGATCTGTTGGTTAGAGGTTTTACAAACAAGTTAACCAACAGAATTAGACATTTTTTTGAACAACTTTACATATCACGAATATACGAAGGTTCTATTTTATTTCAATATATAATGATATTTAACTATATCATATCATATCGATAAAAGATTAATACGATTCGGTATAATTAATGAGACAAATCTTGGTTAAAATATGGAGAATATTTTTTCCAACCGTAACTTCACGCATTTATAATTCTATATCTTGATATTAATTTGAAATTTTGAAACTTTGCAATTTCATGTTATTTGGATGATTTGTCGACCCGGTGCGTCTCGCACCGACTCGCACGACCCGACCCGACCCAGGTCGGGACCGGATCGGTCGGACCGCGGGTCGCCACCGGGTCGATCTATTATTTTAATATTATATTATATGATATTATATATATAATGTATGTTTTTCTATTTTATTATATTATTTTATATATTATATATATATATATATATATATATATATATATATATATATAAAGTGGTGTTTTAGAACGAGACGGATCGGGTCGGACCGAGACGGGACCGACCCGACCCAGGCCGAGACCGGGTCGGCCGGGTCGACCGGGCCGGCAAACTATGATTATTTGTCGAATTCCTCGTAGGTAAATTATTCTCCAAGTTTTTATAAAATAAAATCTCCCCAAAAGGAGATTTATCAAATAAGCTTGTAATTTTTGGACGTTATAAATAAATAAATATTCTAATTAAGTGGATCAATAAATCCCTAAAAAATGAGAATGGCTAAACCGTCGAATTGGTGCGTTCTTCAAAACTATGGCTTTGTGTAGGGATTGCTCCGTAAAAGACCACTGTTATCCGACCGATCTGTTCTATTTTTATAATAATTTCTGATTAAACAAATAATTGACCAGTATTTCTTTTTGAAAATTCTGCAGGCGGAGTCATTGATCGGTCTGTTGCGGCTGCCGCGATCAGGGAACAGCCGATGGAGGGCGTCTGATGCATCCGAGTAACGGGGAACAGCGATCTGGCGAGAACACGTGCAGCCGAGGAGGCGTCCGACGTGGGAGTCAACTGGTAAGCAGCCCCTCGCGCAACGCGATGCGTACGCCGACATCCCCACGTGAAGGGCATAAATGTACATAAGTTCGAGAGAGATAGAAGAGTGCGTAGAGATGGAGAGGAGTGTATATTAGGGTGGGTGCTTTTTCTCTTTTTTTATCCCCCCCTCTTCCCCCTTCTTGCTTTTTCCACTGTCTCTCTCTTCCTCATCTCTCGCTGTGAGAGCAGTGGAATGGGGCGGTGGGAATGCGCTTGGAATGAGAACCCAAAAGGAAAAGAGGTTGCATGTGTAAGGAGGAGGGCCGGAAAGCGAGCAATAATATGCCTCAGAAGCTTGTTCTTCCCCACGAGCTCACAACTTCGTCTTCTTCTCTCTTCCTTCGAACATGAATCATTACCACATCCCTTGGATTCATTTGGGTTTTTAATTGGCATATGTAAAATAGTATTTGAATGCCTTCATGAGTTTAATCGGCACTTGTGAAGAAAAAATGTACGTGTCTTTATGTGGGTACGTATCCTGTGGATTAATTGGCCCAATCCCATCTACCTACTTATTTATAGGCCATAGTCTCAAGTTATTCAGTAAAATATTCTATAAAACTAGGAATAAATTGTGAAGTTTTATGAAAGAATATCAGGATTGGAGAGGCTGGTTTCTAAGTATGATGAATTACAATGGTTGAAAATTAAAATCTCTTGCGAAGAATACAACTCTTGTGCAAGCATCTGTTGGAGCCACCTAATAGGTCCAATGATATTATTGCGGTGGAAAAACTGAATTCCTCATCTTGCATCAATGCTTGTAATGATGGTACAATCTGTGACCCCATTCTTGTGGCCGGGTTTGTGGTCACCAGGAAATTGATGGCAGAAAAGGTGGCCTTGTTCTTCTTGAGGTCTATAATGGGACACGATGTGTGTTTTGCTGTGAGGACCTGTTGGGCTACTCAGAACTCAAAAGCCAACATTGGAGCCCCCATCTTCTTTGGGGGGGGGGGGGTTGAAAAAGTTGTGTGGGAGAATCAGGAGATTTGTTTTTAGTTTATTTTCTTCTACCGGATGTGGCGGTTGAGACTCGAGAACGCAGGCAGGGCAAGACGGCTAATTTGGTTCCCGACTGAAAGGATGCCCTGTCTGCCACTCTGGGTGGAGATTAGAGATTTTTGAAGCTCATTAGGAAGAGGAGGAGGAGATTCTACTGACACTTCTAGGTGGGTCTGACAAAATTCTTACTTGCGAGTCATTTTCTACCCTTTTTTTTCCATTTAATGAAACTAGTATTAATTTGTCAGACTGATTTAAACTGATCTCCACAGAGAGAATATTTGATTTCTAAACAGAATTTTACGTCGGAATCGCACTAGATTGCTAGGAAGAAGGAAGCTGATCTGTTCATTATTTGAATTTCATTGCAATTATATATTCAAGCTCAATATTTTTTTTGGTTGAAAAATTAATGAAAAAATGTTGCCATCTAGACTCTATAGAGTGGGGCAACGATGTGTACTTTCGCCGTGGATGGGGTGTTTGGTGGCTTCATGAATTGATGCCCACAACGTGTCCCTCTCCAGTTGAATTGGATATTCCGATTCCCCGGTGCCCCCCCTTTGCTTACTTCTTACTCTGCAAGGCGTGGGTTCGTCCTGTCCTTTTTATTTTTATTCCTTTTATTACTGGGGGGGATTCGTCTCTGCGAGCTTCGGTGCCACGACTCTAGAGATTCCCGATGAAGGATAATTTAACATATAAATATATGAAGTACCCGTATTATATGGTAGTAGATGCTCTCTTCTTCAGTCTCGGTCCCCCCTCCCCACCCACTTTCTTTTTGTCTTCTCTTCACTCCTTCCGCTTTCTTTTTTTAATTGCCCGAAGTCAAATGACTTCACTACGAAGTAGAAAGTGGGTGTGTGCCCACGTGCCACACGATTCGAGTACCTTACCCCCAAATATTTATTTGAGATATTTCATGTCTATCTCCAAGTTCTAACATATTCTATTATACGCCCTATATCCATCACATTATCATGTGTATCCCCACAATAAATTGTACTTTTATTCTATGTACCTCTATCATCTTCCTTCGTTTGTTTAACTCTAGCTGGATTAAGATATGAAAAGGATTAATACTTTGTTTAATCTCCACGCATGATGAAAATAATGACATGTATGTACTTCTACAATCTTCCATATTCTCTTTGTATATACCTCTAAAATTGTATATTTTATAGTTTCTACAATTTTTGTTATCTTGATGGTATATAGGACCCAAGGGGGTATAGTTAGAAACCATAGTAGATAGGATCACGGTTTTACAAACCGAGATGAGACGGGTCAAACCGTCCGTCCCGTCTCATCCCAGTCATAGATCGGGACGATCAGTCCGTGGGATGTAATCGGGACGCTATCATATATTATATGTGTTATTTTTTAATAAATGAATATTGTAGGTGGGTTGGTTAGAGGTTTAGTTTTCAATTGAGAAGTCATCGGTTCGAAACGAAACGTGGGGTTTACATTTTTTTATTTTTTTAAATATTTTTAGTTGAAAAAAACGTCAAAACCATGTGAATCTACATATTCAAACCCGGGTCGTGGGATAAGAGAGGTAAAGACCGCTTAACCAACTGAGCTAACATATATTTTCTGTTGTTTTACGTATACTATATATATAAAGTTTATTTTTTCATCTCGGTACGCAGCGGTACCAACCCGTATCGTCCCGTCCCGGGCCGTGACCGAGACGACCGGTTCAATCGGGACGATAAACCCTAAGTATGATTGGGGATCGGGATCGGGCCGCCTAGTCCCAAACTGATCCGGATCGGTGGGATCCGTCGATCCTGATCTGATCTTGATTCGAACCTGGCCGAGTGAGGCTAACAACTCATAGACATATCCAAAAATTTCTTAAAAAGGTCAAAAAATTCCATAAAATAGTAAAAGTGTTTTAGCATAGGTAATAATCATATTTCATGAATTAGTTGACATACTCAAATATTACCTTTCGTTCATTGGAGGCAAGCATTGAAAGACTTATCTACACATTTTACATAGTCGTTCTATGACATGTACGTGGTACACATAAGTTGATAGTTCATGAGATATATATTATGACAATTCTGAGAGCAATAGTTCATTCTTCCCATCGTACCTATATCCTTATGCCCAAACTTCAATACAGTAATATACCGAAGGATACGATCAGCTCTCAGCTGCACCACCGCCAATCATGTACTCACAGGGTTCTCAACAATATGAATACTACGTATGCATGTACTGGGAGCACTATGCAAGTTCCATCCGTTACGAAGACTATTTGGTCTATCTGCGAAGCACGCATAATGTCAGATTGTTAGAGATGGGATGTGACCAAGTTTGGGTCCATATAATTAGGAATATGTATCATTTGTTTATATTTGTACACAAATATAAATTAATCATTTATTTCTTAATGTCTTGAGTTTTGCACTTGCCCTTCAAGTTACTGATACAAAACTTTTCAACATTTATATGTCATCATGGACGGACGCCGTCACCCTGCGTGGGAGCACGAGTATACTGTTGAGGGTGATCGACATGTGCACTGTACATACTGCAAACATCGCGTCACCGATATACATAGATTTAAAGAGCACCTTGTGGGAGTAGCACGGGATTGCCGTGCATGCTCTTTAGTTCTAGAGAATGTCCGAGATTACTTTCGAAGACAGTTATGGGAGGGATATGTTTCTCGCAACAGAGCTGGGACATCGTCTTCCACGTCTAGGATACCCCCACCACCAACACCGGGCAGATCAGGATCTGCCTCCACGTCCAGAGTTCGAGCATCACCATCACCAGTCCCATCAGTAGCATATGATAGACATGTATGTATAGATGTAGTTAGAATTTTTTTAGAGAATTTCATGTACCCTCCACTGCTGCATATGACTCATTATTTGTGCAAATGGTTACATATTTTCAGACTCACCCACATGCACGTCTTCCCACTAGGATAGAGTTAGATTATACGGGTCATGAGTCTCATGTATCTGATTCTGATTAAAATTTTGGATTCACAGCTGAGTCAGATGAGTGAATTTTGACATTATATATTTTTTAAGTAGAGTTGAATGATGTCATGAATTATGTATATGTTCACTTTAACATATTAACTTATCTTTTTTTATCTCTTTAAATAAGGTGTTTAATTGAGAGGTGTAATAGGTTATTTTAATAGTAAAATTAATCTTATGTAACTTAGTATACATCTATGATCGCAAAAAAAAAGAACTCAATATTTTATTATTTTTTGATGCATATATTATTTTACAACTTAAATGAACTATTATTAGAATTTATTTTTAAAAATTATTAAAAATTTAAATTAAAAAAATTAGGCCATGTCGATTCTCATACCGATACGTTGATCGTACAAACCGTACTGTCCCATATCGGGCCGTGATTGGTACGGCCGATTCGACTTTCTAAACCTTACTCTGAAGAAGAACCAAGAGTTTTCAGTTCAACGTCTTTTCCCCCAAATTAATCATGTATATGACCTCTCAAGTCTCAACTGTTCCTTTTCTCCAATTTAAATTATAAATGTGAGAGGAATGGAAGCCACACACTTTTATCATTTTATTTGTCACTCTCACCTTATCATCTAGTCATAAGATTAGATAATTAAGATAAAAACCAATCTTAAACTTACATTCGATGCCCAGTAGAACTTAAACACAACTTTCCCTACCATTTGATTTTCAAATCTGACGAGGGAGAAAAGAGTGGTAATTAAATCAGGTGATAAAAATTATAATGGTATAGTATTTTCCTAAAGGTGATCCATCCTGGAAGAATTGAGAGTTGGGATGTGGATGGGCTAAAACTTCTGCCCACGCCCACACACACACCCAATATATGAACTTGGCATTCAAATTGCTTATCTATCCCCCCATCATATAACTTCGTGCAAAATCGAGAGATTGTAGCGTAGAATCCACTTGAGAGTTTGACTTTGAATAAGAAACTCCAGAACGAGTCTTTGACCTAGCAAGAAGGAGTTCATAGATGACTCTTGGGGTAGGTGAAACAGCGTCTTCTAGATTCTTTTGTAGCTCTGTTTACCGATCAATAACACTTCCCGAAGCTTATACTCACGTGGAGTTTCTTGCCGCCCCCCAACAACCACGTCAGGAATGTACATAGAACATTAACGGGAAGTATTTCAAACTCAGAGATGCGAACGACAGATGGATTTTATTTCCGGTAGGTCACACATGGTCAAAAGAGATGTCAATGGTAACGGATAATTTGATAATCGTCTATTTTATTAGTTTAACTAACAGTAAATAGATAGTAATTTTTCTCGATAAATTAACGGATACATATATAAATATATCTGATTTTTACTGGATATAGAACAGATATATCTCATTCCAAATTCATATCTGTCAATTGCCGTTGAACAAGTTTAGATTTGACTTGAACAGTCAAGTGTTTTGAAAAAAATAATGTTGAAGATGAAATAGATGTATAATTTAAGCTATTTTTACTTTCATCAGGGTAAACTATTTTTAAATTATATTTTTTATATTTTTTTAAATTTTTAACTTAATATATTTTTTATTTTCATATAAGATATACAAACAATGAGAAGATGACGTAAATTAAAGTCCAAAAGAAGTAGTTTACTCTCTTATGTTCACTTTATATTTTTACCTTGTCTGTGAGGATATTCTAATATTATATATTTTTAATTTTATTTTATATTTACTCGTGAACGATGATGATATGAGAAACAAATTGAAATGTGTTTGTCTATCATATAAATTATTCTTTCAATTTAAATTTTATTCTAACTGAGTTAATTTATATCTTAAATTTCAGTCTTATACGTAGCCATGTTCCGTTAACTATATTTTTTATGATACTAGAAAACGATTTCAAATACATCATTTCTTGAATACTTAGTAAATACTGTATTTTTTGAGATACTAGAAAATGATTTTAAATACATCATTTCCTGAATACTTAGCGAATAGTAAATGAGTACATTTTTTCATTATCAGATACGGAAATGGATAGTCCATTATGTGCACCGTATCTAACTCATTGACATCTCTAATACTATCTCTACGTAGAGGGTGAGAAACTTGAGTTCAACTCGGTTGACATCGAACTCATGTTCATCTTTTTATTCCTTTCGAGCTCACCTCTCTCTAGTAATTATCATATTTTATCTTCCATCAAATCTTTAAACAAATGGTAAAAGAGTGTTTAATTTAATTCTGACACAAATAAAGAATGATGATATGTTCAAATTGAATCTTACAATAACCAGCCACAATAAATTCTCCCGACCATGGTAGGGGGAAAATGAAAAGGCATTCATTGAATCACGTTAAATATCTTTATTTCTAAAATAAAAAATGTTGCGGTACGAAAAAAAATTAATTTTGGATGCCTCCATTAATCCATCTCTTTTTATTTTGTAATTTCATTTTTCTCCCGATTGAAAACTTCCCGATGACAACGTAAACAACGCCCCCTTCAAATATGTCACGAGAGTATATATGCCGGTAAAGATAAATATAGGATAAATTTTTACATGATTAATGATTTAATTGTGGTATATCTGTAAAAAATATTTTATTTTTTTGAAAGAGACAGGTGGATAAGAAGAGCGAGAAGGTGGGCTATTTATTTGACCGTTTCATCGGAACCATTATCTCTGGGGAAGAGGGGGGGGGGGCATGGGTTGGTGTCCTCGTGCCCCGTAGTTAGGAGACACAATTATTTAAGTATATATATATATCATTTGATAAGGTTCAAATCTATCATTGTGGGTGTCGAGTGGATCAGGGGACTAAACAACAGACGCCAAGATTGAAAGGGCCACGAGGTATGAAGACGATGGTGTGGATTTTTTAATTGTTTTGTGTGTGTATGTGTGTGGACTTATAAGAGATTTGGGTGCTATGTTCATTCACTCTCGTAAGGCGTTTGAATTCCAATTTGAGGAGGGATTGACAACGGAAGAGCGATGTCACTTGTTTGAATTCTCATCAGACTAGTGTTTTACTCTTCTCTCTCTCTCTCTCTCTCAATTAAATAAAAAAAAAGACACAAGTATGTGACGCCAGGTTGTGAGGGAAGGATCACCATATCTAATATTTGGTAAGATTTTTCTATACAAATAACTATAGGAAAATCCACATTCCCACAGACCCTCCTACATTTACATGCTTTTGCAATGATAACATGTATAATCGTAATTGTGTTTGGGATGTGGACATGTAAAAGATTGCTTGTGGAATAAAATTATGCAAGTGCCACGTCATATTTTTCCTAATTCCTCTTTTGTGAGGTTTGAATGTAATTTGTGGCTCTCCTCGGGGCTTTCTGGTCTTTCACCCAAGAAATTCATGGCAGCCGTTGAGACTCGTAATTTCAACCCACTCATTTGGTTCTCTTTATATCTCTATGTAGAGTATCTCTTGTAGCGGAAAGTCCAACGTCTTCACCCATGTTAGAAGACGACGACGACGGATCACTCGTATAGAGACAAAGATGCACATAGTAAGATAGAAGAAAAGAGAAGATGAGAGGGAGGGAGAGAGAGAGAAAGAACACATAGAGATTTACGTAGTTTGATTGGTCAGATTGTCCCTAGGTCCACGGAATATTTTTCTGCACTAACACTAAGAACAGAGATACAGTGGCGGCGGCTTGTCTCTGTGACTCGCCTTCTCAAGTTACAAAGTTAGGTTAGATTTTTCCTGTTCCTAATACATCACATATATAATAATTATGGGCACTACTCGATAAATATTCCCTAACATTAAAAGAGAATATTCCCCCAATTGTTGGCTTTGTCCAATAATTGGTTACAATGTTAAAGGCACATTTTCCTAGGCTCCCGGCCGTACAGAAATGCCACACTCATTGCTTAGGAGGTATCATTCACTTTATGCCTGAGCTCCACCTGATTCTCAGTCTTTGTTGTCCAGATTTATGACTTAGATGATACTGTCGTCTAAGTCTTTCATTGCTTTTGTCATTTTGTGAATTTAAACGATGCATCGTTTAAGTTTCCCATTTGGACGATCTCATCATCCAAGTCTTCCACTTAGACGCTGACGTTGCTCCGTCTAAGTCAGCTTTAGCTTCCAACTTAAATGTTGTATCGTCTAAGTTCTCCACTTAGACGTTGTTCCGTCTAAGTTCCTGATTTAGACATTGTATCATCTAAATCTATTTTGTCCAGGTTGTACCGTCTAAGTCATTTGCAGCCTCACTACTTAGATGATCCATCGTCTAACTTACTAAGACTTCTTTTGACTTGTGCTTCATATAACTTGGACTTCGTCTATCCTAAACTAAGATGATGCTTGTCTAAGTCTCCTAAAGTGCTCTAATCAATGAACAATCACCACATTGAGGAATATGAGTCACATCTCAATAAATCTCCACCTTGGCGAATATTCATCATCTTGAAGAAGTTTCATACTCTTATCTCCACCAGCTAACACTTGATGATGTGGAGCAAATCCAAATAATACTTAAATTTCTCTACTGTGACTAGCTTTGTCAAAATGTCAGCTGCATTCTCCTTGGTCTCCACCTTCACAATATCAATTTATCCTACACTGAGTAATTCCCTTATCTTGTGAAACCTGACAGCTATATACTTTATTTTGACATGATAAAATTAGTTCCTTGCCAAATATATTGCACTCTGGTTGTCACACTGAAACCAGACTATTTGCTAACCCACACCAAACTCTGCTAATAGTCTCTTCAATCACAAAACTTCCTTGGATGTCTCTATCACTACCGTTTAATCTACCTCAGTTGTAGATAGTGATATCATTGTCTGTAACATGGATCTCTAGTAAATAGGTCTTCCTCCTTGAGTAAACGCATATCCTGTTGTAGACCTCTTGTCATCCACATCCCCAACATAATCAACATCTACATATCCCATGACTGAAACACTCTTGTCATTTATTGTACTAAATTGAATCCCATGATTCGATGTTCTCTTCAAGCACCTAAACACCCATTTCACGGTCTACCAATGCTCTTTACCTAGATTAGCCATGAACTTACTAATCACACTCATTATATGAGTAAGATCAGGTATGGTACATACCATGGCATCTATTAAGCATCAAACTACATTTGTATAATGAAAATTTAGCATCTTCTTCGCTTTAGCTTCTGTCTGCGGAGACTATGCAACATGTAGCTTGAAGTGACATGCCAAAGGTGTACCTACTGGTTGTTGGTCCCGGATAGGTGAGCGGATAAGAGGGGGGGGGGGGGTAGAATTGTCCCCCACTAAAAATGGCAAATTAAAAACTATCTAAGCTGAATTAACAAGTTTTATCGAGATTGAGGAATTAACTGAACAAGGAAGTAAATTCTCTCAACCTCTCCGATCTCACACGATCATACAAGGGAATATAACAATCAAACCATATAATCTCACCTGCAAGATAGAACAAATGAACACATTAGGGCCGGTAAAGACTTAGGAAATTTGTAGCTCTCACATGTATACATATAAGAGACACCAAAAGACTAGTATAGCCTTTCTAGAATCCTCCAAAAGGACTCCCAATAGGTCTCCCACCAACTCAAGGGCAAAGGGGTAAGGGTTAGGCACAAGTTGACTTGGTTTGGATGGGTTTCAGAACCACGTTTTTGAGTTTTCGTCGTTGTCGGTCGACCTACACGGGTGGGGCGGTCGATCAAAAATTTCCAGTCGAGAATCTCCCATTTCTGAGAATTTCGATCGATCGGAGCTACAGGGTCGGTCGACCGCCAGCTACAGTAAATTCCAGATTAACACATTTCTGCCCCAAACGCCATTGCAACCCTTCCGAACTCTGTGGCATCAAACTCCTTTACTCTTGGGGAATATATACTGAGTGTTTTGACCTACAAAATCATATAAAAAGGATTAGAACTTTAGCTCAATAATCCATATGATAAATGTATGAAATACATACATGAAAGTCCATGAATTAGATGCATGTGAACTCTTGAGCCACAAATATTCTAAGTTGAGGATCAAGAGATGAAAACTCAATCACCCCAAGCAAAATATTCTCCATAAAACACACTCATGGAATCTCAATAACAAGGAGGATAAAACCTCATTCTCAAGTTAATCAACCACATCAAGGGATCAAGTTCATATGACAATGAATTTTAAATACATGAATGATCATCATGTAACCAACACTTCCATGATTGATGTGAACATTGAAAAGTCACATTCGGCCATATGAATGTGAGAACACATATCAACCATATCCTACCAAGATCCACAAAGGCCTTTCCATTTGCATTCAAGGCCACAATGCACAATTAGAATATACATGAACATATGCAAGTTGAATGAGCATCATGAAGCCAAATATTCCAAGAGTGATATAAGCATTAAGTAAGCAGATATCATAGATCATGAAAACGTCATTCACACATATATATCAAGATTTGCATGAGGGGTTCAGTAACACTTTGCTAGCTCATAAAGCCTTGCAACTTAACATAGTGAAAAAGCATCAAACACGGTGGGAGTCAACATAATGCACTGAGAAAGATAACTCCCTTTTTGAAGAAGAACTTCATTGATGCACTCCTTTGAGTTACAAAACATGACCCATAGTTTTTATCCTACAAACCAATATATATATAGCATGAGTTCATTAAACACTAAGGATTCATATGACTTTCAAGTGTGAACCTTGAAGTAACATATTAACTCATCAACCAAGATGCATACATGTTGCTCAATGAAACATACACATGCATGCTCAATGAAACATTCAGCCCAAGTACAAATATTTTGTTATCATTAAAACCAAACACCAAACAAAACACAGTTATTTTATTATCATTAAAATCAAACACTAGGAGATGCAACAATCTCCCCTTTTTTGATGATGACAAAACAATGTGTGCAAGAATACACAATCAACATTCTTCTCCCCCTTGAGCACACAACTAACATGCATTGGAGCCAACATGCATTGAGCACACAACCAACATGCATTGAAGCCAACATGCATTGAGCACACAACACATTTTTACGGAGCACACAACATTTTTATTGAGCACACATCACATTTTTCTCACCCTTTTTATCATCTACAAAAAGACAAGGGGTTATTTGACATGGTATGGACAAGTTAGGCCAGAATAGATGATATCAATGTAAATACCGATTGTTGCAAGGACAGGGGGTTATGTGACGTGATACCATTTGTTGGAAATGGGTGGCCTCAAAGATATGAACCATTGGTTGAAGATTTATGCAACATGAAGCGTTCAGCATGATAGCATTCAAGGTCGAGAACCCATTATAGATTTTCACAAGATGCAAGAGCAAAGTAACAGCAAGATGGCATATCAAATTATTTTCTTTGATTTTCAAAATTTTTGATTTTTATATATTTTGGAAATGCATAAAAACTCAATGTAAGCATATGATGACACTATGAATGCATGCAATGCAACTAAATAGATATGATGACACTATGAATGCATGCACTGAAACTAAATGCAAGCATACAATATAATGAAAATCAACTAGGCTAATTATTGAACTCAAAAATCATGTTGATTATTTCTATGTGAGGCTCACATAATTTAGATTTTCATGATTTTCATATTTTTGAATTTTCTTTAGGAATGCATGAGACTAAATACATACAAATGATGAGATATGAAATACACCATGTAACCAAGCAGATATGTATATGTATATACATGCAATACAGCTCCCCCTTACTCATTTACGAGGGGAATGGGTGTAAGAAAATTGTATGAGAGTCAAAACAAATATGATGCTTATGTGTAACTCCTAGGGGATTGTGCGATCACACAGAGGAGTTATGTACTAGTCAATGAAGTCAATCAATTTCTGAATACATATTAAATTAAATTTTCATATGTGCATATGAATAACATGGCAATAGACTGTAGCCATATGGATATTCAGATTTTCAGATCAACACAATGAGATATTATACAAACTGTATTTCATTTTAAGAAAACAACGTATTGAAGGCTACGCTCTGCCACAATGAGTTTTCACCATCATTTTTCAACTCAACTAATATCACATGATAGTCAGAATTTTTCAAAAGTGATCATGTTCAAATAATTCCTTTTTACACGAGGAGACACATGGAGCTCATGCCAGAATCTCCGGTTACTCAGAATACTGAACCATTTCACCTCATTTTGAGCAGAGATACTAGTACAACACCTTTTTGAAGTGAACCACATCACATCTCAGGTAACATGTGCCCAATTTACTCAGTGAAACTTAGCATTGCTCTGCCATTCTTTTCAGATTCTTTCTACAAAAATAGGCAGGTAACTTTTTCCTCAACTGTTTCTTGACATTCATGCAGCAAGTTTAATATTTCTAAGATGTTGAAAAGAAATTCCTACATCCTTATCTCTAACACTCATTTTCACATTTTGTGCAAGAAGTGTGCGAATTTGATTCAGCATGTATACCGAAAATTTCATCAACACATAACAGTGCAGCTCCCCCTATATAGATGCACTTGTCAGGAGATTACTCCCCCTGAGTGTATGACATGTAGCACTCTAGTGATGACTCAAATTACAACATTATTTAAAAAGAAATATGAGGTCTTAGAAATTTCAAGGAAGGGGGTGAATAACATATATAACATGCAAGCACACAACGGGAGTATATACAATATACAATATTCTGGCACACGATGAGCTTCATCTTACAAATGCACTATGTGAAAGATATGCAGATATGATATGCAAATATGTAATGTGATGCTGAATGTCAGATTTTTAACATGGGTGCAAGATGCAAGTTTTCAGTTTTTCATGTGAATGATCTAAATGCACCTTATGAAATTTCTAATGCATGCAATTTTAAAAACCTGAGAATGCAATGCAGGAATGCAATTTTTTTTTTATTTTAGAATATCATGAAAGATTGCACAAGGAGACATACACATTCAAGTGGTGATAGTAACCATTTTCCAGGACTTGGCCTTTGAACATGGGTGCACAAATGATCAGAATTAAGCAGTGCAGCCCAATTATTTTCAGAATGTTCAAAAATATATTTTCAAAAACTTTTCAAAAGCTTAGAGTATCATCCTCAAGCCAAATAGATTTTACCAGTTCCGATACGAGGTGGAGGTGAAGGTCCGAAAATCTAACTCACACATAGTGAGAGCTTCTAGGTGAACATAATCCACCATTCTACTATACACCATTTGATATACTAGAAACTCAGTTAAGCAAGAATGTGATCTCACACATGCAGTTTCAATCAAGAATTGTTCAAATAATCATTTGGACATTTTTGGCACATCAGAGTAGAGGAACAACAGTTCAAGATTTTTCGACACAATTCTTGTCATAAGAGCAATACCACCTAATGCCATAAGTCAATGTATGAAATTTCATTTCCATAACGAAAGGTTGAATTACCTTAGTTCAGCAGGCAGTACCATATGTCTTCAAGCATCAAAATCATTAACCTCATGAAGGTCAGTATTTCAGATTTTTGTTTTCTTACATTTTCCTTGAGAATCCCTTATTTTTCTCAATTTCTTCATTGTCCTCAAGTCACTCCTGTAATCAAAGTTCTCATTTTACAAATTTTGGTACCCAAATTTTCTTGGATCCCTCGGGTTCAGCAGCACCTTTGAGAGGTGCATTCCTCAGTCTCATATATGCAAAGTTTCATCAACATTGTATATGCATGAGTTTATGCAAACTCGTTGTATGTAATTCTTTGAATAGGCCAGCAGTTTTCATCATAGACATTATCACAAAATGATCTTTCTTAAAAATGAGCCTTAGCTTTAATCACCTATCAAGCAGCTAACAGCTCCCCCTCACAATGTGCATGAATTACCCAGATGATGTTTTAACCGAAAAATATACATCATATGACTTTTATGAACAAGTGACTCATGGTACTAGACGGAGGCATATTCTCACGCATGGTGATAGATTTCTGTCAGGATTGACATGCCTTTCCTCAAGTCACCATTTAATATACCATGAAGTCATGCAATGATGATCAGATGGATGAACATTCAGTTTCATGAAATACAATCATGCAATGGTGATTCATGAAAGATGCAATGCATTCTAATAACAAAAATAGTTTTTTTTATTAATGGAGTTACGGTTAAAACAAATTTGAAATTTTCAAATAGGGTTCAAAAATTTATTTTCAATACATGTGCCTTGAGCATCCATCATCTTCTAAGCCTTCCACTTGGCCTCATGGCAATCCTGCATCAAAATTCTCATTCAACAATTTTGGGTACCCAAACCTTCTTGGGTCCCGGATGGTTAGTTGCACCTCTAGAGGGTGCCTTCCACATTCTCTGGGCATGCGTCTCATCAAAATACATCAATTCACAATCGTCCATATTATGCCCAAACTCACCACAACAATGACAACATCCTAAAGTCTTCACAATTTTCTTGTATGCGCAAGCATTCAAGTTCTGTGATTTAACAAAATTGTTCTTAGTCTCAACATGAAAATTTTTCTTTTTCATAACATGATGGTTGTCATTTTTCTGTTGAAAGTAAATTTTCATCAAATGACCATATTTCTTACAATAATAGCAATGCAATGGAGCAACTCTTCCATATGATCTTCTTTCATGAACATGGAAATTTTCAAGTTCATTTTTCTTCTTAGAAGGCTTCCTTGAATTTTTGAAATCATTTTTCTATCACATGCTTTCAAATTATTGGATTTCATAACAAAACAATCATTCATCATATGACCATGTTTACCACAATAAAAACAGGAGACATTTTTGTTGGCAACATAGTGTTTGGCATTATGCTTCCTAGCATGAACATTTGTATAAGCAGAATTATTTTTCACTTTTGAGTTTTGGTTCAATTTTTACTTAACATCACATTTCTGGATTTTCTTGATAGTTTGCTTAACCGGGTGAGCATTTGAGGTACTGGCTACATCCGAACTCGAGACAAAAGATGTATGCAATTTATTTTCAAATTTCTTTTTGTTCACCGGATTATAGCCTAGCCCCTCTCTTTGAAAATTGACCTTAGTCCCCAAAATCTTATCAAGATTTTTCTTCCCTTGAACAAATGCAGATAATGAAGTATTCAAATCAACAATTTCTTTTTCAAGGGATGTAGTATGCAATTCATAGGAAGTCATCTCATTTTCACAAGAATTTTTTTATTCATGTAATGTGGCATTGGTGATCTTATGATTTTCAATTTCTTGCTCTAACACATGCATCTTTTCACATTCATCAGCATTCACAGATTTTCCTTTTTCAAAAACAAACAGTTTCTCTGACATGGTTGTATTCAAATGCTTCAGTTTTTCAATTTATTCTTTCATACATGAAATATTTTCTTCATGCCTATTGTTATCAATCAATAAATATTCATTTTCAGATTCAAGTTCAAGGTATTTATGACATGAAGAATTTTCATGAATGGATATTTTTAAAATATTTTAAACTACCTTCAAGCAAGGAGTTTTGAATCAACAAGGAACTATTTTCATTGTGGAGTTCTTCTTTTTCATTTCTTAAACATGCAATGGTTTCTTTGTGACAATTTACATCATGTTTTAGAATTTCACTCAACTTAACAAGCTCGGAACATTTATCACAATGGCCATTTTCAAGAAGGGTATTTTCAGATTTCCTTTTCAATTTTCCATTTTTAGATTTCACATTCTTATACTTTTCAACTAGCTCTTCATAGGCATTCATCAATTCTTCATAATTAAATTCATCTTCATTATCAGAATCAGAATTTACCTTTGGACTTTCCTCACTTGATTTATCGTTACATCGGAACCCGGATGGAATGACAAGTGAGCAAGGGCTAGCTATGGCGTTCCCCGTAAGCAACGCGTTACATCGGAACCCGGATGGAATGACACGTGAGCAAAGGCTAGGTAGGGCGTTCCCCGTAAGTGACGCGTCGCAATGGCGCCCGATTGCTGTGTCAAATAGGCAAGGGTTCTCGTGTGGGGTTGGACGCACACGGGTAAAGAAACAAGTCCAAAAACATAGGATCCGTCTAGCTATTTGGAATATAGGAACTTTAATGGGTAAGAGTTTAGAATTAGTTAAGTTAATGAAGGACAGGAGGATTAACATAGCTTGCCTACAAGAAACTAGGTGGAAAGGACATAAAGCTAAAGACATTGATAGATATAAAATTTGGTATACGGGTAATAATAATTCTAGAAATGGTGTTGCTATAATAATAGATAAAAACTTAAAAGACAGAGTTGTGGAAGTAAATAGATTGGGGGATAGACTAATGTTAATTAAACTTATCTTAGGTGAGGATACTTTGAATATAATTAGTGCATATGCACCTCAAGTAGGATTAGAAGAGAGCATTAAAAAGTAATTTTGGGAGGCTATTGATAGTTTGATCCAAAATATCCCTAGTGAAGAGAGAATCTTTATTGGAGGGGATCTTAATGGTCATGTGGGTAAAGATAATAGAGGCTATGAGAGGATTCATGGAGGGCTTGGTTTTGGCAATAGAAATGATATGGGTAACACTATTCTTGATTTTGCTATGGCCTATGATCTAGCAATTACTAATACCTTCTTTAAGAAGAGGGACAAACACTTAATAACGTACAAGAGTGGAACACATATAAGTCAAATTGATTATTTTCTCATTAAGAAGGTCGATATAGTTTTATGTAAAGATTACAAAGTTATTCCTGGTGAGAGCCTAGTCCCTGAACATAGGTTGTTAGTAATGGATGTCACTATCCCTAAATTCAAAAGAAAGATCATTATAAATAATTATTCCAAGATTAAATGGTGGAATTTAAAAGGTAAAAGTTTAGAAATATTTAAAAATCATCTATTAAAGGAAAATATTTAGAATTTAGAACAAGAAACTAATGTAATGTGGAATAATGTTACAAATTGTATAACGAGGGTTACAAAACAACTCTTAGGCGAATCTAAAGGTAAAAAGAATTTAGAAAAAGAGACTTGGTGGTGGAGTGAGGAAATCCAAAATATCATTAGAGTAAAAAAGGAATGCTTTAAAGTTTGGTAAACTAACAAAAATGATCAAACCCTAGAAGCCTATAAAATCGCTAAAAAGAGAGCTAAGAAAATAGTTAGCGAAGATAAATCAAGGACATTTGAAGATTTATATAATAAATTAGGAACCCGAGAGGGTGAAAATGACATATTTAAACTTGCTAAATTAAGAGAAAGGAAAACTAGATATTTAGATCATGTTCGGTGCATCAAAGGTGAAGATCAAAGGGTTTTAACTAAGGATCTTGAGATTAAAGGGAGGTGGCATAGCTATTTTTAGAAGTTACTTAATGGAGATTCCGTCAATGATTTATCTTTAGAAGGTACCCAAGAGTCCACAATATTTGATAAATATCAATATTTCAGGCGTATTAAGATGTCAGAAGTGGAGGATGCTTTAAGAAAAATGAAAGTGGGTAAGGCCTTAGGACTAGATGGCTTACCTATTGAAGTTTGGAAAGGCCTAGGAGATATTGGTATTCAGTGGCTAACTAAATTTTTTAATAAAATTTTAAAGGAACGGAGAATGCCAGAAGTTTGGAGAAAAAGTGTTGTAGTTCCTTTCTATAAAAACAAAGGAGATATTCAAAGTTGTAACAATTATCGTGGAATTAAGCTTATGAGTCATACTATGAAACTTTGGGAAAGAGTAATTGAAAAACGCCTCCGATGTATGACTACTGTATCGGAAAATCAGTTTGGTTTTATGCCAAATAGATCTACTACAGAAGCTATTTTCTTACTACGGCAGCTAATGGAGAAGTATAGAGAGATGAGAAAAGATTTGTATATAGTTTTTCTTGATTTAGAGAAGGCGTACGATCGAGTACCGAGAGAATTGATTTGGTGGACATTAAGAAAGAAAGGAATCTCTCAAGGATATGTTGATTTGATTAAGGATATGTACGACGGCGCTATTACTAGTGTTCGAACTATTGCTGGGGAGACTGGTGAATTTCCCGTTTCTATAGGTTTGCATCAAGGTTCTGCACTAAGTCCGTATCTCTTTGCCTTAGTTATGGATGAAGTAACTAAACAATTGCATGAGGATATCCCTTGGTGTATGCTTTTTGCAGATGATATTATTTTAATTGATGAGAGTATTGATGCTCTAAATGCTAAGTTAGAGCGTTGGAGACTTGCCTTGGAGTCTAAAGGTTTTAAAATTAGTAGGAGTAAGTCAGAGTTTATGCACTGTAATTTTAGTAATGGGAGAGTGGTTCAGGAAGACATGGTTCTAATTGATGGACATAACATTCAGAAGAATAGTAGCTTTCGATACTTAGGGTCTATCATACAAGAGAATGGGGAGATTTATGATGACGTTACACATAGGATTAAGGCAGGCTGGTTAAGATGGAGAAGTGCATCAGGTGTCCTTTGTGATCGTCGTATGCCTGTGAAACTCAAAGGGAGATTTTATAGAACGGCTGTGAGACCTGCTTTGTTATATGGTACCGAGTGTTGGGCAGTACGAAAGGAACACATCCACAAAATGTGTGTAGCAGAGATGAGGATGTTGAGATGGATGTGTGGCAAGACTAAGAAAGATAAGATTAGGAATGAGCGTATCCGTAAGGACTTAGGGATAGCTCCAATTGATAGCAAAATGAGAGAAAATAGACTCAGGTGGTTTGGGCATGTGTGTCGTCACCCTAACTCAGCGCCGGTTAAAAGATGTGACCAAATCTTAGTGGATGCTAGTAAAATAGCTCGGGGAAGGCCTAAAATGAGATGGTGCGCTGTTATTAGGAAGGACATTAGTTTCTTGGGTTCAAATACGAATATTACACTTGATAGAAATCTTTGGCGGAATAGGATTCATGTAGCCGACCCCAATTAATTGGGATAAGGCTCTGATGATGATGATGATGATGATGATGTCGGCCATCAAGCACTCACTATCCTTTGTCGCTTCCCAGTCTTTGATCAGGCATTTCAATATCTCCTTGGCCGTCCTGCATGTTGAGACAAGTGGAAATATGTGAGGATCAATTGAACTTCTGAAAATATGCAAAAGCTTAGCATTATCTTTATCTCTCTTCACATACTCAACTGTCCACATAGAATCATCACTAGACATTCCATAAGAGTCATGCTTAACTAAATCCCAGAGTTTGGGATCAATGGATTTAACATAACGACTTATGTTCCTAAGCCATTCACTGAAATTTGAACCATTAAAACATGGAGGAGGAGAAGACATAACTCTATCAGACAAGATGCTTATCAAACACGCCTACAAAGATCACTCTGAAGATCGTATGATCTTTAAAATAACATAGCCTCGCTCTGATACAAATTGTTGGTCCCGGGTAGGCGAGCAGATAAGAAGGGGGGGTTGAATTGTCCCCCACTCAAAATGATAAATTAAAAACTAACTAAGCAGAATTAACACATTTTATCGAGATTGAGGAATTAACTAAACAAGGAACTAAATTCTCTCAACCTCTCTGATCTTACACGATCATACAAAGGAATATAACAATCAAACCATACAATCTCACGAAGCAAACCACAAGACAATGAGATTTTTAAGGTGGCTCGGGACCACGACGGGCTCCCTACGTCCACCCCTTACCAAATCGGTAAGGATCCACTCGCTGGATAAACCAGCATGGGAAAAACTCCCCAACACGGAGCAAGGCTCCAATACACACGAGGATAAATCCCCAACACGGAGACGACGCTTCAACAACACACATACGCAGGACGACGCCTGCACACACACGGGGACACGCCCCAACACACACACACACGGAGACGAAGTCTTCCACATGATACGACGACCGGATCACAAACACACACACACACACGCTGCAACAACCGTAGCACAATGACACACACGACCGCACACAGGTGATCAAACACGACCATAACACAGACCGTCACATACACAAATATCTCTAATGTTCGGAAGATAAACACGAATGATCAAATGATGCTAAACCCAAACTATAGAACATGGAGCACATCACAAAGAACAAATAAAAGATATAGAAATGATCCCCCTTAGTCATCAATGGCCGGAAGATGATGTTCTTTGATGCTCGGGTTGGAAGTAAGCCGGATGCCATCGATTTGAACGTCAACGCTTTCCTCTCTTCGATCCGCTCCTTTTCTTCTTCTTCCACGAGCTCTAAATCCTCCTAGATGTAGATCAAATCTCCTCCACAATAGCCTCTCCTTCCTTTCTCCTTTCCTTCACCTGCAAGATAGAACAAATGAACACATTAGGGTAAAGACTTAGGAAATTCATAGCTCTCATATGTATACATATAAGAGACACCAAAAGATTAGTATAGCCTTTCTAGAATCCTCCAAAAGGACCCCCAATAGGTCTCCCACAAACCCAAGGGCAAAGGGGTAAGGGTTAGACACAAGTTGACTTGGTTTGTATGGGTTTCGGAACCACGTTTTTGAGTTTTCGTCGCTGTCGGTCGACCTACACTGGTGGGGCGGTCGACCAAAAATTTACAGTCAGAAATCTCTCATTTCTGGGAATTTCGATCGACCGGAGCTACAGGGTCGGTTGACCGCCAGCTACAGTAAATTCCAGATTAACACATTTCAGCCCCAAACGCCATTGCAACCCTTTCGAACTCTGTGGCATCAAACTCCTTTGATCTTGGGGAATATATACTGAGTGTTTTGACATGCAAAACTATATAAAAAGGATTAGACCTTTAGCTCAATAATCCATATGATAAATGTATGAAATGCATACATGAAAGCCCATGAATTAGATGCATGTGAACTCTTGAGCCACAAATATTCTAAGTTGAGGATCAAGAGATGAAAACTCAATCACCCCAAGCAAAATATTCTCCATAAAACACACTCATGGAATCTCAATAACAAGGAGGATAAAACCTCATTCTCAAGTTAATCAACCACATCAAGGGATCAAGTTCATATGATAATGAATTTTAAATACATGAATGATCATCATGTAACCAACACTTCCATGATTGATGTGAACATTGAAAAGTCACATTCGGCCATATGAATGTGAGAACACATATCAACCATATCCTACCAAGATTCACAAAGGCTTTTCCATTTGCATTCAAGGACACAATGCACAATTAGAATATACATGAACATATGCAAGTTGAATGAGCATCATGAAGCCAAATATTCCAAAAGTGATATAAGCATTAAGTAAGCAAATATCATAGATCATGAAAATATCATTCACTCATATATATCAAGATTTGCATGAGGGGTTCAGTAACACTTTGCTAGCTCATAAAGCCTTGCAACTTAACATAGTGAAAAGGCATGAAACACGGTGGGAGTCGACATAATGCACTGAGAAAGATAACTGCCTTTTTGAAGAAGAACTTCATTGATGCACTCCTTTGAGTTACAAAACATGACCCATAGTTTTGATCCTGCAAACCAATATATATATAGCATGAGTTCATTAAACACTAAGGATTCATATGACTTTCAAGTGTGCACCTTGAAGTAACATGTTAACTTATCAACGAAGATGCATACATGTTGCTCAATGAAACATACACATGCATGCTCAATGAGACATTCAGCCCAAGTACAAACATTTTGTTATCATTAAAACCAAACACCAAATAAAGCACAGTTATTTTGTTATCATTAAAATCAAACACTAGGAGATGCAACAATCTCCTGCAACACTGGTGTGGCATTTCTCATGTCAAATCTCTCTAACACCTTTTGGATGTATCCCTTTTGTGAGACCTTGAGCTTCCTAGCTTTTCTGTCTCTAGATTTTTACATTCTAAGGATCCTTTTAGCTGCGCCTAGATCTTTTATTTCAAACTCCTTGCTCAACAAGGATTTCATATGATTAGCATCATTCATGTTTTTAACAGCAATCAGCATATCATCCACATATAACATCAAAAAAATACAGATATCATTTGTAAGATTTCTAAAATAAACATAGCAATCATACTCACAATGAGTATAGCCAATCTTTAACATAAATATGTCAAAGCGCTTGTACCACTACCTCGGTGACTATTTCAACCCATATAGTAATTTTGTCAACAACATTAAATCCTTTTGGTTGCTCTATAAAAATATGTTTCTCAAGCTCTCCATACAGAAAAGTACTCTTGACATCCAGTTGTTCTAGCTTCAGATTTAGCTGGGACAATATGGCTAATAGGATCCTGATAGACGTATGTCTCACCACTGGTGAGAATATTTCATTGTAGTCTATCCCTTCCTTCTGTGATATCTCTTGGCCACCAATCTTCCTTTGTACATTTTTCTTTCTTTATCTAATGTTGCCTCTTTCTTCTCATTGACCCACTTGCACCTAATGACATTCTTTCCTTTAGATAGCTCTTGTAGCTCTCATATCTGATTCTTATATAAAAATTATATCTCTTCCATCATAGTTTCAGTCTATTTTTCTTTTTCCGCACAAGCTATAGCTTCTTGAAAAGAATTCGGATCTCCACAACTACTAATCATAGCAAAAGAAACAATATCCTAAAAATCATACCTCATTGACTATATGATAGCTCTCTTGGGTCTTCCTAAAGAACTCTCTGGCTGCTCCTCTGGTTGTTGCTTAGGATTTTCTGAGGTGCCCTCTTGTGTTGTGCCTTTTGTTCGTGAGCTATGGCCTACCTCCACCTGCACCCTGGACCCCTCTACAACTACCTGTGCATCTGCCTTAGTGTCATTTTTTCTATAAGTGTGTTCTACATTCTGCTTGAACATAGATGCATCATCAAATATAATATATGCACTAACGCTCACTTTTTTTTCTAGATCCTAGAACTTGAACCCCTTTACTCCCTTTTTGTATCTAATGAAGATACATTCCGTGGATTTTACGTCTAGCTTGGATCGTTGCTCACTTTCGGTGTGTACATGTACTAGACATCTAAAAATTTTCAGGTTTGAGTAGGATACCTCCTCTCCTCTCCATACTTCCTCAACAACTTTTCCATCTAACTTTACCAAATGTGACAAGTTAACATGATAGCATGTTGTGTTTACAGCTTCAACCCAGAAGGACTTTGGCAAGCCGACCTATAGCCTCATGCATCTAGCTCTTTCGAGTAGTGTCTGGCTCATCCTTTTTGCCACCTCGTTCTGCTGTGGGCTACTGGGAGTTGTAAATAATCTTACAATCCCATCATTCCTGTAGAATACCATAAACTCACTTGTTGTGTATTCTATACTATTGTCAAACTTTCAACATTTCACCTATATACAAGTTTGCTTCTCAACCTTGACCTTCCATTACTTGAACTTGGTGAACACTTCTGACTTTTGCTTCACAAAGTAAACCCATACTTTCTGAGAGTAATTATCTATGAAGCTCACAAAGTATATTGCATCTCCTAATGATGGGGTTGGCACTGGTCCCCAAACATTTGAGTGTACTAATTCCAAAACCTCTTTACTTCTTTATGTAGAGATCTTGAATTTGACTCTACATTGTTTCCCCAATACACAAAATTTGCAAAAATATACTTTGCAAGATTTTATTCTTGATAGTAACTTTCTCTTGTGAAATTTTCTCATACCTCTTTCACTCATATGACCCAGCTGCATATGCCATAGAGTGGTATCCTCAATACTGCTCTCTATTGAAGATGATACAGTGGTATTGGCTACAATTGTACTCCAAAACAATTTGTGCAGATTGTTCTCAGTCTACTTCCCCTTCATAACAAGCAGAACACCTTTACTGACTTTGAACAAGCCACTGCCTGGAGCTACTGATAGACCAAGATGTTCCCAATACCAACTATCATGTAGGGGTGATTATCATAGAGCACAACTACTCCACTCTTATAGCTCCCGTAGGTGTCAAATCATTCCCTATGTGGATAATAAGGTCGACTTTGGTAATGGAATAGGGTCGAGTAGGACAAGTTATTCAAGGTCGAATGAAATGTTCGACTTTGGTAATGAGAATAACTAGCTCGACCTCGAGTGGGGTTTTCTCCTTATTCTGGAGAACAATTGATTTCAGGGGACTCCCTCGAATCAGTAAACCCGACTCTGGTTAAGGCTTTCAATGCATTTTCTCCCTACATTACCCCTCACAGTCGACTGTCCTTTATATCTTCTCCATCTCTCTGCTTCCTAGCGGCGCAAGGCTCCACCGGAGAGGTGGTCGTGGGTGACAAAGGCACTGGTGAGTTCTCCCTCGCGACATCAAGCGTCTTCTTCCCGGTGGCTGTTGCCTTCGTCCGGAGGGGCCACAAGGAGATCCAACAAAGTGTTGTAAGGAAGGTAAATCTGGCTCGGCCCATGACCGGCCCATTAGCAACGATCCCAATCTGACTCCGGATCTACAACACGCCCAAGAGGCGCCCAAAAGCCACAGCCCATTTAAGCGCGGCCCACTATGGCTCAGCATTAGATTCGATAGCACAGGAAGGGGTTTGGCCCAAGCGCAATGACCGCCAGAGGACCCTCCGACGACGGACCGTTGCCCCCCATGACATTGGCCCAGACCCCATAACAGGCGAGCACGCCCCACGGGCGTCGTAAGACTTGCCCAGGGACCAGCCGACGTCGGGGTAATCGCTCTCCAATGGGAAACTTCTGCTATGATCGCGGGAGATATTACTCCACTACTTGCGCCCTCCCCTATTAAGGGAAAGGCCTCCCACTCCAGGACAACCCACTATAAAAGGGACATCGACAGAGAAGAAAACACATGGCGGAACCCCCGCCAAAAGATTCTCACAAATAATAGAGAAACTGAACCCACTACAGCGATAGAGAGAAGTCACTCCTTTCTACGTCTTGGGAGAGAACCCCTCTCATACGACCTTACCACCAAGTGAGCACTCTTCGAGTGTCCACTGGGAGCGGCGAGCACTCGTGTCAAGGGCCTACTCGTCTCTCAGATCCTCTACTGCGACCCCTATCTCTCTCTCCTGAGCTCTTCTCTGTTCTTTTCATAAAGTCGTTGCTAACTTAAGCACCGGAGGGTTGTCCCCTGGGGTAACACCCAGGGATTCTTCTGATGCCCCTTTCTTATGGTGTTTGTAGGCTTCCACGGGTGTCAGACGCACTTCCCTAGCAAATAAATAGAGAAGGTGGTACGTGGCATAGAAATCAGATTTCTGCCTCTACAGGTTGTACTCACCGCAAGGCGGCCGATTGTGGGGAAAGCATATCTTCAACATCATCTTCTCTTCTCTGGTAAAGGTTGTGACGCAAGGGTTTTTCCTTTTGGTTTGGCCTCATCTTTTCACTGTCAGGATACTACTCGATCTGGTCTTCTCACAAGCACATACTCATCTTCGGAAAGCTCCTTTCCACACCCTCGAGGGTCACGAGCCATTTCCCTTCCCTATGCAGAAACTATTCCCTATAGTATTATAGTGACTTTTCTCTATGACAGATTTCAGCACATCTGAGTACACGCAGGCCATTTCTTCTCCTCCTCTCTAATTTTGAATGCGCTTAACGAAGCATCTTGTCTATAAATTGGGTTCTCTGCTTTCTTCTCTGGATCAACTTATAGTGGGACGACATCAGCAAACAAGGAGGCCATTTCGTCCTCCTCGTCTAATTCTCCAGTTGTCACCAGGTATGGCATTTAACTAAGCCCATTTGCTTTCTAGTATTTTCCTACTAGTAGATAATTGGTTTTGTACTGACTTTAATGAAGAACACAAAGCCTGTGGGATTTAGACCAAATAGATGTGTTCTGATATCCATGACAATTCATGACATATATTACTTATTTTTATTTTAGGGTCTATAGTGAATATAGAGAGTTTATAAATCTACCATGAGCCCATGTATAGATCATAGACATAAATAATCTTGAATATTATTTTTCCTCTGAAGAGAGTTTCTTCTCGTTTAGACTTACTTGATATTGGTTTTTCCCCATGACATGCACAGTAGTAATCTGTCAAGGGAGAGGAAGCGTAGGCACTTGAGAATGTCTTCAACAGGTACTTATCTCATTGTCTCCAACACCATGTCTACATAGCCCATGCCATGTTATTCCACCATATAGATCAATTAAAGGTCGGATTTATTGTTTCATGTAACTTCGAACATTATCATATCTGAAGAAGGCTGTCTCATGGATTCCAACTTTTGACAGATGATTGTTGGAATCTTGAAGTTAGATAGGTAATAAATTGTAATAGAAGACATCACATATTTCAGCAGCACCCATACGCTGCCATACTTGTCCAATATCAGTCTTCCCTTGATAAAGGCTGATTGATTACTGTCCACCAGCTTCTGTATCTAGAAATGTGGAGTTACAAAACCTCACCACTGCAGAGTTGCTCTAAAGTTCTCAGACTGCTACCATAATATCATCCTTCATAATATGCCAAAAATGTTGATAGATGCCCATAAAGAAACCATCGAGTCCTAGGGACTTATTCGCCCATAACATAATTCCTCTTCTTCTGTAAAAAGGTTCTCATAGTATTTGATGGTAGCCTTCTAAATGTCTGCTGCATCTTCAAGCTTGTCATTGACAACCATAATATTCTGAATGTCAATGTACCTTTTCTTAGCACTTGCCACACCATGGAAATAAGATGTGTTTCTATCTCCTTCTTTCAACCATATCTCCTTGGCTCTTTGCTTCCATTTAGTTTCCTCTCTAGTTGACCATTTTTCATAACTCCTTTTCAGATTAGTCCATTTAGTTACCTCTGCCTAATCCTTGCAGCTAAATGTTTGTTATGATTTTCATCTTATCTCTGACCCATTTAAGCTTCTTACTTAGATTGAGGCATGCATAGGAACTAGAAGGGGTTTAGACCACCAACCAGTTACTAGGCTGTCAAAGTTCTCATAAGCCTACTATGCCCCTTCATATCTGAAGAGCCTCAAATGACCTTCTTAGAATTAGTGAGAGTAAAAGTGGGATTGGTCTGACATTACTTCTGTTGCCAAGGCACATTTATGAAGATTCTGTCTAGCTTCGATTGAGATTGCCTAAGTATAGAAAAGGAAATTGGTCTGCACTTTTATCAACTCAAAAGCTTGAACCCAATGTTGAAAAAAAAATCCATTTCAAGGGTCCTACTCTGTTGGTTAACCCTCTCCTCTGCCTATCTAATAATATTGAAGTCTCCAACCACACACCATGCTTCATTATGGTACAAAGATATGTCAATTCTTGGGGAAAAAAAAACTCTTTCTCTTCATTGAGCACCGGCCCATAAACACCTATAAATCTCCATCTAAACCCACTATTTTTAACTCTGAATTTTACTGAAATGGTGAACTGGTTGACAGCTTCCTCAAAGCTCTCAACTTTGAACCACCTATTTTTATAATTTACTCACTGTCTAAATAATGCATTTTAGTTTCTTAGATACAAAGTAAATCGTAGTTGATATTATGATATTATAATAAGATGCGCCTTAGTGTTGTTAATATTATGATACCTTTTTAGGGACTTGGGAATTAAGATGCTCCATCGATAGTTGGACTTGTAATGCCTTATTGTTTATTAGTTCTTATCTATTATGTTCTCATGTTTTTAAGGGGTCATCATCGAGAGTTCGAAAAGGAAAGGGTTGTGCACCGAATTGGACAGACTTTCATGATGGGAAGTTGTTAGAGTTGTTGATAGATCAATATGATAAAAATAATGTATCGGATACTACCAGAAAAAGCGGAATTACAGACGAAAATTTGTGACGGAAATTCATGACGGAAATTTTCATCTGAAATTTGTGACGGATTAATTTTCGTTTGAAATATTGTCTGAAATATGCAACTACACACGGAATTTCAAACGGTACTATACACAAAAAACATTCCGTGTGAAATTTCAGACGGAATTTGTGATGGATTAATTAAATTGTTCAAAATTTGTAACCAAGAATATGTGACGGCCGACTTCGTTTGAAATCCCCCTGAAATCCGTTACAAAGGTATTTTGTGATGGATTTTCAGACGGATTTCATACGGAATATGGCAGTCTGAAATCCCACTTTTTCTGGTAGCTTGGAATGAGTGTGTACTCATATTTAATGCAAGGACTGGTTTGGATTATGATAGGGACCAATTATACAATCAGTGGAAAATATTGAAAAAATTATACACCTTATATGACCAATTGTTGAGGAAAAGTGGGTGGGGTTGGGATCCAATGACTCACATGCATGTGCCTAGATATGAAGGAGCTTTGGAGGAGCTAATTGAGGTATTATATTTAAATTTTTGTCTAATTAAAATCTCAATTTAGACGCCACTTACTGGTCTTCTAATATATCACTATCTCCCATTGTTGTCAGAGATGTCCTGAATATAAGATCATAAAGGGTAAGCCATTCAAGTTCTTGAAAGAGATGGAATATATATGCTCAAGTAACATGAGTCGGGAAGTAGATGCAAAAAGATCCGTTACCCGTCCGTTTGTGCCTTCCCAATCCTCTGTTCAAGAATATTTAAATGCTCTAGCAGGGGGTGCTTGTATAGACAGCCTTCATTTCAATAGCGATGGCTCCCTTGATCTTACATCTTTGCGATGTACGGCTCCTAATGTACAAGTTACATCAGAGACACCACCACCGACATCGAACATTGAAGGTATATCCAATGCACGGAAGTGGCTCTCTGTTGGTGGATAAAAGCCATGTCCCAAGAGGCTTGGAGATGAATCGGTCATGGCTTTTGCTTCTGCCGCTTGTGAGCGCGTGGACTTAGTGAAGATCTTGCACAAACATCAGGGAAGAAATGAAATTGATATTGAGGAGAGTGGTATAATACCCACACCGCAAGAGTGCATTGTAGCTTTAAAGGCTCTCTCTGGGCTCTCCAATCAAACAGTTGTCAAAGTATTAGATCTATTCATAGAAGCATCAAATAGGTCTCTTTTTATGATCTTGAGTGAGGAAGATATGGTGGACTAGATAGTTCTACATACCTCATAAACGACCGCAATGGTCGTGGACTTTTGTTTATGGGTAGTTGTTGTCTGCTTGGTTGTAGTTGTTGTTTAGTGGTGTTATGGTTGACTCAACCTCTACTTGTTTAGTGGTATTATGTTTTCTATATGGACCTATGTGTCCGCACTATGTATTGTGCGGTTTTTGAATATCATGTTGTACCTTTTCATTTTCCATTTATTTTAACATGAATGTCATTGTTGTGTAATGTATATGCAGGTCATTGAACCCATGTAGGAATGAGAAAGTACACTTATTACGTTGTATGGGTAGGATGTCGACCTGGCATATACGTCACATGGCAAGAATGTTATGCCCAAGTATATGGGTATTCGAGGGCTTGCTATAAGGGATTTCTATCTATAGAGGAGGCATAGAATGCATATAATGCATATTATGAGTTTTTGGGGGGATCCTCTAACATTTCTATGATAGTGCATCGACCTCAAGCCACAACTATGGCTGCACCATCGAATGTCGATGCTAGATCAACAATGCGCAAGAGCATGGCTAGTTCATTGTCCTCTATATCCTTGATCATTATCGACCTCATGATATTACTTGTATTGTTGTTGTTCCTAATACTTATCGATGTCGTTTTTATTATTATTGTGCACCATTAGCTCAGTCTATGGAGTGAGTGGGATTTGTCTATTTTTCCCTTGAAACTATGTAACTAGTTCTAGCTATATTGTTCATGTTAAGCATGTAACTTTGTCAATTTGAAGTTAGTGAAGAATGTATCCCATAATGTTGTACTTGCATGTTGTAGAATTTAATGAGCTACTTATAGAGTTCGTTCAAGAGGATGCATGAGGAAATGTTCAATGAAATTGAGGAGGTAATATGGGACCAAATTGAAGCAGAAAATGCACCGGTGATTCTTAGGCGACAAATGCACACCTCCGCATACATTGGCCATGCATGGATTCATGATATTCTCAATGGGCATGAAACAAGGTGCTATAATGTGTTTAGGTTACACCCTGCAATGTTCTCTAGATTGAAAGACATGCTAGTGAGTAGGGGTTTACTATCTGACTCATGTTATGTTACCGCAAATGAGTAACTCGCTATGTTCTTGTATGTCGTTGGTCATGGTGTCTCAATTGGTGCGTTATGTAAACATTTTCAGCACTCTTCTCAAACAATAAGTCACTATTTTAATCGTCTCGTGCTTGCATTGGCCTCGTTGAAGAGCGAGTTCATCTAGCTCCCAATGCACACCAATGAATGCCATCCCCACATACGTGATAAGGATATTTTCTACCTGTTATTTACAGTGAGTTCTATGTTATACATTTCTAATTCTGCAATTCATCTTGGTATACCTCTAACATCATTGTTGACTTATAGGATGCATTGGGTGCAACGATGAGACTCATATTCATGCAATTGTGTCGATCTATGACCAAGGTCGCTTCTATAACTGCAAACAGTGCATTACAAAAAATGTAATGGTTGTGGTGTCCTTTGAAATGCTTTTTCAATATGTTTTCGTTGGGTACGATGGCTCTACTGCGGACATGAAGGTTCTCAAGTGGAGTATAGATGAAGGAGGCTTCACCGTATCCCATGGAAAATATTATCTAGTGGACGCTGGTTATGCGAACACAAGATCATTCTTAGCCTCTTACTAAGGTCACAGATATCACATCTCTGAATTTCGTGGTAGACGGAGGGTGCCATTTGTGAACAAGAAGGAAAAGTTCAATCATCGGCATACTCAACTCTGAAATGTTGTGGAACGAACCTTTGGTGTATTGAAGAAGGGATTTCATACGTTGCGAGAGGGGAATTGTTACCCATGGCTCATACAACGGAAGATTGTACTTGCATGTTGTGTAATTCAAAATTTCGTACGTCGTGAACAGGGGTACGATTGGTACTTCAACAAGGTGACATATAATGATGTCAGTATTAAAGAAGTTGGTGATGTCGAGGTCCCAGATGATATACCTCTTAGCCAAAGGGATTGGGGAGCAACTTAGAACACAGATTACTGATGCAATTTGGGCTGCCAATAGATAGGAGAGTACTATATTTTCATGCATGGTTGTATTTCCAACCATATTAAACTAGTCTTGTTATCGTATTATTGTTTGTTATGTAATTTACTTTGGAAATTTCTTCAATATTTGGACTTTGCTTTGAAGATTGGGTATTAAAGAAGGTATGAGATGGAAGAGCAGGATGTGCATCTCTTTGCATATCAAGTGAGATTATTATTCTGCCATTTCATTTGCATGAATTGAACAATGTTTGATGATTCATTTGATTCAATATTTGGGTTTCTACTTGCAAGCCCTTGATATATTCAACACGACAGTTGTTTCACCCATATATTATGTGATGTTTACTTCACTAACCATTTTGGTAGGGGGATGGGCAATGATGCAAAACTTAAACTCCGATAATTACCATTGGAGAGTGAATGCATATGTGTCATTACAACATGGTGAATATCATTATACAACTGTGGAGGTTCCTTTTCTTAGGAGCATATATTTTGTATGGGTTCATACCCATACAGCATGGTAAATATCATTATACAACTATGGAGGTTCTCAGGAGCATGTATGTTGTATGGGTATGAACTATGAGGGTTGACATATGCATCACTCTTCTCAATGGTATGATTGTTCAGGCTAATTTGAGCCCAATAATGCACAAAAAACGATCCTTCGTTGTCACTATTTGCATGCCTATTTATTATTTGTCACTCTATATTCATATGTGTGATTTGTGTTCTGTGTCAGAGAATTTCATGTTGTTTGCTTAAAGGATCATAACTTGGCAGGCTTTTTGATGCCGAATATCCTACCCCTTGGTTGGAAGTCCAATAATGTAGGCCAAAGGTTTTCCAAACTTGATTTGTATAAAAGTGCAGTGGGTAAACAGCTTCAATAGCACTGTAGCTCCAGCAAAGAAAGTCCTGGCTCTCTAAAACCTCCCTGAATCTCCAGTGATGTCTACCACTATTTGTATAGATTGATGCTAAACCTTTTGTTGGCAGAGTTATGTTTATGTAATACACTCCGTCGTGTGTTTGTGTAACACTTTTGGCAAACCAACAGCCATTCCAAAATGCCATTGTAACATACTTTGTAACATACATTAGTGTATATATTAAAAGTAATGCAATTTATATTGACAAGTCATGCGTGTTGTTATTTCTGGAGTACACATGTGCACTCATGCTCTAATTTGTTTCATGTTATCAGTTCGGTCACTTGAAAACATTTGTCTCCATTTGTCAACAGACCAGACTTGTTTCCTTCACCAAATTGTGTGACCGTGTAAGTTTTCTAATGTCCATCAGCTGAATTTTGAACAGGGGCAGTAATGAGTCCAAAGTAAGGTCTCTTCACCCGCGCAAAAAAGCCAGGATCTACTTTCAAAGGAGAACACCAAGACTAGATGCAAACCTAGAATTCATGGCATACTCATAATGCTATATTATGTAAGAATTTCCCCAACTAAACAGGATTATTGGGTGCCTCTATACTTTTCAATTTACAATTTAATTGAGTAGTTTAATCTGACAACTTCTTATGACTTTAAAACCCACAGCAACATGCTGTCACCACTTGGGAAATTTTATTGTTGTTGGGTCCATCAACCTTGTGGTGCTGCCAAAATAATGCCAATTCACCGGGTTAGACAGTTTAATCATCCTCTCTCTCTCTCTCTCTCTCTCTCTCTCTCTCTCTCTCTTACATTGCTTCTATCTTTCTATTATGCATATGTTGCAGACCGTACAATTATAGGAATAACATGGAGAAAGAACAGGTCTAGATGTAGGAACATCCAAAACCAGAGTCGCAGTCGTTCCTGGCTCGATGGTGCTTGCCAACACGGCATTGTCGCCCCACCCGTGAGCAGGGACTCTACTGGTTGTCGATTGGGCTTTAAATTGGCCTGTTATGGGCCTAATTTAGAAAAGTGATAGAGTCGATGTCCATCATCCTCCCAAAAAATGAGAGGACAAAATCGGTATGCAAATTACTATTCCACTTCTAATTCCAACGGGTTATCAAATTGACTAGAATAAGGTCTCCTTATTCTCTTAACCCAAGCTAAGATAAGAGACACTTATCAAAGTGGAATAATCCAAACCCATGGATACCTTACCCGCCCTTACCCTAACCTGCTTATTCTATTCCGTTACTAAAGTCGGCCTAATGGAACGAACATCTAAAATCCATGGTCTAAGATGTAAGAAGAGGATCATTACCTGATAATGCTACCAGTAGTTCTGCATCATCTATTAGCTCTTTCACTTCACCAAATCTGTCTATTGTTACACTTGCTGAATCAACCTGAACAACTCTCTTCCCCTCTACTTTCTGCTTCAGCAGAAGACAATCTCTTTTGTAGTGTCCCTTCTGATGACATTTGTAGTATTCTACCTTCTTAGCATTAGATTTGAACATTCTTATGTTCTTTATCTAATTTTTACCCTTAGTTCTTCCACAACTTTTGTCCATGGCCATCAGACATTCATAAAGAGATTCATTCTTGTCTCATTTGACTTGTGGACTGTAGCAACCTCCTTAAATGACAAAGTCTCCTTGCCATACATCAGTGTCGTGATCAGATTATCAAGTGAAATGGGTAAGAGTATAGCACCATGATGGCCTTATTGATGCGGGACAAGATCACGGACACGACAAGCTCGTGATTGCCCCTTAACGAGGGAAGCGTCGGATGTGCGCGGTTGAGAAACCGGCAATGAGCTAGGGTGATCGGCTCTCTTTTGTGCCCGGATCGGGTCACGGGACGGTCACGTACTCTCTCGCAGCAGCGGTAATGAACATATAAAGCGAGCTAGATATCCCTACACATGCTCTCTAGCAGCGGCATAAACAAATATATATGAAGTAAGCAAAATGCCGAGAAGGGAGCGGAAACGATACCTCCACGCTACCGGGCGTGGGGAAGACGGACCCGGCCGAAACACGTACTCCCGGACAATTACTACACCAATGTTACAGCAATGGACTACTACCCACTCCATACAGGGAGGTAAAAGGCTACACAAATGGGTCCGGGAGGACCGAATTCGGGTTGACGGGCGGCTTCTCGCATAGCTTCGGCAGCATCCGAACTTGTGACGGTGGGGCCCATGTGTTGTCTGGAGGGGCCGTGTGGGACCCGGTGGCACCGTTGTAATGGGGAATGCCTGGATGAGCGCTCCCTGGAGTGGAGGCGCGCTGGTTCACCGGCCGGAGGCCGGGCGACTCCGATCGGCACCGGTCGGAATAACCGGCCACGGATCTGTCGGTTCTATTTTCCGGCGCGCGCTCCGGCGAGAACGGACGCTGCGATCAGCCCCGACGTCAGAATGCAACGAAACTAGCGCCGTTGGAAAGCTGCTTCAAAGGACTTCAACCCTATGGGATTACAAAAAAATAACCAGGCCTGTACTCCTGATTGGCGAATTTTGAAGGTTATTGTTATACAGTATCCAGACTTTCAGATCAACATGGAATTTTTCTGAGAACTTCCGTTGACCGCTAGGAAGACCTCGGATTCAGAAATTGTGTTCTTCATCAAAGTTGTAGGTATTTCTACAAGAAAAACAGAAATATTTTTTGTGAAAAGTTTGGAGGTGGTTAAGAATTGTTATGATTTTTCTACTATCAGTGGGTCGGATCTGGAAACTGGCTGACAACACTGTAGCTTAAGAAGAACACGATTTTAATAAAATAGGTGGGAGACTGATCAAAAATTAAGAAACTTCATGGAGTGAGGGGTTGATGGATAGAACTCCCAATAAAATTGGGAAGGTTTGGAAAAATCAAAAATGTGGTCGGAGATGGGAAACTCAGAGCTGCTGTCACTGTAGACAGAGACAAGACAGATTTGGGAGTGAAAGATGAACGAAAATGGAAAATTACTAAATGAAGGAATTTGGACGTGAAAATTTAGGTGGAGGTGGGGATTGAAGATAGGAACACATCATAAAAGTTTTAGACTAAGAAGGTGTCGTGGCTGATATCAGGAATTCCGAGAAGGAGCTTCTGTTGGCTGAAGACAGAACTTCGACGGTGGCTCGATGGCGGCTTGTTGGCGGCACGAACGGCGGCGGCGGCGGCACCGGTGAAGATCAGAGGTTGAGAGGGGGAGATAGAAGGTAGATCCACTCTAGAATGGGGGTTGGGGATGAATAAACCAGAGGGAGAGAGAGGGGAGGTCGAAATTCACTCAAGGGGGGGCTCTTGCACAATACTTTTTCTCATTTCATTAATTCTAGAATAATAGAAATACATGACTTATATAATAAATAAAAAAAGACCAAGAATACCCTTAGATCTAGGATCTGGAGGGACATTTAAGGGACTTCATATTTGATCCAAATAAAATAAAAAAAATGAAATTCCTAATTAATTCTAATGGGGGGACAAGGTAGGAAAGGTAGGTAGCCTACCTTTGAATTTTTTAACCACTTGTCTACCATGTGGTCAATTGGCATTCTAACCTTATAGATGGCCACCTAGGATGGTTGACCAGCCCCACATGGTCTAGGTGGACCAATGGGAAAGGGGTGAGGGTCCCCTTGCTTGGGCCTACGGGAATTTTACATATAAACCCACTAAGACTTACAATTGCGTACCCATATAACACAAGGGTATACATACAAAGATGAAAGGACATAAATGTAAATAAAATGTGGACGGTCCTGTCTCGATGTCCCCATCAATTCTCTCTGGGTGGGAGGAACTCGACCCCGTCGAATAGGGGTATGGATGCTCGAGTACTCCGGCGGATCCGTCACCGTGCCAAGTAACGCAGGTATGCTCCACTCCAAGTGACCGTCACCTGCTCATTCCATATATACTCGATATGCACAAGCTGATGTGGGCTAGAGGTGGACACTCCGGGTGGGGCACTCTCAAAAGGGAAGGAAGCGGCTCGAAGACTCACTAGGAATCACCGCTGAGTCCCTGTAGGTGACTAGATCCGGGTGTAGATATAGAACCGATCACATACTCATCGAATGAGTCCACTCGCCTCTTACTCATAAGAGAATGACAACGAGCTTGCCCAAGACACATGCAGACAGACATACCACACAAAGAAAAAGCACACCGACTCATCTATGACCCTAGACACACCTAATGTTAGTCCGACCCGTACATGGGTGACGGCGGACCAGGACACCCGAACGTATGCCATGTATGCATCTGACGTAACCGGTGGTTGACATCATGCGGAAATCCTAGATCTCCTAAGGTGGGCCATGCATACATATGGGATGTGGATGTGGGAGGGCCAAGAGTATCTCCCCTAGATGATGGCGTATCTTGTAAGTGTACGGGCTTGGTGGGCATAGACGACCCGGCCCGTGGGGAAGGGGTGTGGTAGCGGACTCCCTCGAGGAAGTGAAGTGAATCTAGAGGGTCTAAGGATTCACTAGGGAGTGGGTCAAAGGGATCAAAGAAGGTATGACCCCTTATGGTGGGTTCCCACAAGTCACGGTCCCACGTGTAGAAGTTTTGAAGGTGTGGATAGTCACCTTCTTGAATGGTGACGGGTGGGACGGGGATCGTAGGCAAGAAGTATGATTCCTCCCTCGGACAAAAGGGTATGAATTCGGGCTTGTCTGGTAGCGGGAGAAGTAGAAGAACCTCCGTGGTGACACAACCCACGGTGCACTCAGAGGTAATGGACCCGAAGGCCGGATGGGTGAAGCTAAGACTAGCGGGTTGGTCAAAGCCTCGGGCCAAAAGATGTGTCAACTCCCATTGTGAATCTAATCCCATGACAAGATCGTCCAACGTATCAACATGGTGACGAGATCTAAATGTGGTATGGAATGAGTTGACCGGCACTATAGGTAGGATGGGGTCCATGGATGGAAAGGGAGGTGGGACCGAGCCTTCTTTGAGCCATCTAAGAAGTGGCTCGGCTATATAAAGAGTACCCGTTAGAAATACGGGTGGCTCGGGCTTTGGTAGTTTCAAATGAGATGGTTCCGAATCAAGTTCGGAAATAGAGAGTGATGACATTGGAGCTCTCATGGGTGAGGAAGGAATGTCCTTCTCGTGGTGAAGGGGTCCTTGGGGTGGCTCCGGGAACAACCAATCTACCCCGATAGACCGATCTAGGCTAGTACTAAACCGATCTAGGCTTGTACTAAACCTTTGCACTTGTCCCATCATGGCTTGGAACATTGCGCCCACTTCATCGGGACTATAGGCTCGGGATGCGGCCATGGTTGTAAAGATGGGGTTGGGTCCCCTAGGAATGGAGATGCAAGACCATTTTTTTTAAGTTTAAAAGTAAAATGTGATGCTAACTAATGCACCTAGACATAACCAAAACTCGGTACGCGACGGAGATAACCGATCCGAAGATCACTCGCGCAAGTGTGCGACCTTCCCGATAGGCGTAGCCTAACGTTCGGACAACACCTTTTGATATACCGGGTTATTGGGATGCAATGCAAAAGACACTTTTTTTTGACACCCTAGACTCAACTCGCTCTGATACCAAGTTGATGCGGGACGAGACCACAGACACGACAAGCTCGTGATTGCCCCTTAACGAGGGAAGCGTCGGATGTGCGCGGTTGAGAAATCGGCAATGAGCTAGGGTGATCGGCTCTCTTTTGTGCCCGGATCGGGTCACGGGACGGTCACGTACTCTCTCGCAACAGCGGTAATGAACATATAAAGCAAGCTAGATATCCCTACACATGCTCTCTAGCAGCGGCATAAATAAATATATATGAAGTAAGCAAAATGCCGAGAAGGGAGCGGAAACGATACCTCCACGCTACCGGGCGTGGGGTAGACGGACCCGGCCGAAACATGTACTCCCGGACAATTACTACACCAATGTTACAGCAATGGACTACTACCCACTCCACGCAGGGAGGTAAAAGGCTACACAAATGGGCCCGGGAGGACCGAATTCGGGTTGACGGGCGGCTTCTTGCGTAGCTTCGGCAGCATCCGAACTTGTGACGGTGGGGCCCATGTGATGTCCGGAGGGGCCGTGTGGGACCCGGTGGCACCGCTGTAATAGGGAATGCCTGGATGAGCGCTCCCTGGAGTGGAGGCGCGCTGGTTCACCGGCCGGAGGCCGGGCGACTCCGATCGGCACCGGTCGGAATAACCGGCCACGGATCTGCCGGTTCTGTTTTTCGTCGCGCGCTCCGGCGAGAACGGACGCTGCGATCAGCCCCGACGTCGGAATGCAACGAAACCAGCTCCGTTGGAAAGCTGCTTCAAAGGACTTCAACCCTATGAGATTACAAAAAAATAACCAGGCCTGTACTCCTGATTGGCGAATTTTGAAGGTTGCTATTGTACAGTACCCGGACTTTCAGATCAACAAGGAATTTGTCTAAGAACTTCCGTTGACCGCTAGGAAGACCTTGGATTCAGAAATTGTGTTCTTCATCAAAGTTGTAGGTATTTCAACAAGAAAAACGTAAATATTTTTTGTTACAAGTTTGGAGGTGGTTACGAATTTTTATGATTTTTCTACGATCAGTGGGTTGGATCTGAAAACTGGCTGACAACACTATCGCTGAAGAAGAACACAATTTTTATAAAATAGGTGGGAGGCTGATCAAAAATTAATAAAATTCATGGAGTGAGGGGTTATGGATAGAACTCCCAGTAAAATTGGGAGGGTTTGTAAAAATCAAAAATGTGGTCGGAGATGGGAAACTCAGAGCTACTGTCACTGTAGACAGAGACAAGACAGATCTGGGAGTGAAAGATGAACGAAAATGGAAAATTACGAAATGAAGGAATTTGGCCGTGAAAATTTAGGTGGAGGTGGGGATTGAAGATAGGAACACACCATAAAAGTTTCAAACCAAGAAGGTGTCGTGGCTGATAGAAAGAATTCCGAGAAGGAGCTTCTGTTGGCTGAAGATAGAACTTCGACGGTGGCTCGATGGCGGCTTGTTGGCGGCACGAACGGCGGCGACGGCGGCACCGGTGAAGATCAGATGTTGAGAGGGGGAGATAGAAGGTAGATCCACTCTAGAATGGGGGTTGGGGATGAAGAAACCAGAGGGAGAGAGAGGGGAGGTCAAAATTCACTCCAGGGGGGGGCTCTTGCACAATGCTTTTTCTCATTTCATTAATTCTAGAATAATAGAAATACATGACTTATATAATAAATAAAAAAAGACCATTGTGAGCGACGTCACGCGGTTCGGGGAAGAGCGGAGAGGACGCGGAGCGCGCGCGGGCTCCTCTTTTCTTTCTTTTGGTGTTTGTTTGCTGCAACACAGAAATAAGAGAAGAGAGAGAAGGGGCCACCACGGGAGATTGCTCCGGCGGGGCGAGCGGGACAAGTGTGATATAGCAAAATATGGGGTTTAAACGGCCATAGCGGGAAGTGACTCGCCGCGGCCTCGGGGGGACGGGAATGGTGCAAAAATTAAATAACAAGAATTGAAACGGCCATTGGGGAAGTGACTCGTCGCGGCCTCGAGAATATGAGCAGATAATAAGATGACAGAATATAGAGAGAATACAAAGAGCGGGAATTTAAACGGCCATTGGGGAAGTGACTCGCCGCGGCCTCGAGAACACAAACAGATAAGAATATAACGTATAAGAACGTGAATTTAAACGGCCATTGGGGAAGTGACTCGCCGCGGCCTCGAGAACACGAATAGATAAGAATATAACATATAAAAACGGGAATTTAAACGGCCATTGGGGAAGTGACTCGCCGCGGCCTCGAGAATATGAGCAGAATATAACAGAGTATAAAGAGAATATAAGAACGGAAATTTAAACGGCCATTGGGGAAGTGACTCGCTGCGGCCTCGAAAATAAGATGTGATCGCCAGGGGCCGAAAGATCCCAAAATAAGAAAGTGATCGCGCCTACCTCAAGAGCGGGAGATGGCGGGTTGCTTCTTCCTCTCCCTCCGGCCGGCCGACGGAGAGGGCTTTCCTCGGCTACCCTTGCAAAACAACGACAAACAAATGACAAGTGGATTAGAAAGATGGAGGTGTAGTATTCAAATCCTTGGGATAAAAATAACCAAATGATGGCAAGACACACACCTGGTTGGTGTTATCTTTTAAACCCCTCTCGGACTCGAGTAGGAGGAAAATGAGATGATGGATGCAAGAAGTATAAAAGAAGAGACGCCCTTATGAAGGGGGATAGAGGATGCGAGATGATGAATGCAAAAGAACTACGAAGAAAAAAGGAGAAGAAAAGGCTTATTGGATGAGCCGAGGGTG
>JAHNEJ010001080.1:0-187347 GCA_022559845.1 Amorphophallus konjac | reverse complement strand
AGCCATAAACTCAGCTGCCAGGTCACCCTTTATAAATAGGTGGTTTAGATCCTCTGAAGTAGGAGATTTGCAGTAGCTACATTTGGATGCCAGAGGAATACCACACTCAGCCACCCTGCTATTAACCGGCACTGCTCGATGTATAAGTTTCCAAAAGAAATTGGCTGCCCTAGAAGCAATACTGAAATGCCAGAGATTGGCCCATGGACGTCGAACAATTCCAGTAATCCTGAGAAGGTTACAAGTCGACTTAACCGTGAATTCTCCTCCTATTGTGCTAGTCCAGATACAAAAATTTGCCTCACTTCTCAATTGAATATTGGGTAGACAAATAGCATTGTTGAGAAAAGCCCTAGCAGCATGATGAGGGTCTTGCAGAACATCCCTGACTGATGTCCTGGGCAATCCCTGAATTCTGCTTCTTTCACCTTGCTGGACAGAGCAAATGAGAGGCCCCCAACCAGTCCAGTTGTCCTTCCAAAAATTTGTACCATTCCCATCACCAATCATCCATCTGGAATTATATATGATCAGCTCCTTAGCTTGCTGAAAAATGCCAATTGGCATGCCTGCTGGAAATGGCCTTGTGCAGTCATAAAAGTTAGTTTTAAGGAACCTCTGTCGAGCATATATAGACCATAGAGAGGCCCCATGGATTATTGTCCATAGGCCTTTGGTAGCTAGGGATACCTAGACCTGATGAAGATCCCTAATGCCAAGTCCCCCTTCCAACTGTGGCTTTTGGATGTGCTGCCAAGCAACCCAGTGCCGACGCCTCATACCTTCAGATCCCTGCCAGAAAAATTTTGCACACAAGCGGTCTATTGCATTAATGATAGATTTGGGAATGAAACAAGCCCAGGCTAAATAGACTGGCATGCTCCGAAGGACATAGTTGATAAGAATTGCTCTCCCCGCCTGAGAGAGCAACTTGGACTGCCATCCCTCTAACTTCTGTTGCACTTTGATCAGCATGAACTTGAAATCTGAGCAAGTGTATCTCCCTTTCTTCACCGAGATCCCAAGATAATAAAATCCAGTAGCTTGGGACTTATACCTTGTCAAAGAGTGTATGGATATCTTGAGTGCTGGGGGGGCTTTCTCGGAGACAGTAAAGCTACTTTTACCTTCATTGACTTTCTGGCCAGAACTGCATTCATATATGGCAATAAATTGCTGGAATGATATAATAAAGAGAGGTAAGTTAAGGTTGCTTCATTCAATTCAATTTCATATCATTTCCTTCAAAAATCTTATATGTCCTTCCTCTCTCTTCTCTTCTTCTTTTCTTTATTTCAGCTTATCCCTGGCCCGAGATGATACTCCACCTTGAAGTGGATGGCTCCTATGATCCGCGAACTACCCATATCCGTGACATCCATCCTTAGGTCCTGGCACCTTCACTCTCTTCTAGTGCTAGCCAATAACTACCCCAAGCTTTCTTTGGATTGGCATAGCATTTCAGCCTTGGTAGAGATATGGCACCCTCAGACCCACACTTTCATCTTCCCATCTTTTGAGGCCACCGTCCTTCTAGAGGAGGTAGAGACCTACTTGTCTTTTCCTAGGTCCAAGGTGGGCGAGGAGGACTTAGTCTGTCACATCGTTGCCCCTATGGATCTCGCCCTTATTTTAAGAGAGTTTATGCCTAGCACCAAGGACATTCGCACCATAGTGGGCCCACACCAGTTCCATTTACTACCTCTCAGCCAGTGGGTGATAGCACATTGTAAGAATAAGTGTGGGTGGGATGAGGTCATAGCTAAGGCTGCTTCTTGTTGACACCCGTTTTATACCCAATAAGTCGGGTCATCTCCTTATTTCATTCTATACAATGCTCCGAGTTGTTCACCCTTCATTAAGTCTCTTGGTTAGTTGAAGCCTATTTCCTGGGTCTTAATTCCTGGATTAAGATGTGGCTCCCGGTGGCATTTCGTTGGATGAATCTTAGCAAACCCTTCACTCTATTTTTGAACCTCAATGCTAATAACGGTCCCAGTCAGGCGCGTTGTTTCCTTCTGACGGATGGGTCCTGGACCGTTACTCTTTGAAGAGTCCTAAGGCTTAAGGCCTCGTTGTAAAGACTATCTTTTTTATTACACGTTGATGATGACGGTCTGTCGTGCAGCCGTCGTTTCATTCTGACGCCCTATGCCTTGGCCGTCGCTTCCTTGAAGAGTCCAGCTTGTTGGGTCTTCTTCTCGTTGATCTTATCTCTTTGGGATAGGGTTGAAAATGGCGGATGTTCCTTGATGCGTTACTTCCAAGTGGCGGTCTGTCGTGCAGCCGTTACTTCCCTCCGAGAGTCCTGGCAGTTCAGGCCTTTTTCTCTGCTACTCCGTGGTCGAGATAAGAATTTGGATTGACGTTATCTCTTTCAAATCTGATCCTCAGGAACCCCCGTTTGTTTCTATGGACTCTTGGTGATATTATCTTCGAGGATTTGCTAAGATTTATCCCTCTTTCCTGCTGAATTATCCTCTGCTCGACCTAAGAGTTTGAGGGTCTATAAATAGAACCCTTGACTTCATGGCCAAAGGGAGAGGAGGAGATTTGAATTCACGACGAAGTGCTGCCGAACTCAGGAGCCATCTTCATCCAGGAGGAGCTGCTTCCCACGTCCATCCATCTCATAATCAAGGGAGTACTTTGGTTTGGTCTTTCAAGTTCATCCTTGCATGCTTGAGTTCTTCCTTGGTTTTCTTCAAACAAAGCATTGTCCCTCCTCTTCCTCCACGTTTTTCACTGTTCTTTAAGCATACAAACATCCTCCCAAACTTTTAAAAACACCCAGAGGGGTTAAAAAACCAAAAACTCCCCGGTAATTCCCTCTCCTTTTGATGTTCTTAAACTCTTTAAGAATTGATGCTATGCTTGTGAAGAGGGATAATTGAGGTTGTCTTGTCTTGTCTTTCTACATCTTTGGCAGGTTTACAGGTTCATTAGCACGAGGCCCAAGTCTTCTAGCCGACTGGAAGAGTTGGAGTTACAAGGATTCAAGCTTTACTACTGCAGGTTACCTGACGGTCTGGTGCAGGCGCGTCACTATCTTCCGACGGTCTATCGTACGGCCGTCGCTTCTAAGCGACGCACGGGGTTCTGGCCTTTACTTCCAAGTTGATCTGCAGGCTTTCTCTGGTTTTCTCTCCCATGGGCGGGTGCTTCATCCACCTATTTCCAAGGTATATTCAGGTCTTTGACTTGTGTTTACTTTGGTGGTGATCACATCTTTCCTTGGTATTGGGCATTAACTGTCTTCTTCATCATATCTTCTTTATTTTCCTTGCTTGCCCCACCTTCACGGTGTGTTTTTATTTATTCCTTGCTCCACGCCCCGGCGTGTGTTTTCCTTTTCCTTAGCGTAATTTGATCGAGATAGCATGCCCATGCTAGAGCTAGCTATGATTGCCTAGGTTCATGTTCACATGTTCACAGGTTTGAGTAGATCTTTGATTGCTTGTTTGTCATCTTGTCATATTACTTCGCAAACCTCAAAAGTAAGATAAAAGATAGGCAAATAAATATCAACAGATAATTTTTTGGCGATCACGGTGGGACAGCTTGTGCCAATCGTGCTCTTGATTCTTGTTTAAAACCTGCCATCATCTGCTTGTTGAGTTGCCCTTTGTTTCCCTTTTGATTACTGCATATTCTGGTTTTCTGAGTCCTCCGACGGTCCTGTGTCCCCGCGTCACAGTCGTCTGACGCAGGGGCATTAGGCCGCCGCTTTGGTTCTGCTGTGTGAGCTTTCACGGGCTTTCCGGTTGCTTCGGTTAGTTTTTGGTTCCCTGGCTCATCTGACGGTCTCATCCCCCCGTGTTATATATTATCCGGCGGTCTGGCATTCGACCGTTATTGTTCTCTAACGCAGGGGCCTTCGACCGTTACTCTCCTGGCAGGTACGCATCCGAGGTGCATTTATTTCCGTAGTTTTTACTGTGATTTATTGCTTGGGTGACACTTGACCCTCCTCTTGCTTTGCTCATATCTGCATATCATGGTGTGCACTATTGATTGTTAGATTGTTAGGTTAGACTTTGCATGCACTCCGGTGCACATAGGGTCATTCATCTTGTCATATCTTAGCTTGCATTTTCCTACCTTGTTGTGAGGACCTCTCGTCTCCATATTCCTTGGGGCCGACTAGGAAATCACAGCAGGGACCTCCATAAGTCCCCGCGAGCCGTGGATTCCCACACGGACGTCGGGCTGGTTGTACCTTTCCCACCCCGTGTCTAGGGTTGCATAAGTGATTGAGTGGTTACACTTAGAGTCAAACCAAGTCCCATATCCACCTCCTATTAGGAACCCATTGTTGAGAGCACATATCGATCAATTCACTAAAGTTCCGAAGGAGAAATCATAAGAATCTTGTCGCATCATTCTAAACAACTTGCTTGATTTTGAGTGTCTTCATCTTTTATCACTTGCATCTTGTCAGAATCACCTAAGTTTGATTGCTTATTGTGTGCTTTGTGTTGGTTGTTTTTGCATTTTGTCAAGGTTGTCCGTTGCATGTGGAGTTGTTTTCGTCCGTCTGAATCGTCTTCTCGAGTCGCTTCTTCCTTCACGTTCTATTCCAATCCCCTCTTCGAATCCACCATGGCATCCTTCAATCCTCCGCGTTCCCAACAGAACTCTCTTCCTCAAGGGCTCCTTGAGAACCCCCCTAGGGTTGCCACCTTTCCCTCCGGAGAAGGGACTGCCCCTCTCCCATCCTCCACATCTGTGGGAGGTAGTCAAGGTACCCCTTCTCTTTCTACTCCTTCCGCAGGCTCCGTCCTTCACATGATGGCCCAATTGGACCCGACCCAACTTCAAGTCCTATATCAAGCTATGCAAGGGTCCAACGCTTCTCCCTCCGCCGCTGTTCAAGGTCAATCTAATCCTTCCATTATCGGGCCGTCCGTTCAGCCCACGCCGATTGACCTTACCCCGGTCCAACCTCGGACCATCACTTTCGCCGGCATGGAGATGGGCCAATCTTCCAGTTCAGCCCATCAGTCTTTTGATAAAGGGAAATCGCCTATCCCTGCTTTTGTCCAGGTGGATCATCACAATTCTGGTTCGGTGGCTTCACAGCTTCTCATGAACCCTTCTGATTTCTTACACCCTCAGCAAGGGGTGGCCCAAACTCACTCCCATCCGGGCATATCTCCGGCCCAATATCCTTCCTACAGGCCCCCTATCTCCACTGTCTATGGGCCTCCCCCTTCTGCTACAGTCATTCCATCCGCTCCTCAAATAAAATCGGCGTCCTTCACTACCCCTGCTCCCTCCCAAGAGCAGGACTTGCTTAACAAGTGGGCCGCCATGCAGCAACAACTCGACTTCCTCCAAAAAAGGGTTGGCCCACAATCCTTGGCCGATATTCCTATTCCGAGCTTCCAGAACATTTGGTTCCCTCCGCAATCAGAGCTCCCCAACTATCGCAAGTACGATGGGAACATCAATCCCTTTATCCATGTGAGGGATTTTCTATATGAATCGGCGCAGTTCCAGTATGATGATCGCCTCATGGCGTATTTATTCCGCCGATCCTTAGATGGAGTTGCTCTGGAATGGTTCTATTCTCTGCAGCTGGAAGAGGCCGAGAGTTTCAAGGTAGTTAAGGACAAATTCATTCAGCGGTTTCAGGACAGGGTCGGGCCAGAATATTCATTTACAGATCTAGTAGCAGAGAAGATGAAGCCAGAGGAAGACTTTGCCACCTATGCAGACAGGTGGAGGCAGATGGCCGCCAGAGTGCCTGGCCATATTCCGGAGGAAGAGAAGGTCAAATTATTGATCTCCAATGCCACGCCGACTTTCCACAACATCCTGGCAATGAATGATATAGCTAACATGCATCAACTCTACAGCCGGGCGCGCTTCATACAGACTCAATTCAAGGACTCCCCTATCCATTCTCTTTTCGAAAACCAAAAGCCCAAGTACCATAAGAAATCGCAAGGGCCGGTTACCGAAGGAGTTCAAACAAACGAGCAAGTACAGGCCGTTGCCTTTCACTTTCAAGCCGCACCCTTCCGCTACAACCAAAACCCCCGCAATCCACAAAACACCGCTCCGCAAAACTTCCAGGCCACTCCACAAAACCCTCCCCCCCGCCTTCACCATTCCTCAAAACACCTTCACCATTCCACAACAACCACCGCCACCATCACAATACCATAACGTCCCTCCACCCAACGGCTACAACAACAACAACCCTAATAGCAAGCGCCCGGCTCCTAGGAGAGCCCAGTATCCTCCATTGCCAGAGACACTTACAGATATTTTCTCGGCACTTATGTCAGTAAATGTAATCCAACTTCCTCTGGAATGGCCTGTTTGGAACCCGGCGGTTGATCAGACTAAATATTGTATGTTCCATAGGCAGCCAGGCCATACCATAGAAGAATGTTTTCAGTTCCGAGATCTGGTATATGACCTTCATGAAGGGCAGCGAATCGACTGGGCCGAAATGCATAGGGCCATCGTGGAGATTAAAGAGAAGAGAAGGCAGCCGCAGGGGCAGCAAGTGCAGCAGCATCAAGCACCGCAGCCGCCACAACAGTAGCAACCACAGCAAGTGCAAGACCTGGGCATCCACCAGAACCCGATGCCGAATCATCCACCCGCTCCTCCGCAGCAGCCGCCGGCACCAGCACAAGTAAACGTGGTTCAACCACCGGCCCCCAACGCCGGGTGGTCTGTTGATGATGATGGTGCCACACCGCAAGTAATGGCCTTCCACCACAACCTCTGCAACCATTCCTTCATCCTCCCTACACAACCGACACCCTCTCCACTCGTCTTACCATCCACACCCGCTCCAGCAAACCCTCTACCGCTCTCCATCCCATCATACCCTCCAACACTTACTCCCCTCACCATCATCACACCACCACCTAATCCTTCTCCCACTCTCAAACATCCACTAGCCTTCCCTCCACCCGCATCGACATCCATCACCGCCGTGCCTTCCACCAATCCCTCACCTATCATCCGCTCGCCCCCCATTAACCTCACCAACCCTACGCTCCACCGAATCACCTCCCCCGCACCACCTGTCCTACTCATCCACCCTACAGGGCCCATCATACTATCTTCGGAGGCTGTGGCAAACTGTGCCTTAAGGAGCGGGAAGATGTTCCATCGGAATTACGTTACTACTTCTAATCCCCAGTCCTCTCAGCCGGTGGCCGAGCAAGAGGAAGCTGAACCTCTGCCAGGTACCCAATATGACTTGCTGCATCATCTGGATCGAGTACCCGCTAAGATATCCGTGCTGGAGCTGATCAAAAAGTCTACCCTTCATCAGGATGCACTGAGGGATTTCCTACAGAAGGTGATGGTTAGTGAAGCCATGGCAGTCGACAGCTTACCAACGGCACTAGCAACTATCTCCAAAGGGCCAGCAATTACATTCTCAGAAACCGAGCTTCCACATCCGGGGGCTAGGCAAATGCCACTCTGCATAACAATTACCCTGAACAAAGTCGACATTGAAGCAGCACTGGTTGACACGGGGGCCTCAATTAATGTTTGCCCACTTAGCACCCTCCGAGCATGCAACATATCTGAAGAGTTACTACGGCCTACTCCCACCACTATAGCAGCATATGACAACTCAAGGCGAGCATGTCACGGGATAATCACCATTCAGGCAGAGCTCGGGCCCCTTGCTATGGCCGTGGAATTCTATGTTCTAGACATCGACCCTATGTTCAAGGCTATCTTGGGTCGTCCCTGGATTGACACGCTTGGTGCCGTACCCTCCACCGCACATCAGTGCGTTAAATTCCCCTTCCAAGGGAGGGTCGTCAAAGTCAAGAGCTTGTCCACGGTGCAGACAGTCAAGGCCATCTCAGATCAAGTTCTTCCCACACTCTGGCCGAGCAGCCGACCCGTTTTGTCAGTGCTTGATTTGAACTTTCCTTGGGCTTACACATCTCCCAAGCCCATCACTACTCCAGGTAATGTCAAAGTGAAGCCGCAGATCCGAGATTCAAAGGGGTGGAATATTATATTGAAACTGGGCTATCAACCGGGGAGAGGCCTCGATGCGCAACTGCAAGGGATGACTAAGCCTATACCTAAGGGAAGGAAAATGGGTAGGAGAGGTCTCGGCTACAAGGAGACAGCATTATCGATGATGAGTGATTCTGGGCCACTCACCTGGGATTATCGTCAGCACTTTGTCAGAGGACCTCTCCAGCCCGGCACATTAGCTCCAAAGCCGGTTCAGCTAGAAAAGAATATGGTTTGTCCGATTGCCAGTCCGCCTCCCTTGCCAGGAGGGTCAGATGATGACTTGCTCGACTACAGTCAAGCCTTGCAGAGGCTCTTTCATGAGGAAGAGCGCCAGAAGCAACAAGAGGCTCGGCTCGTGCAGTGGAGGCCAAAGAAGCAGCCCGCGGTTAAATTGCAGGAGGAGGAGAGCTCTCCAGTTATCTTCTCTTGGTCCCCCTCACGCTTCCAATCCATCTTTCGGCAAAGGGAGTTCATACCCCGCCTTCCTCCTGTCATGATAAATCCATCCGTCATTGATCCACCGGAGATTCTATTCATTCCTTGTGCTTGCGGGAAGTGCCCGCGCATTGATCTATCCACTCTATTCGCTCCTCCTTCTCCCAATGCTCAACTCCACGAGATGTGGTTCTCTTCTTCTGACCCCTTCTTCGATTGCATCTTCCCCGAGCTGTTCCCTATGCAGCTCCCACCTCCTCTGTCTTGCTATGTAGTCTCTACTGATCTCCAAAAAAAAAAACGTCAAATTTAAAACGGAGATTTCAGTGGAAGATTACGCTATCCTGTCTCCATCCTCCTCCTCCCAGGGGCACGAGTCCCCTGCTCCTCCCCTTCCACTAAGTCTTCTCTCTCCTAGGTTAGGGTTAGGGTCTAGTGAGTCTAAGGAAGTAGAGTCAGTTAGGTCTAGAGAAGTCGGGTCTTGTTCTGGGTCGTCCAACCCTTCCTATCCTGAGCCACGCCCGCTCGCGCGTCCTTCCCGATCTATTCCTGATAGGTTCTTGCAAGATCTAGCTCAGCGGTGTCATGCTCTTTTGAAGTGCCCGGAATTCGTCACTACAGCAATCGTGATTGAGGATAAAGGGGAAACAGAAGGGGAATGGAGCGACGACGGATTAGGCGTCTATGAGGTTTTGGATGAGAAGGATCCAATAGATGAAGACAGCAATGTAGATGACACTGCCGATTTATATACACAAGGACTAAAAAGATTCGACCAGCCGTCGACGGCAGTGGATGAACCTACAAAGGAAATCAACTTGGGGACAGAAGAAGACCCAAGGCCCATCATTATTTCAGCTGATCTCCCTTCACAGGTAGAAGAAGATCTAATTAAGGTATTAAGGGAGTATAGCGATTCTTTCGCCTGGTCTTATGAGGACATGCCAGGTCTTGACCCCTCCTTAGTGGAACATCGGCTCGTGCTTAAACCAGGGGCAACACCTACGAAACAACGGTCAAGAAGATTTCACCCCCACATGGCCTTGAGGATCAAAGAAGAGGTCGACAAGCTATATAAGGCCAAGTTCGTCAGAGTGGTTTTATATCCTCAGTGGGTGGCGAACATAGTCCCTGTTCTCAAGAAGGATGGAAAAGTGCGCATATGCATCAATTTCAGGGATCTAAACAAAGCATGTCCCAAAGATGATTTCCCTCTACCTCATATAGACATCCTAGTGGATAACACCGCCGGGTATGAAGCTCTGTCATTTATGGATGGGTACTCGGGCTACAATCAAATCTATCTCGCTCCGGAAGATCAAGAGAAAACTTCCTTCACCACGCCCTGGGGCACGTATTGTTATGTAGTTATGCCATTTGGTTTGAAAAATGCAGGTGCCACCTATCAAAGGGCGATGATGGCCATTTTCCACGACATGATGCACATATACATGGAAGCTTACGTGGATGACATCTTGGTGAAATCAAGAACAAAAGAAGAACACCCCTCTATCCTGGCTAAGGTGCTACAGAGAGCTAGGGAGTACAAGCTTAAGATGAATCCGAAGAAGTGTGTATTCGGAGTCTCCTCAGGGAAGTTGTTAGGGTTCATAGTGAGCAAACGGGGGATCCAGATTGATCCTAATAAAGCACAGGCCGTCATGGACATGTCTCCGCCAAAGAACATTACGGAACTTCGAGGATTGATTGGTCGGCTGCAATTCATTAGAAGATTCATATCTCAGCATTCTCAGAGGTGCCGCCCATTTTATGAGTTGCTTAAGGCGGGGGTCAAGTTCGAATGGAATCAAGATTGTCAGAAGGCTTATGAGGACCTCAAAGAGTATCTGTCCAATCCCCCGGTTTTGCAACCTCCTGTCCCTGGGAAACCCCTAATCCTATACATCTCGGTTATTGAGGACTCCCTAGGGGCGGTCTTAGCACAAGCAGATGATGAAGGGAAAGAGCGGGCTGCGTACTACCTCTCTCGACTGTTTAATCCAGCTGAATCCAAGTACACCGCTATGGAGAAGACTTGTGCCGCCTTAGTGTGGGTAGCTCAGAAGCTTAAACATTACTTTCTCGCCCACCCAGTTAGGTTGATCTCTAGAATGGACCCGGTCCGTTATCTCCTAGAAAAGCCCGTCCTTTCTAGTAGGTTAGCTCGCTGGCAGAGTTTCCTCTCTCAGTTTTACATCACCTTTGTCGTTCAGAAGGCAGTCAAAGGATATGCCATTGCTGAGCATCTTGCACATCTTCCCATTCCTCATACCGATTCCATTCAGGATGATTTCCATGATGAGCATCTCTCTATCCTTTCTCATCATCCCTTCTGGTCTCTGCACTTCGACGGTGCACTCAACTCTCAAGGCCAAGGGATCGGTGCTGTCTTACTTACTCCAGAGGGAGTAACCATCCCCTTCGCTTATCAACTTCGATTTCCTGCTACCAACAACATCGCTGAGTATGAGGCTCTCCTGGCCGGCTTGAAGCACGCGTATCTCCTAGGCGCGCGCTATTTGAACATCATAGGAGACTCTCAGCTCGTTCTACGGCAAGTTCTGTCCACTTACCGTACTCGTGACCCCAAGCTCAAACCTTATCAAGATTTGGTCACACTCCTCGCTAAGCGATTTCGTAAGCTGATCTATATCCATACCCCCCGTTCTCTGAACATTCTAGCTGATGCTTTGGCATCCCTTGCTTCCTCCTTATCTTTCCCTCTCAGTCGTAGTACTGAGACCATCATCGTCCAGAGATTGGACGCACCCTCTATTCAAGATCCCTGGTTCGTCAACCTCAGGAAATCTGTAGAGGCGAGAGTTGAGAAGGAAGATCTCAAGGAAGTTTCATTAACAGAACTCGAGGAGATTCTGGATGAAGAGGAATTGCCTTGGTATCATGAAATAGAATTTTTTTGTAAAGAAGGGTCATTCCCAGAAGGGGCAAAGGCCGAGCAACGTAAGTCAATAAGAAGAGCCGCCGCAAGGTACACTATCATTGCAGGAGAGCTGTATAGGCGTGCCACTAATGGAATGCTCATGAGATGCTTAGATGATGTAGAAGCTTGGAAGGTGGCTGAAGCGGCCCATTCTAGTGAGTGTGGAGATCATGTCAATGGCCAGGCTCTAGCGAAGAAGATCCTTAGGCAGGGCTACTATTGGCCCACTCTAGAGGAAGATTGCTCCCTCTATGTCCGGAGGTGTCTTAAATGCCAACTCCATGCTGATAAAATTCACTCTCCAGCTTCATCCCTCCATCCTATGACTGCTCCTTGGCCATTCTCCATGTGGGCTTTCGACGTTGTCGGCCCGCTCAGTGATCCTAATTCTCAGATCAAGCAAAAATCCTTCATCCTCACCGCTACTGAGTACTTCACCAAATGGGCCGAAGCCGAGGCGTACGCGGAGATCAAAGCTACAACGGTGTGCCGCTTTATCATGAAGAATATCATCTCGCGGTTTGGAGTGCCAAGCAGCATCATCACCGACAACGGACCCCAGTTCGTCTCCCAAGAGCTTAAGGACCTATGTAAGAAGTTCAATATTGCACTACATCATTCATCTCCATATTACCCTCAAGGCAACGGTCAAGCCGAGGCCACTAATAAAACCCTTCTTAAAATCATTAAGAAAACATGTGAAGCACATAATTTTTCTGATTGGCCTGAAAGATTGGTGGAAGCTCTGTGGGCTTACCGCACCTCCGTCCGTACCCCTACGGGGCAAACTCCCTACTCTTTAACTTACGGGATGGAGGCGGTGCTCCCATACGAGATCTTAATCCCTTCCCTTAGAGTGCAGCTCGATAAGGAACTTAATCTCGATGAACGTCGGGAGGTGTTGCTGGTCCAGCTAGAACTCTTAGATGAGAAGAGGATGAACGCGGCCGATCACGTGTCCGTTTATCAAAAGAGGGTTTCGCGTTATTTTCAAAAGAAGGTAATCGAACGAAAATTTTGTAAGGGTGAAATTGTTTTGAAACGCAAATTCATTCGGTCTGCAGGTCCTAGGTCCAAGTTGTAACCTAACTGGGAAGGGCCATTTATAATAAAAGAAGCTTATCCGGGGAATGCTTATCGTTTAGTAAACGCGGAAGGTGAGGAGCTCTCTCACCCGTGGAATGGGTTGTATCTTAAGCGTTTCTTTCCTTAAAAATCTAAACCATGTGCTTCTCCGGTAATAAGAACTTCCTCCCTATCTTCAAAAAGAGGGTCTCGAGTAAGGCAATCACACACTACACGACGTCCCTGGTCGGGCTCCTTCTTTAAAAGACACCGTTTCTCTTTGGCCATACTTTAGGGGAAAGTCGAAGTCCCTGTCCGCTTCATTCTTCGGCTGAATCCAGGGGCAAGGAGTGAATAAGGAGGAGACAACCAATCCAAACTCCCTAACGAGAAGAGGTCTCAAATAGGGGCAAGTCTGTTATGACCTGACGCCACAAGAAAGAAAGGACAAGAAAAGAAAAGGAGTGCTCTTTACAACAAAATCAAAAGCATCATCTCAAAGTCTGTGAATGAAATTTCAAAAGCTCCAAAGGAAAAAGAAAACTAGGCATGACAAGAGTGGCAGTACAGTTCCCCGCGGGACGTTATGATCCCGGTCGCATGCATGCCTAAGTGGACAAAGGTTCGATGACGGACATAAAAGCCTCGGCACAACAGACCAAATCTCTAATAGGGTTGTACGGTGAGGGAATCAAGTTCTAAAACTCCCATATCTGGCCTAAGCTTACCCCCATGTTCCTTTTTTCTTTTAGGACTGAGATGAGTACCCTAGGTATGGCATTGGTAAAAACACCGTCACAATGATCAAGGTCTCGGCCAGGGGTTGTCACACTATTGCACGCCGGTCTCGAGACTCAACCTAAAACAAGGAAGGTCTCGTATTGCTAGAGAGGCACTGGTTTTTCAAAATCCAAAAACATCAAATATTTTCAAAATCCAAAAAAACATCAAATATTTTCAAAATCCAAAAACATCAAATATTTTCAAAATCCAAAAACATTAAATATTTTCCAAAACTCCTAAAAATACCATCATATGCATAGCATGCATCGCATTTTTATTATATTTTCGCCTATTTAATAAGGCTCCACCCCTTGACCAAACATCAAGAAACGGTCATTATCTAACTTGCTTCAAGACAAGGGGTTGAGTCTAAGAACAGAGCTAACTTGTTTCATGTTTGAGTATGTGCAGAATACAGGGACAAGTCCAAAAGCAAAAGCTCACAACTATACAGGTTCAAAGTGTGTAACGTGCCAGCATCAGACCGTTACAGTCATGTAACGGGCCCATATTTGACCGTTATTTCCCTTCAGGCATGGGCCTTCTTCCTTTCCATTGAACCATCACTATAACGGTCTGAGATCTACCGTCACTTGAATATAACGGCTCAAGACCCATCCGTCATATCCTTTAGAGACCGGGCTCTTGTTATTCTCGTTATGACGGCCTGTCGCAGGACCGTTATTTCTTTATGGCGGCCCAGTGCATATCCGTCTCTTACTCCAGAAGCCCTGTCTGCTCACCTCATTCTAGCCTTTTCAAACTATGGAACTCAAGATCATTCAACTATGGCAATCTCATCTCATTCAAGCAAAGATTAATGAAATATAATTCTTGATAAATTCAACTTCGATTGTCAATTACAATATCTCTCTCGTGAACAAACAGAAAATCAAAATACATTCAATTTCTTATCCACAAGAGGGTGGATTCTTCTCAACTCTTTCATGTAATCTCGGCGTGTTTTGTCGTTCTCTTCGACTTCTGCTTGCCACGGACGCACCTTGCTAATCTCCGACATGGTCAGCGCGTTCCGGACTGCTCGTTCATCTTCCTCGGTCCCCATCTTCCTAGGTAGAAGGGGAGGGTAGTGTGATAGCGCGGGAGCTTCGGTTCGAGGTAGTCCGATCTGAAGATGGCATCGGTGTGGGTTGTAGATCGCCATGGTAGTGTTCCCTACTAGCTGGAGGTCCAGGCCTTGACGCCGCGGTATTTTGAGAAGAGTGCTTCGGAGGACTCTTGGTCGCATGATGAATTTGTCTATTGGCAAAGTGTTAAAGAAGAGGCGCCATTCGTCCCGAGTTTTCTTATCCGCTGTCTTGCATTCAACCTGAGAAGAGTATCCAAATGCCCCTCCAATAAAGAAGAGAGGGTGGCTCCCGAAGATCCGGCTTGCTGACGTTATGTCTTCCTTAGGAAAGAATTTGACTCTCACTCCTATCCAGCACTCAAGGAGTATCATGGAGCCGAACAAAAGTCCTCCTATGCAAGCCGAGCTTAGTCCTTCATAAAGGTATGAGAGGACTGCTTGAGAGATAGACATTCCCCACCACAGCCCACTAATAATACCAAGATTTTGGATGTCTAAGAGGTGGTCGGTAGTGGTAAAAAGAAAGACTCCACACAAGCAAACCGCCACCATCTTGACTATTGCTTCATGTCTCTCCCACTTATTTTTACAATGAGACACTATCCACTGTGCCAAGGGTATCAAGTGAATGTGGTGTGGGCTGATCATGGTCCTCACGTCCTTTGGATTGTGAATGAAATCACTCAAGATCAAGGACGGGTCGATGGGCTCTATTGTGTAGCAAACTCAGCCTTCATCCCCCACCTTAGTCTTAGGAAGGGTTAGGTAGGTTTCTACCTCCTCCAATAGGACGGTTGCTTCAAAGGAAGGGAAGATGAAAGTATGAGTTTGTGGATGCCATAATTCCACAAGTGCTGAAAGGCTTGGCCAATCGAAAGATAATTTCTGGAAATTCTTGCCTAAAACCAAGAGGGGTTGAAGGTGCCATGCTTTAAGGATGGAGGTGATCTCTATGGGAAGTGCCTTTACCATGGGAGCCACCCACTTCAGATTGGAATAGCACCTTGGACCAGGAAGGGGCTTGAGAAAAGAAGGAAGGAAGTCATGAAAAGAATAAGTGCATCAAAATTCTGAACTTTGGATGAATTGTAAGAACTTACCACTCTTTGGGCATTGGAGCTTAAGTGCTTGGGAATTGATGTCAGCCGCTGGAGTTCTCTATGCTCTTTTCTTGCAGCTTTGGGGCCGGTGTAAGCTTTCTCCTCCATAGCCATCATCTCGAAGCTCCTCTTCATCATGTTTTCTGCTCTTTGGAAGAGCTCTTCAAACCCTAGAACAGAGGTTTCAGCAAAGTTACGATTTTGATTAAGGTTCCAAGTTGCTAAGGCTTATATTTAACTTTGGAAGGATAAGATTCAGACTAGAAGGCTTTATCTTCAAACAGGATAAGTTCTAATGATGGATCAAGTGGCTAAACCTCGGGTTTTAGTTATCTCGGCTCAATCCGTTTCGGATTACAACCCAGATTCTGACGGTCCATCGTGCGGCCGTTACTTCATTCCGACGCGCCAGCCCTTGGCCGTCACATTTTCTGTGGGTTTCAATACCCCGAATCATGTTCTGTGGAGAATAACGGTCTAAGGGTCTACCGTCGCTTTCTGTAACGCGCAAGCCCTAAGTCGTCACATTCTCAGCTACTCAGTTCCTTCTCTTCTGGGCTAAAACACTTCCTGACGGTCTTGCTTATGACCGTCTCTTTCTGACGTGTCTTCTTCAGACCGTCGCATTTCCTGCTAGTTGCCCTGACCAACTATCGTTCTGCCATGATCAACGGTCTGACCCTTGGCCGTTATTTGCATTTGACGCACCCTCGATTGGCCGTCGTTTATCCTGATGCCCCACTGCCAGAGTGGGCCCCTGATGATTAACGGTCTCTTACCAGAGCGTCGTTGGATTATGGCGGTCAGATCCTAGACCGTCACTTTCTCTGCTGCTGAGTTCAGGCTATTCCTTCTGCCCTTGCTTAGACCTGGCGGTCTTTCACATTGTACACCTCGTTTTCTTCCCATTTTCATACATGCATTCCTGCATACATCTCATTCATTCATTCACATTTCGTCCATCCTGCATTTTTCACATTCATTCATTCACGCTCGCATCAAAAATTAAAACAAAATAGAAAACTAAAAAGAAGGGATCTCATTCCATTTTGCCAAAGGTTCTATACAAATGATAAATAAAACATAAGAAAAGGCATCATTCGGCCGGTCTATCAGCTGGGCCACCATCATCCTCCCCCTCCTCAGGTTTCCTCGCGGGTGGCGGTGTGATGGAAGCACTCTCCTCCTGCTATCCTCTCTCTGCCCTCTCATTTCTCCGCTGGGCGGAGGAGCTGACAAGGAAATCCCCTACTGAGCCGCTAGGGGCAGCACTCCTATGTATCCCACTCTGGGAGGCACTCCGTTCCGGTCCCCGGCCGATCATCTGCACCGTCTGCTCCAATGTCCGCAGCTCGATCTTCAGTGTAAAGATCTGACGCCGCGTCTCCCGTGCCTCGGTCCGGTAGCGATCCAAGTCAGCCGTCCCGATCCGAAGCTCCTCCACCTCAGCTCGTGCCCGCGCTAACTCCTTCCGGAGTTGTTCCATCTCTGCATCATCTGGGCGTCGCAGGGTCTCCGCTCTCAGTCGGGCCATCTCTGCCTGTACCAGCTCTGTCTCTGCTCGGGCTCGATCGGTCTCGGCCCGGCTTCTCTCTACCTCTGCTCTCGCCTGGCTGGCCTCGGCCACTGCTGCTGCTAGATCCCTCGCCTGTAGATTGCATTTTATATCATTAGTCATGAAGCATTTAATTAGGCATAATCATAAGTTTTCTAGTCTCTTACCCGCTCCGCGAGGGTGGCCTCCGCCTCCTCGGCCCGGGCAACTGCCCGAGCAAAGTCAGCCTCCTGCTCAGCCCTGCCTCCCGCAGGCTGCGAGGAAGACGATGGGGCATCCGGTCCAGCGCGTTGGGCTCCCTCGGCCCACTGCATTTAGAAGTCATGGTTAGTTGACATTGGCATTTGCATCATGAACATCATTACATAAATCATGAGCATTTAAGTTTTTAGTCTCACCAGGAGCTCCAGGGCAGACCGGTACCCGTCCCGCTGCTGGATGGTGGAGTGGAGTAGCCCTTCCAGCTCGGCTATCCGTCCCTCGGGGTCTAGCTGCATTTTATAAAGCATGAGTCAGCATATATCACATTGCACATTGCATAATAGAAAAGTTTAGAGTTTTAGTTTGCATACCGGTCGTTGGGTACCTCGGTACACCCGGTCGCCGTAGAGTCGAGCGAGGGCCTTCAGATATGCCTCGTCGCTCTCGTCTCGCTCCTTCACCGCTCGGCCCCGCCTATTCCAATCGTGGACGTACTTCGCCTTCCGGGCGCACCAATCCACATTGCCGCTGATGCCCCTTGCTGACTTGCCGGGGTGGTCGTCGCTGTGGCGTGGAAAGGTCATCTCGGGCTGGTGTAGTCCCCAGGTCCGCAGGATCAGCCTGTAGTGCATAGGCTCGATGATATGGAGGCAATGCAACCATATGTCTCGCCCCCGATACGATAAGGCCGCCTCCACCCATGGCTGTCCCGTATAGCCCTCGTCGCGGTATGGGGTCCATCTCACCTGAGAGCATTTAGTTCATTCATTAGCATATGAAAGCCTTAAAAGATATTTAGAAAGCATTTTTTAGAAAGCATTTAGAAGCATATAGAAATCATTTTGAATTCTGGACTTACCGATGTATGCGGGAAGGAGTCCAAGTCATCTTGGATCGTCCGGGTCAGTCTAATGATCGACCCCGTGTCCCTCGCCACCGACCAACGCCTCGCGATCGGTATGCGGCCGGGATGGAGTAATGCGCCTCTCCCGATGCCCGGGAGGTACATATAGCTCCAGATCTGCATTTAGAAGTCGAGTCAGTCGCATCATTGCATAAATCATTGCATAAATCATTTGCATAAATCATAGCATCAATATTCATGGCATAATAGAGCACATATGAAGTACATTTACCTGTAGGAAAGGCGAGAAGCCGCCCAGCATCGTCTGCCTGTCCGTAGTGCTGAGGGACTCGAACAGGAATGCGAGCACTGCCGCTCCCCAGGCGTATCGCCTGACTCTGCCCAAATCCTCTATCATCGGCAGCAGTCTGCAGCTGATGACATCTGCCCGAGTCGCGAAGAGGAGCTTCCGGAATAGCAGCATCAGGAAGCGTCTGAGCACTCTATCTCCCTCTGGTCCCGCCTCCGCCGCCACGCGAGGGCGCACCTGGTCTATCACTCTGCTCAGGTGCTCCTCGGGGAGCTCTCCCACGGCGATCGCCGCTCCTCTCAGTCCCAAGCTCTCCTGCAGCACTGATCTCGAAAGCTGGGAGGAGGACTGTCCCGGCCTAATCAAATCTAGCCCGAGCAGTTGCTGCGCCATCTCTCGGTAGTCGCCGTATGTCCACCCTGTCACCGCGGCTCCGTGGACTCTCAATCCGATAATCCTCGCTATGTCTTCTAGCGTGGGGATCATGTGGCCCCACGGGAAGATGAAAGCTCTGCTGATCGGGTCCCATCTCTCGTGCAAGGCGTACAGTACCAGAGTGTCCATCCGGATCACCTCGATGCTAAGCACCTCGGCGAATCCCATGCCGCTAATCTCTCTCTCTGGTAGTCGGGCAATGCCTGGTACACTGCCCGGATCTGTAGCCAGGAGATCCGCGATCGTCTCTTCCCCTGCATTACATATTAGATCATTAATTAGTCCATCAGCATCATATAATCATTGCATAATCATTCTTAATTGAAAACAAAATAAAAATTTTGAAAATTGAAAACCCTAAAAATAGTTTAATTCCCTGGCAGAAGTAACGGCCCTAGGTTGGGGCGTCGCTTGTCTCTGACGCACTCAGGGTGGAGCGTCAGGGGAGTGACGGTCGCTGGCAGGACCGTCACTTCGTCTACTAGTTGGGGTTTTTTCCCCTGCATTCTCATGGCTTCCCATGTTGGCCAAATGGCCTACAATTGTTCCTAGTGGGTTCGTAGACCCATTTCTACCCCTTTCCCTCACATGCATCCATAAATAAACACAAAAAAATAAAAAATTGGAAAATAGGGCGGAGGGCTTACCTCACGGTCCATGTCTCTCCTCCTCTTTTTTTCTGGTTTGTTGGGCTCCTCTGCACCCAACGGAGCTTCCCCTTCGTCCCCCGTGGCCGTGGGGACTTCTTCTTCTTCTGTTGGACTTCGCCTCGTCGGTTGTTCTTCTTCCACCGGCGGGATCGCCTCCCGTTCAATCCGGCGGTGGAGCCGCCGTATGGCCATTCTTTTCCCTCTCTCTCTCTTCTTTGGTGGCGGCTGGGGTGCCTCGTCGCCGGCCATTGGAGTGGTGGGGACGGTGGTCGCCGGTGGTTTCTCTCGATTGGGTTTTGGGCGTTGAGTGGTGGAATGAACGGGCCGTGACCGTTCGGTTGTTTTTTTTGAAAACTCAGGACATGTGACGGTCTATCGACCCGCCGTCACATCATTCTGACGCTTCTTTCATAGGCCGTCACATGTGATGGACTGTTTTATCGAAGAATGTGAACCGCCTGATTTATGATGGATCAAGGGTGGTCCGTTACTTGATGTGACGCCCTGTCATCAGACCGTTATATGCTTGCTAGTTTCTTGATGATTGAAAGGTCTAATTGATGCTTAAACGACCCAATTTTCTATCATGATGTTCCTTATGGATGCCTCTTGCATGTACAATGGTTATGCCTTGATGCTTATTTTTGATTATTATTGGCTAACCTGTCTTTCATAAAAGGAATTACGAGTAAAATCATGCTTGGCCTTCCGTCCGGCAGGTAAGTCAGGTATTGTATATCATTCCCTCACTCCTTTAATGCATTACTATACGTTACCTATGATATATTACCTCGAGAACCGGCTGGTCATTCATGTGTCCTGGGATCTGATGTTCCCCTAAAACAAAAATGATGATGATCTAAGCTCACATGTTTAATCGTTGGATAGGCCGTTAGATTGGAAAATTTGGGGACGATGGTTCTATCTTGCACGCCGTGGTTGCAGATGGTGTCCTGACTCTGATTTCTCCGATCTAGCAATATTATTCTCAAGTATTTTTTCTATTTTATTTTTCTTTGCATTTGTTTTGAAGATTTTATTTTCCTTTAGCCCAGCATGCATCATACGCATTCTTTTGAGCATTTCATGAGTTTCATCTATTCAAGATATCTCAATGATGGTGAATAGCTGTGTTCTTAATCTTGAATAAGGAGAATCATTCCATTCTGAATTAGAAGGTTTCCTTCGATCTGCTCGCTTGATCTGGTTCGCTGAAGATTCCTGTCTGGAGTTTAGTCTCTTTCTTTTTCGTTGCCTCCGGCGGCTAGCCGTGTTTCCTTTCCTTAGATAATTAGTTCCTCCAGACTTGCGTCCTTTGGCAGGCTAGTTCCTTGTGATCAATTCGAAGTTTTTCAGAAAATTCCTATCGCTTGTTGGTACAGAACGGGTGTCGTTTACCTTAACGCCCTCTTTTTGATACACTCCGCTTCATTTCCGCTTCATCTCCATGTTCCATTTCGCTTTTGCTTCATCTCCGCTCGCTCCCCTGTAAAGAGGACGTTAAGGAGGGGCATCTGTTGACACCCGTTTTATACCCAATAAGTCGGGTCATCTCCTTATTTCATTCTATACAATGCTCCGAGTTGTTCACCCTTCATTAAGTCTCTTGGTTAGTTGAACCCTATTTCTTGGGTCTTAATTCCTGGATTAAGATGTGGCTCCCGGTGGCATTTCGTTGGATGAATCTTAGCAAACCCTTCACTCTATTTTTGAACCTCAATGCTAATAACGGTCCCAGTCAGGCGCGTTGTTTCCTTCTGACGGATGGGTCCTGGACCGTTACTCTTTGAAGAGTCCTAAGGCTTAAGGCCTCGTTGTAAAGACTATCTTTTTTATTACACATTGATGATGACGGTCTGTCGTGCAGCCGTCGTTTCATTCTGACGCCCTATGCCTTGGCCGTCGCTTCCTTGAAGAGTCCAGCTTGTTGGGTCTTCTTCCCGTTGATCTTATCTCTTTGGGATAGGGTTGAAAATGGCAGATGTTCCTTGATGCGTTACTTCCAAGTGGCGGTCTGTCGTGCAGCCGTTACTTCCCTCCGAGAGTCCTGGCAGTTCAGGCCTTTTTCTCTGCTACTCCGTAGTCGAGATAAGAATTTGGATTGACGTTATCTCTTTCAAATCCGATCCTCAGGAACCCCCGTTTGTTTCTATGGACTCTTCGTGATATTATCTTCGAGGATTTGCTAAGATTTATCCCACTTTCCTGCTGAATTATCCTCTACTCGACCTAAGAGTTTGAGGGTCTATAAATAGAACCCTTGACTTCATGGCCAAAGGGAGAGGAGGAGATTTGAATTCACGACGAAGTGCTGCCGAACTCAGGAGCCATCTTCATCCAGGAGGAGCTGCTTCCCACGTCCATCCATCTCATAATCAAGGGAGTACTTTGGTTTGGTCTTTCAAGTTCATCCTTGTATGCTTGAGTTCTTCCTTGGTTTTCTTCAAACAAAGCATTGTCCCTCCTCTTCCTCCACGTTTTTCACTGTTCTTTAAGCATACAAACATCCTCCCAAACTTTTAAAAACACCCAGAGGGGTTAAAAAACCAAAAACTCCCCGGTAATTCCCTCTCCTTTTGATGTTCTTAAACTCTTTAAGAATTGATGCTATGCTTGTGAAGAGGGCTAATTGAGGTTGTCTTGTCTTGTCTTTCTACATCATTGGCAGGTTTACAGGTTCATTAGCACGAGGCCCAAGTCTTCTAGCCGGCTGGAAGAGTTGGAGTTACAAGGATTCAAGCTTTACTACTGCAGGTTACCTGACGGTCTGGTGCAGGCGCGTCACTATCTTCCGACGGTCTATCGTACGGCCGTCGCTTCTAAGCGACGCACGGGGTTCTGGCCGTTACTTCCAAGTTGATCTGCAGGCTTTCTCTGGTTTTCTCTCCCGTGGGCGGGTGCTTCATCCACCTATTTCCAAGGTATATTCAGGTCTTTGACTTGTGTTTACTTTGGTGGCGATCACATCTTTCCTTGGTATTGGGCATTAACTGTCTTCTTCATCATATCTTCTTTATTTTCCTTGCTTGCCCCACCTTCACGGTGTGTTTTTATTTATTCCTTGCTCCACGCCCCGGCGTGTGTTTTCCTTTTCCTTAGCGTAATTTGATCGAGATAGCATGCCCATGCTAGAGCTAGCTATGATTGCCTAGGTTCATGTTCACATGTTCACAGGTTTGAGTAGATCTTTGATTGCTTGTTTGTCATCTTGCCATATTACTTTGCAAACCTAAAAAGTAAGATAAAAGATAGGCAAATAATTATCAACACTTCCATTTGCTTGTGTGGGGCCATCCTTTTCCCCTCTGCCGACCATGTCTTAGATGTCCCTATCCTTAGCCCCATCAGTCGTCTGTGGTAGGGTCTATCCATTTCCCAGGCCGTCCTTGCTTACCTATATGAGGGTCTTAGCTCAGCTGCTCTAGGGGGTCCACTATTTGGCTGTATGATTCTCCTAGAGTGCTGGATGGGAGTTAGGATGAAGTTCGAGCATCTTTGGGAGCCACCCATTGTTCTTTATTGGTGGTCCTTTCAGGTTCTCCCAGTAGGTGGAGTGTAGGACAGTAGACAAGAAGACTAGGGATGAGTGGCGCCTCTACATCAAGACCTTGTCCCTGGACCGGTTCGTGATGCGCCCGCCTTTCCTTCACGGCACCACCCTCAGGCTTCATAGGAGGCCTAGTTTGGACTTGAGGCTCGTGGGTGACACTGCTTTGGTGATGTACAGCCTGCACCAGTGCTTCCTTTAGATTGGACTACCCCGGACTACACTTCCAGTGCTACCCCATCTTTTCGTACTATAGGCGAAGAGGTTCGGGTCAGAGGAGGATGAGTAGGCGATCGGGAGCGCCCTGATCATGTGGGAGGTTAGTAGGGTGATCACCCTACCGGTGGAAGTGACAGAGCTCCAGGTGGCGTATCAGGCATATGTGAGAGAGCTCATAGAGATTAGGCCTCGCGAGGATGCCCGGCTGAGGATTGGGTGATTTTCTTGTGTTCATGATGTTGATATAGAGACTCATGTTTGGAAATGCTTATATTTGAATGAATAAAATTGATGATCGGATTGATTTGAGTTTGGCCTTTCTTGCATGTGATTGAATGAGTTTGAAATAGGATCTCGGGATGAACACGGCCCATAACCAGACCGCTCAGTTAGATAAACGGTTATAGTCTAACCGCGCCAGAGAGTTGAACGGCTAGACCTAGGCCGCATATCAGATCAACCGCAAGGTTAAGAACAAGGACCTTTGGAGAGTGGAATGGCCTATCGGTGGACCGTGGGCAGAGTAGAACGGTCCATCCTACACCGTTCTGATTTGTAAACGGTCTAGTGAAGACCGTTGATTCTTGAAGGTGCTAGAAATGGTAAGCAGTCTGAACGAGGCCGTGTGAAGGTGGGAATGGTCTGATGTTGACTGTTGGAGGGAGTAAAACGGTCGCAAGAGGACCACGCAAGGATGAAAAAAATGTTGAATCTTGTCTTCAACCTGCCCCTGCACACATATAAACAAGGAAACAGATCAAATCTGTTTTAAGCTTAACCCCTTGCCTGTAGCAAGTTAGGAAATGACCAGTTCTTGAATTTTGGTCAAGGAGGTAAGCCTTATTAAATAGGCGAATAACACAAAGGAAAAATGGATGCAATGTATTCCATGAATACAAATCATAATGATGAAAATATTTTTTTGGTTTTGAAGATATTTGATTTTTTTGTATTTTGAAATATTTGATTTTTTTGTATTTTGAGATATTTGATTTTTTTGGATCTTTGAGATATCTGATTTTTTTTTGGATTTTGAAATATTTAATTTTTTTGGATTTTTAAAATATTTGATTTTTTTTGGATTTTGAAATATTTGATTTTTTATTTTTTTTGGATTTTGGATTTTGGAGCCAGCTCAAACCTGGCGACGCGATACCTTCATATCTTATTAGGGGTTTCCCAAGTACAACGTGCGTTATGGGTGACTGCTCAAGGCTGGGGTCCAATTTTACTCAACGGTGCCTCTACCGAGGCCATACCCGGGGTACGATCTTATCCTTAGAAAATGAAAGAGAATTTGTCAGGGAAGCCATCAATAGGTATAGATGTTTTAAGGGCTTGAGTTCTTCTCACAACGGCCCCTTTTCAAAGAATTCGGTATGTTTCGTCGGGGCTTTATGTTCGTCATCGAACCTACATCCGCTCTAGGCACGCATGCGACCGGGCTCATGACGTCCCGCGGGGAAACTGTACTGCCACTCTTGCCATGCCTAGTTTCATTCTTTTGGGAGCATTTAGACTTTTGAGCTTCGAGCTTTTTAATGATCTTTTAGCTTTTACCCCTTTTATTTTATTTTTTTTCTTTCTTTTGCTTTTGTGAATGCGGAATCGGGTCATAACGGACTGCCCATATTTGAGACCTCTCTTTTTATCGGGGTGTCTAGATCAGTTCTCGCCACCTTATTTACCACTTGCCCCTATTTTTAGTCGAAAGAGGAGAAAAACAACAAGGATTTTCACTTTCCCCCAAGCATGGCCAAGGGAGAAACGGTGTTGCACAAAAAAAGAAAACCGAACCACGGGGGTCATGTAGTGTGTGAGTGTTGAACTGGGGACCTCCCTTCGTGGTCAAGTAGAGGAACATCCCGCCACCGGGCCATTGCTAGCTCGACTCTATGGATAAAAATATTTAAGATACAACCCGTTCCATGGATTAGATAATTCCTCACCCTCGGCATTGATAAGACGGTATGCGTTCCCAAGATACACCTCTTTGATTACGAACATACCTTCCCAATTGGGTTGCAGCTTAGACCTAGGACCTGCTGATCTGATAAACTTTCGTTTCAAAACCATGTTACCCACTTGAAATTTTCATTCGATAACCTTCTTTGGAAAATTCCGCGAGACACATTTTTGATAAACAGAGACGTGATTGGCCGCGTTAAGCCTCTTCTCATCCAAGAGTTCCTGTAGGACTAACAACGCATCTTGACGTTCGTCGAGATTAAGTTCTTTGTCAAGCTGCACCCTTAGGGAAGGGATCAAAATCTCATACGGGATTACCGCCTCCACCCCATAGGTGAGAGCAAAAGGAGTTTACCTTGTGGGAGTACAGACAACGGTACGATAAGCCGATAGAGCTTCTATCAATTTGTCGGCCCAATCAGCAAATTTGTGTCACTCACATGTTTTCTTAATGATTTTAAGAAGGGTTTTGTTCGTGGCCTCGGCTTGGCCGTTGCCCTGAGGGTAGTATGGTGATGAATGATGCAATGAAATATGAAATTTCTTACAGAGGTCCTGGAGCTCTTGAGACAGAAATTGAGGCCCGTTGTCGGTGACGATATCGCTTGGCACTCTGAACTGTGAGATGATATTCTTCATGATGAAGCGGCACACTGTGGTAGCTTTGATTTCTGCATAGGCTTCAGCTTCCTTCCACTTGGTGAAATACTCAGTTACGGTGAGGATAAATGATTTCTGCTTGACCTGAGTATTAGTATCACCCAATGGGCCTACAATATCAAAAGTCCACATGGAGAATGGCCAAGGAGCGGAGAGAGGATGGAGAGAGGAAGCAGGAGCATGGATTTTATCGGCATGAATTTGGCATTGAAGACACCTACGGACATAGGTAGAGCAGTCTTCTTCTAGGGTTGGCCAGTAATAGCCCTGCCCAAGAATCTTCTTCGCCAAAGCTTGACCATTAACATGCCCTCCACACTCGCTTGCATGAGCTACCTCAACAACCTTCCAAGCATCGTCATCATCTAAACAGCTCATAAGAACTTCGTTGACAGCCCGCCTTGATGGGAATCAACACCGGGCACTGATATTTTTCTATAGCATTTGTGTCCTTTTATTTGCATTTACACCTTTGTGTAATTGGGTACGCAATTGTATGGCGAGTATAAGCCAAAATGTGAGTCTTTAGGTTTTTGTGGGTTTATTTGCAAAAGTCCAGTAGGTCCAGCAAGGGGCCCCCTCCTTCTTCCCCATTGGTCCACCTAAGCCCTAGGGCCCATGTAGGGCTGGTCAAATGTCCAAGGTGGGCTTCTAGATGGCTTGCCCATTCAAGGGGACAAAGGGTGAAAAAATTCAAAAATAATGGCCCTTAAAGTCAAGGGGGCACCCCCCTTTAATATTAGTTTAATAGGTTTTGTATTTTTATTTTATTTGGGTCAAAACACATGGGAGAATTAAATATGATCTTCCCCATTTACCCCCCCTAACCCTAGATCGAGGGATAGTTTAGGTCTTTTTACATTTTCTATATATACCTTGTATTTTGTTATTTACTTAGCATTAATGAAGAAAAAATTCCATTATTTGCTCAAGCCTAAGGGAGCACCCCTCTCTCCCCCCCTAGAGCTGTGAGAGCTATGATTTCAGAGGTGTGAAGCCTCTCCTCCACCACCTCTCTGAGTGTGACGCTCAGCACCGCCCCTGCCGCCGCCACCGCACCGCCACCACCAACCCGCCGGAGATCTGTCTACATCAAGATAGAGGTCCAGTGTTAAAATTTTAGCTCCCAAACCTCAGATCTTACGAAGTTGAAATTTTGAGGGTAGGTTCCCCATATCAATGCCCATCTCCAGAAAAATTCCTTTGAATTTAAGCCTTCATTTCATTTTCCTTTCCATTTAAGTTTATAGATCCATACAGATCTGTCCTTGTGTAGATCTTGTCACAGCAGCCTGGTTCTTCCATTGTTCGACCCCCTTCCCCTTTTTTGATGCAGTCCAAATTTGGACTGGCTGTTCTGCCCACCAAATCCCACCACCATAAATTTTTTCACGAATTTACGAGTTCTTTTTCCCCTCTGAAAAATTAAAACTTAGTCAAAAATATGTTCTGTCCAGTGCAGTCCAGATCCGACCCATGTCCAGTCAAAAATATATTTCTCCTGTCAAACCACCTTTAGAAAATGCACAAAAAATAATTCCGTCTTCCTCACTTCCCCCTCTCCAACTTTCAAAAAGGGCCCAACTTCCAGATCTGACGTTTTCCCTCCGGTCAAACCCCATTCTCAGGCAGATCCAAATCTGTAATGCCAGATCTGGTTCTGTGAACCAGTAGGTTGTAAATTCGTCCAAGGGTATTACCGAGACAGACAAAATTCTCTCTCTGGGCTCGCGTCGTAGCTCCATGAGTCAGCTTTCCAATGGCGCAAATTTAGTGTCGATCCAATGTCGGGATTGATCGCAGCAGCTTATCCTTTCGGGTCGCGCAACCCTGAAACAGCAAAACAGACCCGTGGCAGCAATCTTCACCGCCTGGCGATCGGAGCCGCCCGGCTTCCCACCAGCAGCGCCATCCCGGTCACCTTCCAGGGATCGTTCCTCCAGGCATCCCCTTGGCAACAGGACCCACCCCGCCCAGTTTGGACGTCTGAGTAGCACGTGGGCCCCACAACCCGCAGCACACAAAATTCGGACGGCACCGACGGAGCTGTCCAACACGCTACCCATCAACCCAAGATCGGTCCTCCCGGGCCCACACTGTAGCCCTTTACCTCCCTGCGTGGAGTGGGCAGTAAAATCATTTGCTGTAATTATTGTAATATTTTTACCGAGAGTTAACGTACTTGGCCGGGGTCGGCTTCCCCACGCCCGGTGCGTGGAGGTATCGTGTCCGCTCCCCATCTCGATATTTACTTTACTCGTATTTATTTGTATATGCCGCTGCATGTGATAGGATTATTAGCTTGCTTTACTTTCATCACCGCTGCGAGAGAGAGCGAGACCTGTCCCGTGACCCGATCCGAGCACATGCGGAAAAGTCGATACCTGAGACTCATTGCCGATTCCTCAACCGCGCACGGTCCCACGTTTCCCTCTCTTAGGGACGTCCGTGAGCTAGAGTCCCAGGTTCGCTGGTCCGTCCTGCATCAAATTGGTATCAGAGCGAGTTGAGTCTAGGGTAGTCTTGTTTAAAAAAACAAAAAAAAAGAGAGTCATTTACGTCGGTCCAAGGTTGTATTGCATACCATTATTCGGTATATCAAAAGGTGTAGCCCGAACGTTAGGTTATGCCTATCGGGAAGCTCGCACACTAGCGAGAGAGGATCTTCAGATCCCGTAACTCCACCAAGTACCGTCTATTGGTTGAGTCTAGGTGTGTAGTAGAGTCGGTATTCCAACTTGCATTGTCATTTTAGAGTCGTGTCTAGTATCTTGTCCAACTATCGACATGGCCATCTTGTAGTCCCCAATCTCCCATGGATTCCCAATCGCCCAGACAATATCACTGGCTGCATGACACCCATGGGCTTGGAAACCATCCCATCCACTTCCATAGGCCCAAAGCCTCGGACTTTCATGGCTCCAAGGTCCCGAGTGACTACCTCAAGTGGGAAGCCGCCATGGACAAGTATTTTGAGTGTTACACTATGACCGATGCCATGCAAGTCAGCTTTGCCCAAAAGAGGCTCGTCCACGAGGCCGCTTGGAAATGGGAGAGTATAGAACGCATGAGGGAGGTTAGGAGGCAATGGCCCATCGAGTCATGGCATGAGATGAAGGGCGAACTTAGGAAGGTATACCTACCCAGCCTGGTCACCTCCAACCGTCCCCACCCAATCACCTCCAACCAAGTGGGTCATAATCGGAGGCAACGAGCCCCACACGTAGTAGAGCCTAGACCCAAGCCTAAGCCGGTTGATTACGGGCAAGTCCACCATGATACCCCTACTCCAACCCGCACCATTGCCAAACTTGTGCAAATGATTTCGGATCGGGTGGATAAGAGGTGTGCTTATTTTGAGTCACTGGTCTCCCCTTGCCCACCTCCAAGACCGGACATAGCCACCACCAAAGCTAGGAAGGTCATAGTCGGTAGCCCTAACCCGGCCCCACCTATGGGGTCCCAAGGGCCTCTTCCCCTCCTAGAGGATAGTCCTCCCCCACCCCAGACGGGGAACCCTTCCCCTAGTGCTCCTTTGCCACCCATTTTCGATCCTCATCTGGAGTCATCTCATTCGGAACCACCTCAGCTCGAGCCACCCGTGTTTCTAACGGGAACGCTTTTCATCGTCGAGTCACTACTTAGCTGGCTCAAGAATGGCTTGGTCCCGCCTTCCTATCCATCCATGGACCCTACACTACCATTAGTGCCCGTCAACTCCTTCCATACCACATTTCGGTCTAGTCACCATGTGGATACATTGGAAGACCTTCTTATAGGATTACACCAACAGTTGCAGTTGACGCACTTATTGGCCCTAGGCTTCGACCGACCCACAAGTCGTAGCTTCACCCACCCAGCCTTAGGGTCCATTACCTCCGTGTACACAGTGGGTCATGTCACCACGGAGGTTCTTTTATTCCTCCCCATACCGGCCGAGCCTAACTACATTCCCTTTATCTCGAGGGAGGAATCGTATCTTCTATACACTGTCCCACCCACCACAATGAATGAAGGTGATCATTTGTACCTTCAAGGATTTCAAACTTGGGACTATGTCATGAGGGAATCCATATCAAGGGGTCATACCTTCTTTGATCCCTTCGATCCCTTCCCTAGGGAACCATATGACCCACCATATTTACTCCCCTTCTTCGAGGGAGTCCACCATCACACCCCTTCCCCAGGGGCCAATCCATATACACCCATCAAGCCCGTTCATTGGCAAGGTGATTTTGGTTCTCCTAGCCCTCCCGCATCCAAATCCAATGTGCATGACTGGTGCATCGTAGGATGTCTAGGAGTCTCCCATTCCGTCAACCATCGAGTGCATCTAGTGTATGCATGGCACACATTCGGATGTCCTAGTCTACCATTGCATGTGTATGGGTCGGACTAACAGTAGGTTTGTCTAGGGTCTTGTGTGCCTGTACATGCATGTGTCAAGCATATCAGGAGTCGAGTCCGTCTCATGTCAGCTCGCGACGTTAGTCCCTTTCTAGTGCGTACGTTGTACACTTTCCGGAATTTGGGATTGGCTCTACCATTCTATGTCTCGGATCTAGTCACATAAAGGGACCCAGCGGTGATTCCTAGTGAGTCTTTGAGCCGCCTCCCTCTTTTGAGAGTGACCCCACCCTGGAGTGTCCACCTCTAGCCTCATTCCCCAGCAGTGTGAGCATATCGAATCTATACGGGATGAGTAGGTGTCGATTACTTAGAGTGGAGCGTACTCCGCGCTGTAGATATATTTTTATCCTCCTACTAAAGATCAATATGCATCATGAGTTGAACAATATGCGATGAGCAAATAACAAGGATAAGAGGAGAATAGAGAACAAAAGGACCGTGATCGCCACCAAGGTGCCAGACGTGATGGACACGCTGTACCTTGGAAAGAGGGGGAGTACTCACCTAAACTACAGCGCTGAAGAGATGAACGGCTCCTGAAGGGCCGCCTATTGGATGTACGGTCTTACGATAGACCGCCAAAGTGCGCTGCAGAGGGTGCGGGAGGAACTACCACGGGAGGATGGACGGTGCTCTGTTGACCGCACCAACAGGATGAACGGCGCTTTCTACACCGCACACGATGTTGAACGTTTGTCAGAAAACCGCACAAGTCCACCACGCAGTAAGTTGCAAGGGGTCCAACCTCCACCCTCTCCGGCTGGCCAGAGGGGATAGGCCTCGTGCTGATGATTGCTGACCTGCAAAACAACGTAAGAAACACACAAAAAAGACCTAAATTAGAACTGGACGGTGTAGTAAATGTAAATATAAAAAGAAATGAACATAAACGAATGGCAAGGGGGATACCTGGGGGTTTTAAACCCCTAGGGTGACAAAAGCGGGGGTGGATGTGTGCATGATAATGAGAAAGAATGAGGACGTAGGGAGAAAACGATGCATGCAATGAAGGGAAAGTGATGAAGACTATAAACGAAAAGATTCAAGACCAAACTACTCCCTGAATCGAAGGCTTGTATGGACGTAGAAAGCCTCCCTCCTTTGTGCTAGGTCGCTCAAGAATGCGGCAGGGCTTCGCCGTCGATCGAAAATTCCCCCCCCCCCTTTTTAGTCCGGCCATTAGGGTCTATTTATAGAGCCTAGAAAGCCAGCCCCGAAACTAGGGTTTAGAGCTATTTTTAGGTCGAAATTATAAAAGATAAATCATAGATATTATCATAATCTCTTATCCAGTCGAAACGGCATCAAAGAAGGTTGATTATCCACGGAGAAATCGACAAGAGAAATCAGGGATAAAACCATGCATAAAAGGGATAAAAATCTGTTAAAAATCACCAATCGAAAGAATCAACGGTCTTACGATAGACCGCTCAAGCTGATGGGCGGTCCAGTACAGACCGTCCAACACTGTCGGAAGAAATTCAGAAAATCAGGAAATTAACCCAATTATCGCTCGAACTAACCGAAACGTCCGCTGTCGGACCCTCCAATATGAACGGTTAAAATAAGACCGTTCAAATGTAGGGCGGCCAACAACTAACCGTTTTAACCCTGTCGGTGGTAATTCAAATAATTGGATATTTATCTGAGAAAATTGGCACGCGTAGGACTCTGAGATATAGGTGGTTTGAATTCGCCCGTCCATCGATTTGAACGGGCCTAATAGGGCCGCACAAAAGCCTGTCGGTGAATATTCAGAAAATCCTCAAAAATTAACCAAAATGTATGAACGGTCTATCTTCAACCGCCCTAGTTATGAACGGCTGATTGTGGACCGTGCATGTTTTTGGACACTTGATTTTCATAAAACACGTTCAATTAATCAAAGCCAAGGCCCAATAAGCCCTGAACCGATACGGTCTTCACCAAGGAGGGAGGCCACAAAAATGGGCCCAGGACGTGCCACAAAAAATGGCCCGATGAATGATGGACAACTTAGGGCATCAACTAATGGGAGAAAGAGAAACAGCTCAGCTTATCGGCATAAAATGGGTGTCAACAGATGCCCCTCCTTAACGTCCTCTTTGTAGGGGAGCGAGCGGAGGTGAAGCGGAGGTGACATGGGACATGGAGCTGGAGCGGAAATGCAGCGGAGTGGACCGGAAAAGCAGGCGTTAAGGGAAAACGACACCCGTTTCTACCAACAAGTGTTGAGAATCTTCCGAAAAACTCTGAACCGAATGTAAGGAATGATTAGACCATAAGTGACACCAATCTGGAGGAACTAAACTAAAATGAAACAAATCGACAAGGCCAACCTCATGGGGGACACAATCCCGTGGTCCAATGAGGGGGATACAAAAGAAAAATAGGCTAAAGCTCCAGACGGGGACCCTTCAATCAACCAAACCAAACGAATCGACCAAAGAAAACCTTCCAATTTAGAGTGGAATTAGTTCTTCTTACTCAAGCATTCGAACATACAGTTGACCATCATTGATTGGACATTCTTCAAGCAAACCATGGGGCATGAAAGTTCAAAAGATGCGTATGATGCATACTGGGCTAAAATAAAAGAAATTGTAAAAATAAATGCGAAGAAAGATTAAAATATAAAATACTCGAGAATAATATTGCTAAGCTGAGAATATCAGAGTCAAGATACCATCTGCAACCACAGTGTGCAGGATAGAACCGTCCTCCCCATGACATCCCATCTTAATGGCCTATCCGAAGATTAAGTACATGTCCTGGATCATCATTATTTTTGTTGAAGGGGAACATCAGATCCTGGAACACGTAGATAACCGACTGGTTCCCGAGATAATACAATATAATACCACATAGTAATGCAGCAAGGGATATAGGGATAGAAGGCCATACCTGACTTACCTGTGCAGGCGAAACGGCACGTGAAAGCTTGGATTGCTGTACGTGAAATTGTTAGCAAGTTTTACAAAAATATCAAAATCCATCAATTGAAGTGCAACCAACATTAAAGAATGCACGGTTAAGAACAAACCGCTCCAAGTAGAACGGTTACAGGTTAGCCGCATATATCAGGGAATTTGAACCGACTTAAAAAGCTCACCGTTGAGTATAAACGATCGATGGAGAACCGTACAAACCAATGGACGGTCTATCGCTAGACCGCGCAACGTCTGTAACTTTCAAAAAAATGAACCCTTCGTCTCCCTCCACCGTAACCGATGGTGGAGGGAACGAAGGCCAACCCAGGGCCATTCCACCCTTCTCAACCCCTCTCCCTACCTCTCAATCTCCCCTTCATTCCTTTTCACCCTCTCCATGCGCCAGAAGCACCAAGCGAGACGCTCCAGGATGGCCGGGGAAGAGACAACCACGCCGCCGTCGTCGACGACCGCCACCGCTGCACACACCGAAGAACGGCCGCCGGAGAGGGTCACACCGCTGCCTGCGGCTGAGGGAGAAGCCGACGCGATCGTGGCCGTGGAGGATGTCCCTGCCGCAGACGAGGATGCCGGAGAAGAACCACCACCGGAGAAACCGGCCAGAAAACCACGAGACCCCGAGGTAGGTCAAAAAACTAAAAACCCTCCCCATTTCCATTTTTCCATTATTTTGAGCCATGCATGCTAGCTTAAGGGGGTTTAGAGGGCTTAGGTGGGTGGTTGGGGGGCTATGGCAGCCTCCCCGCCAGCCGGGGAACCTCCACCGTCGTCGGGGAAGACGATGGTGGGACGGTTCAAGAGAAACCGCACAAACAAGGACATGCGGCCCTCATCAGACCGCTCAACATTATACGGGCTAGGACTAGCCGTTCAATACCATACAGCAAACGAACCAAACCAAAGCAAGGACGGTGAAGGGGTCACCGTTCAAATAGTAAATGGGCCACATAGGTCCGTTCAAATGCCCATTCAATGCCAAACTAAACGGTCCTCATAGGGCCGTCCAAGATAAGAACGGTGGAAGGAAGACCGTTCTTCAAGCTGTGAGTTGAATTCCTGAGGATCTTATTTGAATGACAGAAATGCAAAACTAAATTACTAACATGCATCTGAAAATGAATGAAATGAATGCAGGGGAAGCGTAGGACCCGCACCTCATGGCTGCAGGTCCGCGCAGTGTACTTGGCACTGTCGGACTTCCAGAGGGAGCGGTTGGCTGCCATGGGGTTCGCCCCCTTCCTGAGTATTGAGGTGTGTCGCTTCGACGCAACTCTGCTCTATGCCCTGCACGACCGCTGGGACCTAGTGAGTCGGACGTTCCTTTTCCCATGGGAGCATATGGTCCCCACGCTAGAGGATGTGGCCAGGCTCACGGGCCTACGCGTGCACGGGTCACCGGTTAGCAGGACTACCTTTCTTGACTACCGGGGGTTGGCTCGGGAGTTGCTGGGCTTACGGCTGCGGCGCCCCGAGCGGCAGTCGACCCTCCTACCCCGGGATGCTCTCCAGGACAGCCTGGGTTTACGACGAGCGGGCGTTGCGGTTGGCGAGCAGCCGGAGGAGCACCTGGAGCGGCTGATAGGGCTGGCACGGCCGAGAGTTACTGCAGGACCAGGAGTGGAGGCTGACCGAGTGCTGAGGCGGTTTCTGATGCTGATGTTCGGGTGACTCCTCTTCTCCACGCGAGCGGACGTGATGAGCTGCCGGTTCCTTCCCTTCCTCCAGGAGCTGGAGCACGTGGGCGACTACGCTTGGGGAGCGGCAGCCCTTGCCTTCCTCTTCGACACTCTGAGTTCGACGGTGCGTCGGAGGATGCTTGGGGGCTTCTCCCCCTTACTCCAGGTACGACTCTTCCCCTAGACTTAATTATGCGACTCTGTGTGTTTCCTACATGCTGAGACAGTGCTATGATGCAGGTGTGGGCCTATGTGTACCTGCGTCGGCTGGGCAGAGGCGAGGAGACCCGTCCTGGGCTCCTGCTGATCGCACGAAGGTGGACAGCACCTCGGGAGATGGCGGCCCTGAGACGACAGGTTCGGGAGTTGCAGGATGACTTGGACGCTCTACCGTATACCTCGGTATGCTTCTAGACTCAAATACTCTAGTTAAATGCAATTCTTATATGGTTATGATGCTGATGAGACTTTATATTCTATTCAGGTACGGTGGACACCCTACACGGGGGAGAGCCAGGCGGGCCAGCCGTGGGTGACTGAGGCCCTCGCCTTCTCCGGACGAGACGTGTGGCTTCATTGCATGAATGTGGTGGAGCCGCTACACTTCAGGTTGGTGATGAGGACCACCGGGGTCCATCAGCCAGCCGTGGAGTTCCCTACGCCTGAGAAGGCGGGGGAGCGGGTGAAGGGCCGCCTATTGGATGTACGGTCTTACGATAGACCGCCAAAGTGCGCTGCAGAGGGTGCGGGAGGAACTACCACGGGAGGATGGACAGTGCTCTGTTGACCGCACCAACAGGATGAACGGCGCTTTCTACACCGCACACGATGTTGAACGTTTGTCAAAAAACCGCACAAGTCCACCACGCAGTAAGTTGCAAGGGGTCCAACCTCCACCCTCTCCGGCTGGCCAGAGGGGATAGGCCTCGTGCTGATGATTGCTGACCTACAAAACAACGTAAGAAACACACAAAAAAGACCTAAATTAGAACTGGACGGTGTAGTAAATGTAAATATAAAAAGAAATGAACATAAACGAATGGCAAGGGGGATACCTGGGGGTTTTAAACCCCTAGGGTGACAAAAGCGGGGGTGGATGTGTGCATGATAATGAGAAAGAATGAGGACGTAGGGAGAAAACGATGCATGCAATGAAGGGAAAGTGATGAAGACTATAAACGAAAAGATTCAAGACCAAACTACTCCCTGAATCGGAGGCTTGTATGGACGTAGAAAGCCTCCCTCCTTGGTGCTAGGTCGCTCAAGAATGCGGCAGGGCTTCGCCGTCGATCAAAAATTCCTTGGTATGCTTCTAGACTCAAATACTCTAGTTAAATGCAATTCTTATATGGTTATGATGCTGATGAGACTTTATATTCTATGCAGGTACGGTGGACACCCTACACGGAGGAGAGCCAGGCGGGCCAGCCGTGGGTGACTGAGGCCCTCGCCTTCTCCGGACGAGACGTGTGGCTTCATTGCATGAATGTGGTGGAGCCACTACACTTCAGGTTGGTGATGAGGACCACCGGGGTCCATCAACCAGCCGTGGAGTTCCCTACGCCTGAGAAGGCGGGGGAGCGGGTGACCAGGACGACACGGGGGCTCGGTGACGCGTACGACTGGATAGCGAGGAACGCCACCCAGATCACCGACTGGACCGCACGAGGGCGAGTGGTGACCGCTCGGGCTGAGAGCGACAGCGCGTACTACACCGCGTACGCACGCCACTACCGTGACCAGGTGTTCCGGGGTGCTCACCGACCGGTACGACTTCTAAACTTGAATTCTTTCTATTATGCTTATGATTCCTATATGATGATGCACTGACACATGGGCTTCTAAATGCAGCTGGACCCTGCGGGACGAGTGGCAGAGTTGCAGGGACTTCTGCACTCTACCATCAGGGAGCGGAATGAGGCCCGGCAGGCCCTGGCCTTACTGGTGAGTCTTCTACACCTTACACTCTTTAAATTATTCAATTCTATATGATTACGACTATGCATGTGACTGACCTGGAGTATTTGGATGCAGCGTGCCGAGGGTGCTGAGAGGGTGAGACCAGATGCCCCTTCCTCCTCTACGACCCAAACTCCGGCCGACCGGGCTGCGAGAGATGTGGAGTTCACTCGGATGGTAGCGCGGGCCAAGGCGGCCGAGGTGGCGCTCACTGAGAGGGTACGTAATTCTAAACTTCCCCTTGCTTATTGTGCTTATGAATGAAATGCTTATGCAACTGCCTAATAATGATATGCAGACGGCCGAGCTGACCCGCCTCCAGACAGAGCTGGAGCAGAGCTGGGTACTGGCTAGGGAGGAGGTGGCCCGGGTGCGCGAGGAGGCCGCGCGGAGTCGACCGGCAGACGCAGTGGAGACGGCACTCCTCCGGGCCGAGCTAGAGCGACTACGAGCCAGTGCTACCGAGGCAGATCGTTACCGGGCAGAGGCAGACCGTTACCAGAGTGAGGCAGAGCAGGCCCGTCTACAGGTTGCCAAGTTGGAGGGCAAGGTGGAGGGTCTGAAGGAGGTGAGTCGGGAGCGCAGCAGGGCGACTGCGAGTGGCAGCCACGGCACCCACGACTCCGTGAGGAGTTACTTCACTGGTTCCTCCGGCCATCGGAGGAACGAGGAGGAGGAGCGGCGCCGACGACGGCGTGATGAGGCGACCTCAACGATGCCTCCCCCAAAGAGGCATGAGGGTGGTGGAGACAGCAACGGGGGCCAAGGAGAGGGACAGGCTTGACTGTGTACTGGGCCCGTCTTTTGTACATGACGTGATATGATATGATAGTGGTATGCATGTTTTTGTTTTGATTTTTGTGGGTGACTGTATGTATGCATGAATGAACATGACTTAGCTACTAGAGGGGGTGAAGCAAACAGGCGAGATTGAAAGGTGCGCCCGACCTGAGAGAGGGACGCACACGCCGATTTGAGTGAGAAAGAGATGCACATGCCGACTTGAGTGAGATGGGAGTGACGCAAACGCCGACTTGAGTGAGATGGGAGTGACGCACACGCCGACTTGAGTGAGAAGAGTGACGTACATGCCGACTTGAGTGAGAGGAGTGACGTACACGCCGACTTGAGTGAGATGAGTGACGTACACGCCGACTTGAGTGCGAGGAGTGACGTACATGCCGACTTGAGTGAGATGAGTGACATACATGCCGACTTGAGTGAGATGAGTGTGCTATTAGTTGGGCAGGTGGATAGAAAGGGCGGACCGGATGGGCGGTTCTCATAGGGCCGCTCAAAGTGACAAACGGTTCCCAATAGACCTCTCCAATAGGATTTGAACGGTTTAATACTAACCATGTTGAGTGACAAATAGTTTGTAATAGGCATAAGTGGTTGGATCCGGGTTCTCTAGTAGGAGATGAACGGTCAGATGAGGACCGCACTATAGGATGGGCGGTCTATCGTAAGACCGTCCAAGTGGATACCCTGCGAGCCTTAAAGGGGACTCTCTGGAGAGTCCTCAACCCGAGGGTAAGGCGATTTGAACCTATCCACACCTCATCCTAATCCATCCTGAACCTATCCAACCCTAATCCTAAGAGGCCTAGGCTTCCTAACAAGCCCTATAAGTGGGGGAGGAGTCTAAATTATTAGCTCACACAACCCTTTCCTTCAAAACCTTGAAACCTTTGATTCTCATCACCAATTCCTCATGAAGAGGGCTCTAGAGGGAAGTTCTATAGAAGGATCATCTTTTGAAGGGCCAACACCGGCCAGAAAGGAGCGGGAAGTGCTCCAACGGCTAAGCTCAATCCCCCGGCATCTCAGTGCTACTCCTATGAGAGAGGTAAGCTTATCATGGTTCATTCAACTTCTTTTACGTCAACTTTACTTATGTGTCCTCTCTCTCTTACGTTCTCTCTCCTCTTCTTTCAGCTCCTTCCGGGCCCGAGGCGCTATTCTGGTTTGAAATGGGTGGCTCCCATGATCCGTGCTTTGCCCCTAGGGGTGACTTATCTTCTCAAATCCTGGCACCTACATTCCCTTTTAGTCTTAGGCCAGAGCTACCCTAAGCTCTCATTGGATTGGCACAGCATCTCAGCTTTGATAGAAACATGGCATCCTCAGACCCATACCTTCTTTTTTCCATCCTTTGAGGCCACGATCCTATTAGAGGAGGTAGAGACCTACTTCGGGTTCCCTAGGTCCAAGGTGGGGGAGGAAGACTTGATATGCCATACTGTTGCCCCTATAGACCCAAAACTCATCCTAGGAGGGTTCATACCAGACAACAAAGACATGCGTACCTTTGTAGGTCCTCGTCATATTTACCTCCTTCCTCTTAGTCAGTGGGTAGCAGAGCATTGTAAGAATAAATGTGGGTGGACCGAGGCCATAGCCAAAGCTGCATCTATCTGCCTGTGCGGGGCCATCCTCTTCCCTTCGGCTGACCATGTTTTAGAGATTCCCTTACTTAGCACCATCAGCGGCCTATGGCAGGGGCTTTCCATCTTCCAGGCCATCTTAGCCTACTTGTATGAGGGTCTCAGCTCAGCGGCCCTAGGAGGCCCTCTCTTTGGCTCTATGATTCTATTGGAGTGCTGGATGGGAGTTAGGATGAAGTTCATCCCGAGAGAGGATATTACTACTGTCTGCAGGATCTTCGGAAGCCATCCCCTTTACTTCATAGGAGGCGCCTTCAGGTTCTCTCCACAGGTTGAGTGCAGGACGGCCGAGATGAAGACCAGGGACGAGTGGCGCCCGTACCTCCATAGACTGCCCCCGGACAGATTTGTGATGCGCCCAGACTTCCTCCACGACACCACTATCAGACTACCTCGGAGGGCGGGCTTAGACTTGAGGCTCGTGTGCGATACTGCATTGGCGATGTATAGCCTACACAGATGCTACCTACAGGTTGGACTACCCCGGACCGTGCTACCGACGCTACCCCACCTTCCCGTGCTACAGGCGAGGAGGATCGGGAAAGAGGAGGACGAGTAGGCGGTCAGGAGCGCGATGATTATGTGGGAGGTGAGCAGGGTGCGCACCCTACCAGTAGAGGTTGAGGAGGTTCCAGAGACACGACAGGCTTACCTTAGGGAGCTGAGAGAGATACGTCCCCGCGGGGATGCCCAACGGGGGACAGAGTGATTGTTTTATCTTTTCATGATGATATTGATGTAAAACCGACCTAAGACCTATGATGATGTGATGAAGATGTTTTGATACACTTAATGTGAGACCAACTAGGATGCTATGATGATGATACCAATTGATGTGAGACCGACCTTGGACCTAAGTATGCAAGCATTCGGGTTAGGCAGCGGACTCACACTAGCGACTCACTCGCTTGGTCCACGTTAGTGCCCGAAGGCGACTCGGTGATGATGGAGAGGGTCCGAGGCAGGACCTTGGTTCTCCAAGGGTCGGCTAGCTTATTGCGGACCCCAAATGGGCCAAGGGAAGCCCAAATCACAGGCGGCCAACACACCAAGGGTGTGGGTTGAGTGGAAGCTCTCACAACTCGCCCGCGGTGGTCACTCAATTTGGTGGCAATTTAAAATCGGACACTCTCTCACCGCCGACGGAGTAACTATAGCAATACTAAGCTAAGCAAGTCCATTACAGCAATGAGAGATGTTCAGGAGCTCACCTAGCCGGCGTGAAGACGCCGACTCCGGCCAGAGACGGGGGCGAGCGGGGAGGCGAGGGTATGCACCCGTACGCCGCGTCGGTGTCGCTTCAACCTGAAATTGAAAGGAGTACGGCACTACGCCCCATGCAAGGGGGGGGATCTCGGGGTGGGGGTTAATGTATTACAACCAAAAGTTACCTCCACACAGGGAGGGGCCTTCAGCCGGCCAAGCGGGGAGGGGAGAAAGTGATGAAAACACAAGAGAAGAAGCCGATGCCGAATCTGTCCAGTTCTATGAGTGCTGATAGGGGACTGAAGAATTGACTGCTGCAACGGCTACCGAATTTTTCCGGGGACGAAATCACCTGGAAAATCTTCGTAGGAGGCCGGGGAAGTCGTCCAAAATTTTTTAATTTCTTCTGTTGCCGATGCTGATCTGGGCGGAGGCCCGAACAGGGAGGCAGAGTCTCAGACTGGTAGCTCCTGGTTTCCAACAATAGGTTTCAGAGGATGCCCCGACAGCTCCCAAACTCAGAATCAAGCACCGTTGGAGTCGTTGGAACCGTGGATGAGTCCTCTTCGCAAAAAAACTGATTGGGAAGCCAAATAATGCCAGAGAAGACCAGGGAACTCTGAAAAATGATGGCAGGTCGGTGTAGACTGTGGGTAGCAGACCTACGTAGCTGAGGGAGAAAATTGATAACTCTGGATCAAAAAGGCCGATCGAAGTTCCGCTTCTTGATTCTGAAAGTAGACAGGGTGAGGAAGAACTTTACAGAAGATATTTTGAACTGATTCTTCCAATGTTCGTCGTGGTGAAGCTTATACTCCGGTTCTGGTACTCAGCAGGGGCAGCTCTACGCAGTTGTGGGAGAACGGAGCTCTCGGGCAGCACACAGCTCGGATGAAGATGAAACCACTTGCATTGCGAAGAAGACAAGAAGATGCTTCCGTGGATAGCTCTTGTGTCTTCAAACTCGCTGGGATGTGGTCGGAGTCGCTGCTGCAAGTTGCTGGTCTTCTGCAGGTCTTCAACTGCGAACTAGGGATGAGAGATGATGGAGAGGAGTAAGGAAGAATGGTGGAGATGAGAGAGAGAGGGGGGGTGCGACCCTAACCAAGGAGAGGGGTCTTGAGGGTGCCCTAGGGCTGTGGAGGGAAGGGAGATTTGAATTCAAATGGCCTAGGGAAGTGGTGGGTTGTATGGGGGAGAGGGAAGGGTGCTTGGGGAAGTGGGTAGGGTAGTTGGGGGTTGGAGGGTGGCCTAGTGATTGGGGGATTCCACCTTGGGGTTGGGGGGAAGTTAAATGAGTGTATGGGGAAGGGGAGAGGTCTTAATGAGAGGTAAATGGGGAGGAGAGAGAAAATTTCGAATTTTGGGGTTGGGGAAGAGAGAGAGAGAGAGAGAGAGAGAGAGAGAGAGATCTAGTGGGATTTGGAATTGGATTTCAATATTCATGCAATGGTTCATTAGTTCAAAATGAGGGGAATGGGGTCCTATATATAGGAAACTCACATTTTACAAAAGTCCCTGACATTTGACTCAATGACAAATAACCGAAGGGGTAGGGGCGCCCTTGGGCCAAGCCCAATGAATTGGGCCCAATAGCCTAACAAACCAACCTAATGACACAATACTTAGGAAAATGACTCACTAACCTAGGTACATGACTCAAATAAAGGGAAAATTACATGATATTGACTCAAAGAAAATGTGAAGATTACATGACTAGACTCAAAAATACATGACTAACATAATGGAGCTTGCCGACGAACAATCCGAGTCTGGAGAAAATGTGGAGGGGCAAGGGATGCCCTCATCATACCCCCGGGGTGGGAAAAACTCGACCCCATCGAGTATGGGTCCACCAGGGAAGTAGTACATCGACCTGCGGCTCTGGGTGATCCACGATCTCCATACTCAACCCGCGACCATAGTCGGGGAACGGCGCTTCAGCTCGACAAAGTGACTCGGTCATACCCTCATGCTGGCGATGGGATCTTGCTTGCCTAGTATTACCGCCGTGTGCTCACGTCGGGCTCTCAGGCTATTTGTGGTGGCACTCCGAGGGTGTCTCTCACAAGGGTTGGTGTAAGATCGAGGCACTCACTAGGATCCACCGCGGTGCCCTTAGAGGGTGCCGGATCCGCCACATGGGAAGTGGGGTGAATCCCAAAACCCATTTGAAGGTCCAACCCATAAGCTGGGTTGCCAAAGCCACTCAGATCTTGGCAACGTCCAAGTCCTTGTGCCCTCAGATTGGAGGTGACCCTAAAGTAGAGCCACTCCAAAGCCATCATCACCAAGTTGTCAACTTGGAACTCAAAGTGGTGCTTAGGAGTTTGTGCTCGCTTCTTGTGAATCCCACCGCTTGTTGCTTGATACTTGCTTGAATGCATATGCCATGCACTATGATGCGATGTGAGTTGACAATGTATGGTATGCAAAGGTGGTCCAGGACAACCACATATAGACCTATCATGCATTGATGTTATGAGGACGTTGAATGATTTGGGAGGACTGGGGCATCCATAGGTATGCATGGTTGTGACAAATGTTGGGGGACCCGGACATCCATGTATGCTCCTTTCATGCTTATGACTCATGATGAAAGAGGGTGGACCATTACATCTAAATATGGTCCACTTATGCTTCCTACTTGACATGTGGGTGATGTGGATGAATGTACCCGACGGACTAATCATGCCAAGCGGTGTGATGTGCCAAGACATATGAATTCCTTTCCTAAAGATGACTTCCTCATGTGGGATGGTTGGGTGGCCTTTGAGCTTCCACTCAAAAGGGTCGAAGGGATCTAGGTAGGTGGATATGGGGTGGGGCACTTTCTTGATCTCTAGGCGTGTGTTGCCTAAGGTCATGATTTCTATGTTGTAACCTGGGTCATGGATGAGGTGGGCTTGGCCCAACATGGTGGGTGGGGGTAGGAAAGGGTGGGTGGTGGGTGATGTGGGTGGGTCACGTGGGTACCCATACTCCCAAAGGAAGGGATCAAAGGGGTCATGACTGGGTTTCCTAGAAGAAGAGACTCTATGCCCACATGGTCTTCACACGGTGGGTCCTCCTCCCACAAGGTAATTGGACCAAGGTCGTTAGTGGGCCAGTCGATCAAGGTACTTGGGATCTCAATGGAAGTGGAGTGGATCATGATGGGTTTTTCATCCATAGGGAGAATGAGAAGGAGGTCACTAGTGTAGCAACCAATGGTGAAGACCAAGGTGATAGAACCATCACATGGGTGGATGAGAATAAGGCTTTTTGGGTGGGCCTTTCCTAAGGTCAATAAGTAAGTCAACCCTAGTTGCCATTCTAAACCCTTGAGGAGATCATCCCAACCTTCTACCTCATAGTAGGATTGGATTGTGGTGTGATAGGAGTGGAGGGGGGCAATTTGGGATGGATATCCCAATGGTGAGAGAGGTGGGGGTGAGCTAGGAATGGTGGGTCCTTGTTTGAGCCATTGGAGTATGACTTCATTCATGGTGAAGGTTTGTGACTTTTGAGGATCCGGACTAGGAGAGGTGGGTGGAAGTGGAGGTTCTTGGATTTCCTCTAGGGTAGGTTTTTGTTCGGGACTAGCATCTATTTCCATGTGGATGGGTGTGTGGGTTTCAATTCCTAGTGTTAATGGGTTGGGTAGGTCGAAGGCGGGAGAATTGGTGATAGCTGGAGCATGGTGCACTTGGGGTGGTGGGCAAGGGTGGACTTGGATTTGGATAGGAAGGGGAAGTAGAGGAGGCCTAGGTTGGGGAAAGATTGGTGTAGGAAGCGGGAGGTGGGTTGGGTGAGGGGTTTTGGGTTGGGGGGTGATGGCCATTATGGGCCTAGGTGGAGGGGTGGTCATGGGGTCCACTTGGGTTTGAGTGGTGAATGTTGGATGAGTGGTGGTCCTTATGGTGGGAATCAGGCCGGTTAAGGGTCTCTTGCCCTTGGGATCGTTTAGGGTGGAGGTGGGGGTTAAAGGGGCTTGACTAGTGTAGGTTAGGGGAGGGGGTTTTGTTGGGGTGTGGGGGACCTTATGGGGTTGGGTGAGGAGGTGGAGGCCTTAGATACTTGGGTTTTAGGGGTGAGGTTTTGGACGGGTGGGGTTGAGGGAGTGGGAGTGCTCCTTGGGCTTTGATAACCTGGGTAGGAAGGGGACATATATTTTGCCCTAAGTTGCTCCTTCATGTCCTTCCAAGTGGTGATGGGAGTTTCCCTTCTAAGTACCTTTAGCCCAACAATTTGCATGCAATAAGTTTCTGCCCGTTTGGTAAGTTGCATTTTGGCAACCCATGCCTTTTCATCCTCGGACATAGGATACCAAGTGAAGTATTGGTCCATTGTAGCTTCCCAATCTAAATATTCTCTAGGAGAGGTTCCATCAAAGGTGGGAAGTGGGAAAGGGACCATCCTATCGTCAGTCCTTGGGGCGGGCCAATTTTCTCAAGTTGGTTGAGTCGGCCCGATATGTTATCAAGCCGCTCATTGGCATAGGTCAAGGCTTTCATGAAGTAGTTGACATGGCCAGGGAAGTTATGGGTGTTAGTGGTAGACATCTCTTGGTGACTTGGACTTATGGAGTGGGCCGATTGGTAAGGTCGATATGAGGTGGCCATACTAGGGGACAAGAGTGATGCACTTGAAGACTCTAAATGCATAGACATGCCCTAGGACCAACTTGATAGAGACAAGTTGTGAACTTGCTCTGATACCACTTGATGTAAAACCGACCTAAGACCTATGATGATGTGATGAAGATGTTTGATACACTTGATGTGAGACCAACTAGGATGCTATGATGATGATACCAATTGATGTGAGACCGACCTTGGACCTAAGTATGCAAGCATTCGGGTTAGGCAGTGGACTCACACTAGCGACTCACTCACTTGGCACACGTTAGTGCCCAAAGGTGACTCGGTAATGATGGAGAGGGTCCGAGGCGGGACCTTGGTTCTCCAAGGGTCGGCTAGCTTATTGCAAACCTCAAATGGGCCAAGGGAAGCCCAAATCATAGGCGGACAACACACCAAGGGTGTGGGTTGAGTGGAAGCTCTCACAACTCGCCCGCGGTGGTCACTCAATTTGGTGGCAATTTAAAATCGGACACTCTCTCACCGCCGACGGAGTAACTATAGCAATACTAAGCTAAGCAAGTCCATTACAGCAATGAGAGATGTTCAGGAGCTCACCTAGCCGGCGTGAAGACGCCGACTCCGGTCGGAGACGGGGGCGAGCGGGGAGGCGAGGGTATGCACCCGTACGCCGCGTCGGTGTCGCTTCAACCTGAAATTGAAAGGAGTACAGCACTACGCCCCATGCAAGGGGGGGGATCTCGGGGTGAGGGTTAATGTATTACAACCAAAAGTTACCTCCACACAGGGAGGGGCCTTCAGCCGGCCAAGCGGGGAGGGGAGAAAGCGATGAAAACACAAGAGAAGAAGCAGATGCCGAATCTGTCCAGTTCTATGAGTGCTGATAGGGGACTGAAGAATTGACTGCTGCAACTGCTACCGAATTTTGCCGGGGATGAAACCACCTGAAAATCTTCGTAGGAGGCCGGGGAAGTCGTCCAAATTTTTATAATTTCTTCTGTTGCCGATGCTGGTCTGGGTGGAGGCCCGAACAGGGAGGCAGAGTCTCGGACTGGCAGTTCCTGGTTTCCAACAGTAGGTTTCAGAGGATGCCCGACAGCTCCCTAACTTGGAATCAAGCACCGTCAGAGTCGTTGGAACCGTGGATGAGTCCTCTTCGCAGCAAAACTAATGGGGAACCCAAATAATGCCGGAGAAGAGCAGGGGACTCTAAAAAATGATGGCAGGTCGGTGCAGACTGTGGGTAGTAGACCTGCGTAGCTGAGGGAGAAAATTGATAACTCTGGATCAAGAAGGCTGATCGAAGTTCCGCTTCTTGATTCTAAAAGTAGATAGGGCAAGGAAGAACTTTGCAGAAGTGCGTTTGAACTGATTCTTCCAAGATTCGTCGTGGTGAAGCTTATGCTCCGGTTCTAGTACTCAACAGGGGCAGCTCTGCGTAGTTGTGGGAGAACGGAGCTCCCGGGCAGCACACAGCTCGGATGAAGATGAAACCACTTCCATTGCGAAGAAGACAAGAAGATGCTTCCATGGATAGCTCTTGGGTCTTCAAACTCGCTGGGATTTGGTTGGAGTCACTGCTGCAAGTTGCTGGTCTTCTGCAGGTCTTCAACTGCGAACTAGGGATGAGAGATGATGGAGAGGAGCAAGGAAGAATGGTGGAGATGAGAGAGAGAGGGGGGGTGCGACCCTAACCAAGGAGAGGGGTCTTGGGGGTGCCCTAGGGCTGTGGAGGGAAGGGAGATTTGAATTCAAATGGCCTAGGGAAGTGGTGGGTTGTATGGGGGAGAGGGAAGGGTGCTTGGGGAAGTGGGTAGGGTAGTTGGGGGTTGGAGGGTGGCCTAGTGATTGGGGGATTCCCCTTGGGGTTGGGGGGAAGTTAAATGAGTGTATGGGGAAGGAGAGAGGTCTTAATGAGAGGTGAATGGGGAGGAGAGAGAAAATTTCGAATTTTGGGGTTGGGGAAGAGAGAGAGAGAGAGAGAGAGAGAGAGAGAGAGATCTAGTGGGATTTGGAATTGGATTTCAATATTCATGCAATGGTTCATTAGTTCAAAATGAGGGGAATGGGGTCCTATATATAGGAAACTCACATTTTACAAAAGTCCCTGACATTTGACTCAATGACAAATAACCGAAGGGGTAGGGGCGCCCTTGGGCCAAGCCTAATGAATTGGGCCCAATAGCCTAACAAACCAACCTAATGACACAATACTTAGGAAAATGACTCACTAACCTAGGTACATGACTCAAATAAAGGGAAAATTACATGATATTGACTCAAAGAAAATGTGAAGATTACATGACTAGACTCAAAAATACATGACTAACATAATGGAGCTTGCCGACGAACAATCCGAGTCCGGAGAAAATGTGGAGGGGCAAGGGATGCCCTCATCAGATATGGATATGGATGTTTAGAGTTTGATATGAGAATGAATAAGATTGATGATTGAGATGTTTTTTTTTGAGTTTGGGTATTCTCTGATGTGATTGCGTGCGTCCATGGCTTGGTTGTATCTTCGATCTTCTGTTTGCCCCTGTGCTTACACAAAATGAATAAAGGAAAATAGGTTAAATCTATTTTAGGCTTGACCCCTTCCCGCGGCAAGTTTAGAAAGTGACCAATCCTTGATTTTGGTCAAGGGGGCAAGCCTTATCAACATAGGCAAAAAAAACACAATGACAAAGTGCAATGCATGCGATGCATATGAGAAACCAAAATCTTTTTTGGAGGTTTTGAAATATTTGATTTCTTTGAGTTTTGGAATATTTGATTTTTTTGGGTTTTGAAATATTTGATTTTTTATTCAGATTTTTAAATGATTGATTTTTGGGTTTTGAAATATTTGATTTTTTTGGAGTTTTGGAATATTTGATTTTTTGGAGTTTTGGAATATTTGATTTTTTTGGAGTTTTGGAATATTTGATTTTTTTGGGGTTTTGGAACCAGCTCAAGCTTAAATAACAGGGACCCTCTCATCTCGCTATGGACTTCCCGGATTCAGCACGCGCGAAAAGGGGGCCACCCGTGGCCGGGGTCAACTTTGCTCAACGGTGTTTCTGCCGAGGCCATACCTAGGGTGGGATTTGTTCCTTGGAAAATTGAAAAAGATTGAGTAGTGAAGCTGGTGGTAGGTGTAGAGGTTTTAGGGCTTGAGTTTTTCCCAAGACACTCCCCTTTTTCAAAGAATCTGGTCTGTTGCGCCGGGGCTCTGTGTCCGTTATCGAACCTACATCTGCTCAAGGCACGCATACGACCGGGCTCATAACGTCCCGCGGGGAAACTGTACTGCCACTCTTCTCATACCTAGTTGTATTATTCGGGGATTTTGAGAGCCTCGAGCTTTGTGCTCTCAGCCTTGACTTTTGATTTTGCCCCTCTTCCTTCCCCTTTTTTGCTTTTCTTTTCCTTTTCTTTGCGGAATAAGGTCTTAACGGGCTGCCCCTATTTGAGACCTCTTTTAGAGGGGGGTCTAGGTCAGTTCTCACCCCCTTTATTCACCACTTGCCCCTATTTTCAGCCGAGAGAGAGGAAATACAAGGATCTTCACTTTCCCCAGGCATGGCCAAAGGAGAAACGGTGTCGGACAGCACAGGAGAAAACTGAACCACGGGCGGCTGTGTAGTGTGTGAGATGTTGGACCCAGGTCCTCCTTTTGCGATCAGGTGGGGTGCACCCCGCCATCGAGCCGTTGCTGGTTTTGACTCTATGGATAGAAAAATATAGCCCATTCCACGGGTTTGGCAATTCTTCACCCTCTGCGTTGATTAGACGATACGCATTACCCAGGTAAGCTTCCTTGATTACGAATGGCCCTTCCCAGTTGGGTTGCAGCTTAGACCTGGGACCTGCCGATCTGATAAATTTACGTTTCAATACCATATTACCTACTCGAAATTTTCATTCAATGACCTTCTTTTGAAAATATCGCGAGACACGCTTTTGATACACCGAAACATGATTGGCCGCATTCAGCCTCTTCTCGTCTAAGAGTTCAAGTTGGACTAGCAACGCCTCTCGACGTTCGTCGAGATTAAGTTCTTTATCCAACTGCACTCTTAGGGAAGGGATCAAAATCTCATACGGGAGTACCGCCTCCATCCCATAAGTGAGAGCAAAAGGAGTCTGCCCTGTAGGGGTGCGGACGGAGGTGCGATAGGCCCATAGAGCTTCTATCAGTTTGTCGGCCCAATCAGCAAATTTATGCGATTCGCATGTTTTCTTGATAATTTTGAGAAGGGTTTTATTTTGTGGCCTCAGCTTGGCTACTACCTTGAGGGTAGTATGGTGATGAATGATGCAAAGCTATATTGAATTTCTTACAAAGGTCGCGGAGTTCTTGTGATATGAATTGAGGGCCGTTGTCAGTGACGATGTCGCCTGGCACTCCAAACCGCGAGATGATGTTCTTCATAATAAAGCAGCGTACTATGGTGGCTTTGATCTCTGCATATGCTTCAGCTTCCGCCCATTTGGTGAAGTACTCCGTAGCCGTCAAAATGAAGGATTTCTGCTTGACTGCGGAATTCGGGTCACCGAGGGGTCCGATGATGTCAAAGGCCCACATGGAGAACGGCCAAGTAGCAGAAAGAGGATGAAGAGAAGAAGCAGGAGCATGGATTTTGTCAGCATGGAGCTGGCACTGGAGACACCTACGGACATAGGTGGAGCAATCTTCTTCTAGGGTTGGCCAGTAATAGCCCTGCCTAAGAATCTTCTTTGCCAACGCCTGTCCATTCACATGCCCTCCACATTCGCTGGAGTGAGCTGCTTCTACTACTTTTCAAACCTCTTCGTCATCTAGACACCTAATTAGAACTCCGTTCAGAGCCCGCCTATATAACTCACCAGCAATAATTGTATATCTTGCAGCGACTCTTCTAATGGCCTTTCTCTGTTCTGCATTCGCAGCCTCCGGAAATGTGCCATCCCTACAATACTGCTCAATTTCGTAGAACCACGGCAACCCTTCTTCTTCGATGATTTCCTCAAGCTCAGTCAAGGATACTTCTCTCACCTCCTCCCTTTCTGTCTTCTTCTCTACATACTTCCTAAGGTTGTCAAACTAGGGATCCTCCGGGGAAGGAACATCTAACCGCTGGACCACAATGGTCTCAGTGGCACGACTGAGGGGGAACGCGAGGGAAGAAGCGAGTGACGCAAGTGCGTCAGCCAAGATGTTCTGAGAACGAGGAGTATGAATATAGATATGTTTTTGGAACTGCCTAGCCAATAGCGTGACCATATCTTGATAGGGCTTAAGCTTCGGGTCACAGGTGCGGTAAGTTGACAGAACTTGACGCAACACCAATTGAGAGTCTTCTATGATGTTAAGGTACCGCGAGCCCATGAGGTAGGCGTGCTTCAGACCGGCAAGGAGAGCCTCATACTCGGCTATATTATTAGTGGCAGGGAATGAGAGTTGATAAGCAACAGGGATGGTTACTCCCTCCGGAGTTAGGAGAACGGCGCCAACTCCGCTGCCCTGGGAATTAAGAGCACCATCGAAATGAAGAGACCAGAAAGGAAGATGAGTGATTACTGCCAAGTGTTCATCAGGGAACTCATCCTGGATTGAATCAGTACGAGGGATAGGAGAATGAGTGATGTGCTCAGCAATAGCATATCCCTTGATTGCTTTCTGAACGATGAAGGTGATGTCAAACTGGGAAAGAAAGCTCTGCTAGCAAGCTATTATGCCAGAAAGGACAGGCTTTACCAAGAGATAACGAATGGGGTCCATTCTAGAGATCAGCCTAACCTCGTGGGCGAGGAAATAGTGTTTAAGCTTCTGAGCTACCCACACTAGCGCCGCACCGGTCTTCTCCATGGCAGTATACTTAGATTCAACAGTATTAAATAACCTCGAGAGGTAGTATGCTGCCCTTTCCCTTCCTTCATCATATACCTGTGCAAAGACAGCTCCTAGGGAGTCCTCAATCACAGAAATGTACAATATCAGGGGTTTCCCAGGGACGGGTGGTTGTAGAACCGGGGGGTTAGAAAGGTAAACCTTAAGCTCCTCATAAGCCTTTTGGCATTGTTCATTCCATTCAAATTTTGCGCCTGCCTTTAACAGTTCATAAAATGGGCGGCATCTTTGCGAGTGTTGAGATATGAACCTCCTAATAAATTGCAAATGCCCAATCAAGCCTCGAAGTTCAGTAATGTTCTTTGGCGGCGACATTTCCATGACGGCCTTTGCTTTGTTTGGGTCGATCTGAATCCCCTGTTTACTAACTATGAATCCAAGCAGTTTCCCTAACGCAACTCCAAATACACATTTCTTCGGATTCATTTTTAACTTATATTCTCTAGCCCTTTGCAACACTTTGGCTAGAATGGCGGGGTGTTCTTCTTGAGACCTCGATTTGACCAGAATATCATCCACGTAAGCTTCCAAGTAGACATGCATCATATCGTGGAAAATAGCCATCATCGCCCTTTGATAAGTGGCACCTGTATTTTTCAATCCGAAGGGCATGACAACATAGCAGTATGTGCCCCAAGGCGTAGTGAACGAGGTCTTTTCTTGGTCTTCTGGAGCTAGAAGGATTTGGTTATATCCAGAATAACCATCCATGAAATAGAGGGCTTCGTATCCAGCTGTATTGTCGACTAAGACATCGATGTGAGGAAGTGGAAAATCATCTTTTGGACATGACTTACTTAAGTCCCTAAAGTCAATACAAATCCGGATTTTACCATCCTTCTTCATTACTGGGACTATGTTTGCCACCCATTGTGGATATAGTACAACTCTAATGAACCTGGCCTTATGCAATTTATCAACTTCTTCCTTAATTCTCAAGGCCATCTGCGGGTGGAATCTTCTCGCCTTCTGCTTAACGGGTGTTGCCCCTGGTTTTAGGATCAATCGATGTTCAACCAGTGCAGGGTCAAGACCTGGCATGTCCTCATAGGACCAGGCAAAAGAGTCGCTGTACTCTCTCAAAACCTTGATAAGCTCCTCTTCGACCTGAGGAGGGAGGTTAGCAGAAATAAGTATGGGCCTGGGATTCTCTTCTGTTCCGAGATTAATCTCTTAGTGGGTTCATCCACTTCCGAGGGAGGTTCGTCAAATTTCTTCAAGCCCTACGCGTACAAGTCGGCAACGTCATCCACCTCATCTTCCTCATCATCAGCTGGGTCCTTCTCGTTTACAATCTCATATACTCCTAATCCATCGTTGCTCCATACCTCTCCTAGTTCCTCATCATCTTCTAAGACAATCGTGGTCTCTATAAATTCAGGGCACCTCAAAAGGGCGTGACATCTTTCAGCCAGATCTTGCAGAAACCTATTGGGGATGGTTTTGGGGTGACGCACCACGGGGTGACGCCGCAGACGTGGATGGGATGACTAGACTCGATCTAGACTCTACTCCCACTGACTCGACTAACCTAGAAGACTCTGCACACTGTACATCAACCCTAGGAGAGAGGAAATCTACTGGAAGAGAAACAGGGGTCTCGTGCCCCTGGGAACCTGAGCAGAACATAGTGTAATCTTCCATTGAGACCTCCGTTTTGAAATTGATGTTTTTTTTTGGAGGTCGGAGGTGATCATGCAGCAGGAGGATGAAGAAGACAGAGGAGGAGGTAACTGCATAGGGAACAATTCTGGAAATATGCAATCAAAGAAAGGATCAGAAGAAGAAAATCACATTTCATGGAGCTGAGCTCCGGGGGGAGGAGGAGTAAATAGTGTTGACAGATCAATGGGCCGGCAACGCCCACAAACACAAGGAACAAACAAATTTCAGGGCCTCTCCGTGAAGTGTGGTTCGACCAGGATCGGAGGAGAACGGGGAACAAACCCCAACTGTTGAACCAAGAGGCAAGACGAGATGGGGACATAGAGTAAGAAATGACAGAGCTCCCCACTTCCCGTGGCCCCTGGCGAGCCAATGGCATCGGAGGACGCTTTACAAGCTGCGTCTCCTTTTCTTCGGTTTGCTTTCTTTTTCTGAAACAACTTTCAAAACAACTAGACAAATCTTCTAGGTCACCAACCACTCTTTGCAGCGACGGTGGTGGCTCAGCGACAACACAGGCTTCATCTGCCTTTTCTTTGAGACTGGACGGCGATTCCTTCAAGGTACCCTGCTGTAACGGCCCTTTTACAAAATGTTGCCGGTAGTCCCATGTTAATGGCCCAGAGTCTCCAAGTACTGACATTGAGGATTCACGGTAGCCGAGGCCTCGGCGGCCCATCTTCCTTCCTTTGGGAATGGGGTTGGTCCGGCCCTGTAACTGTGCACCAAGCCCCTGGCCCGGCTGATAACCCAATTTCAAAATCATCTGCCATCCTTTGGAATCTCTAATCTTGGATTTGACTTTCACATTGACTGGCGCAGTGGTGGGCTTGCGTGACGCATATGCCCATGAATAATTCAAATCCATCACTGACAGAACCGGCCTATTGGTGGGCCAGAGTGTAGGGAGAATCTTAGCCGCTATGGCATCAACATTTTGGACTGTGGAAATACTTTTTACCTTGACCACCCGCCCTTGGAATGGGAACTTCAAGCATTGGTGGGCAGTGGAGGGTATGGCATTTAAACTGTTCAACCATGGACGACCCAGTATGGCTTTGAACATCGGGTCTATGTCCAATACATAAAATTCCACGTTCATGACCAAGGGCCCTAGCTCGGCCTGTATAGTCACGACCCCGTGACAAGCACGCCTGGAATTATCATAGGCTGCTATTGTAGTCGGTGTTGGCTTGAGCATGTCTTCTGAGATATTGCAGGCACGGAGGGTACTTAACAGACACACATTTATTGATGCTCATGTGTCCACAAGGGCAGACTCCACGGCCACTTTGTTTAGAGAATTGGTGATGCACAACGGCATCTGCCATGCCTCAGGGGGTGCCAGTTTTGATTCAGAAAATGAAATGGAAGGTCCCTTGGTAATTGTTGCCAAAATCGACGGCAAGCTATCTACTGCCACGTCCTCGCTCACCATAACTTTCTGCAGGAAAGTCTTCAAGGCGTCCTGGTGTAGTGGCGACCTCTTGATTAATTCCAAGACTGAGATTTTGGCCGGCATCCGGTCTAAATGCTGCAATAAATCATATTTTGTGCCCGGCACAGGGTCCACTTCTTCTGTTTCAGCTGTGGGGGAATGAACTTGGAGGTTAGGTGCAGACGCACCGGAAGGGGAAAAAATTCTCTGGATGGGACGTCCGCTCCGAAGGGCGCACTGTGATGCTGGCCCGACCTGAGATGGACCCCCGCTTCGGTCCGGTGGAGTTGGTGAAAGGCATGGTGGTAATGGGGGTGAGGATGGCGGAAGTGGGTTTAATGGGCCCTGGTGGAGGGGAAATGGGTGAAGGGTTAAGCGGAGGGGTAATGATGGAGGGTACAGTGGGTGGTGGCAAAGGGACTGGTGGAGCGGAGGGGAATATAACGGGCTTAATGGGTGGCGTGGAGGGAGCAATGAGTGGTATAGTGGTCAGAGTGGCGGGTCTGAGGATGGAGGGGAAAGCAGGTGCAGGGGAATGGTTGTGGTGGAAGGCTAGAAGGTGTGTGGGGGTTTCATCATCAAAAGTCCACCCAGCGCTGGGGGTTGGGTGCTGGACAATACTCACTTGTGCTGGAGCCGGTGCCGGCGGCTGTTGTTGTTGCTGAGGAGCGGGTTGATGTACTGGCATGGGATTGTGATGGATCCCGAGGTCTTGTTGCTGCTGCTGGGGTTGCTGTTGCTGCTAGGGTTGCTGCTGCTGCTGCTGGGGCGCCGCCTGCTACGGCCTGGGCTATCTCTATCTTTGCTTGATATCCTCAATCAATTGGTGCATCTGGGCCCAATCAATCCTCTGGCCCTCATGCAGGTCATACACCAGGTCTCTGAACTGATAGCACCGTTCTATCGTATGCCCGAGTTACCGATGGAATATGCAGTATTGAGACTGATCGGCTGCCGGATTCCAATTTGGACGCTTAGGAGGCAAATGAAGATCACTAGTGTACATTAATGCAGAGAAAATATCGGGCAAAGTTTCAGGAAGAGGATGGTAATGGGCCCTCTTTGGACTCGGTCGGGCAGACCCATAGGCGGTGGGGGGCGGAACATTGTTGTATTGTGGTGGCCGCTGAGGCTGTTGGGGTGGCGGAGGTGCTTGTTGCGGATATTGCGGGCCTTGGAAGGCGGGCTGGGGAACTTGCGTAGTGGCAAACTGGGGGTTGCGTGAAGGCTGGGGGAAGCGGGGTGGAGTGGCCTGGTGGGTGAACTGAATAGCCTGAACCTGCTCATTAATCTGTACTCCCTCAGTGACGGGGCCCTGGGATTTTCTGGGAGCCTTGGGTTTCTGGGCCTCAAATAAGGAGTGGATGGGGGAGTCTTTGAACTGGGTTTGTATGAACCGAGCTCTGCTATATAACTGGTGCATGTTTGAGATATCATTCATTGCCAAGATGTTCTTGAATGTTGGCGTGGCATTGGAGATCAGCAACTTCACTTTCTCTTCCTCCGGGATCTGCCCGGGCACACGTGAGGCCATCTGCCTCCATCGGTCTGCATAAGTTGCAAAGTCTTCCTCCGGCTTCATCTTCTCGGCTACCAAGTCAGTAAAAGAATATTCGGGTCCGACCCGATCTTGAAATCTCTGGATGAACCTTTCCTTGACGGTCTTAAAACTCTCGGCCTCCTCCATGGGCAAAGTATAGAACCATTCCTGGCCGACCCCCTCCAACGATCGGCGAAACAAATAAGCCATTAGACGATCATCTTGCTGGAACTGTGCTGACTCATATAAGAACTCCCAGACATGAATGAACGGGTTGCCATTCCCGTCATATTTGCGGTACACGGGGAGCTCAGACTGAGAAGGAAAACGAATGTCCCTGAAGTTAGGGATAGGGACATCAGCAAGAGATTGCGGGCCGACCCGCTTGTGGAGGAGATCAATTTGTTGCTGCATAGCAGCCCATTTGTCAAGAATTTCTCATTCCCGGGAAGGAGGAGAAGGGGCAGGAGGAGCAATACCTGGATAGGTGGTTAAATGATAAGCTGATTGAGGGGGCGGCCCATAAGAGGGATAGTGGGCTGAGGAAGGGCCCATATCCGCATGAGCCAACTGGGTTGTCCCTGATTGCAACCTAACGAGATCCGCCGGGGCTACGAGGGCCTGCGGTGACGGAGAAATCTTAGCGTATGGATCAAGGTAAGGAACTGAGGGGATTGGAGACTTTCCCTTATGGAGCTGCTGATGGGCCGAGGTGGAAGCCTGGCCCATTTCCATATTGGAATAGCGAAGGGCCTGATGTCGGATAGGAGTAAGGTCGATGGGAGCCACAGAGGTGGTCCCAACAGTGTGAGACTGGATGGCAGCGGCAGTCGTGCCATGAGAAGGAATTGAGGTTGGCGCATCGGCCCCTTGCAAAGCCTGCCGGATGAGATGGAGCTGGGTAGGGTCCAGCTGGGCCATCATATTGAGGATTAGATTGGCTGAATTCTGATTGGACGGATTTGAAGGAGAGGGTTGGGAACCTTCACCAAGAATGGTTGGGAGGGGAGGGGCAGTCCCCTCTCCTCCCTGCAGATGGGCGACCCTAGGTGGGTCCTCAAGAAGACCACGAGGAAGGGAGTCCTCGTGGGACTGAGAGAAGTCGTACGACGACATGGAAGATGATGAATCGTACAAGGGGTTGGAGTATGAATGGAAATAAGAACCAACCCTAGGAGGTGATCGTGAGGGAAAGAGACAATCCCACATGCACCAAGACACCTAGGACTAGGACCGACAAAACTAACCGACCAAACCTACAAAGCAAATAACAAGCATGCAATGGAAGGAAGAGATGAGATTTGAATCACCCAATTATGCAATCAAATTATTAAATGATGCTCGTCAATTTCTTCTGATTTCCTCTTCAAACCTTTAGGGAGTTAATAAAAGTATAAGTTCTCTCAACCACTAGGTGCCTAACTGGGGTAGGTAATGAGGAACTGTGTGACTCTACAAGGATCTCTCGCTCGCGGATGTAAACCCTAGACTGGTGGTGGATGTGGTACAACCTGCCCGGCGTCCGTGTGGGAATCCACGGCTCACGGGGGCTTACGGAGGTCCTCGACAAGGTCCCTAGTCGGCTCCAAGGAATATGGAGACGAGAGGAAACCCTACTTTGGTAGGAATGCAACTACTATGAGAAGAAATGGATGCTCCTATGCGCACCAGGGTGCATGCATAATCTAGCCTAGCAACTATCAATCAATGAGCAAGTATACGCATGAACAACAAAGAGAATGATAACGCAACTATGATGAGGGAGCAGGGGGGAAAATCAATAAATAGCACCAGGAGCAGTAAATCGCGTAGAATATGGCAATCAACATACACCGTAAGTGCACTGTGACAGAAGATGAACGGCCCTTATGCTACCGCTCCACCAGTAAAACGGTCTGTCTAGGACCTTGTAATCCAGGGAGAAAACAACAGAAGAACTATGGAATAATCACAGGATACTGAGAACACGAGGCAGCAGTGGCGGGAAAATACCTGGCGAATGGTCTGTATTCAACCGCGCAATCCTTTGCACAGTCGTCCAGCAGCTGCGTGCCTACAACCCAAAACAGAGCGAAGCGTACCTATGCTGAAGCGATGGACGGCAAGATTCAAACCGCTCCAAATGCTTGACGGCGTGTCAGGAACCGTCTAGAACAGGAAAGAGGAGAGAAGCTGGCTCTGGTCGTAGGGGACGGATGGTGGAGAATCAACTGCTCCTACGTATGGGCGGCTCAGTAGAAACCGCGCACGTCCCAGGAGGCAGAAAACGCTTCCAACTACAAATCACTCTTAGAAGAAAACTTGCACAACAAATAAGGGGGGTCAGTAACTCAAAAGCACGATGGGCGTTAGGGGTCCCACCGTGATCGCCACAAAAGGGGATGTAGATATATTTTTCTCCTCCTACTAAAGATCAATATGCATCATGAGTGGAACAATATGCAATGAGCAAATAACAAGGATAAGAGGAGAATAGAGAACAAAAGGACCGTGATCGCCACCAAGGTGCCGGACGTGATGGACACGCCGTACCTTGGAAAGAGGGGGAGTACTCGCCTAAACTGTAGCGCTGAAGAGATGAACGGCTCCTGAAGGGCTGCCTATTGGATGTACGGTCTTACGATAGACCGCCTAAGTGCGCTGCAGAGGGTGTGGGAGGAACTACCACGGTAGGACGGACGGTGCTCTGTTGACCGCACCAACAGGATGAACGACGCTTTCTACACCGCACACGATGTTGAACGGTTGTCAGAAAACCGCACAAGTCAACCACGCAGTAAGTTGCAAGGGGTCCAACCTCCACCCTCTCCGACCGGCCAGAGGGGATAGGCCTCGTGCTGATGATTGCTGACCTGCAAAACAACGTAAGAAACACACAAAAAAGACCTAAATTAGAACTGCATGGTGTAGTAAATGTCAATATAAAAAGAAATGAACATAAACAAATGGCAAGGGGGATACCTGGGGGTTTTAAACCCCTAGGGTGACAAAAGCGGGGGTGGATGTGTGCATGATAATGAGAAAGAATGAGGACGTAGGGAGAAAACGATGCATGCAATGAAGGGAAAGTGATGAAGACTATAAACGAAAAGATTCAAGACCAAACTACTCCATGAACCGGAGGCGTGTATGGACGTAGAAAGCCTCCCTCCTTGGTTCTAGGTCGCTCAAGAATGCGGCAGGGCTTCGCCGTCAACCGAAAATTCCCCCCCTTTTCAGTCCGACCATTAGGGTCTATTTATAGAGCCTAGAAAGCCAGCCCCGAAACTAGGGTTTAGAGCTATTTTTAGGTCAAAATTATAAAAGATAAATCATAGATATTATCATAATATCTTATCCAGTCAAAACGGCATCAAAAAAGGTTGATTATCCACGGAGAAATCGACAAGAGAAGTCAGGGATAAAACCATGCATAAAAGGGATAAAAATCTGTTAAAAATCACCAATCGAAAGGATGAACGGTCTTACGATAGACCGCTCAAGATGATGGGTGGTCCAGTACAGACCGTCCAACACTGTCGGTAGAAATTCAGAAAATCAGAAAATTAACCCAATTATCACTCGAACTGACCGAAACGTCCGCTGTCGGACCCTCCAATATGAACGGTTAAAATAAGACCGTTCAAATGTAGGGCGGCCAACAACTAACCGTTTTAACCCTGTCGGTGGTAATTCAAATAAGTGGATAATTATCTGAGAAAATTGGCACGTGTAGGACTCTGAGATATAGGCGGTTTAATTCGCCCGTCCATCGGTTTGAACGGGCCTAATAGGGCCGCACAAAAGCCTGTCGGTGAATATTCAGAAAATCCTCAGAAATTAACCAAAATGTATGAACGGTCTATCTTCAACCGCCCTAGTTATGAACGGCTGATTGTGGACCGTGCATGTTTTTGGACACTTGATTTTCATAAAACACGTTCAATTAATCAAAGCCAAGGCCCAATAAGCCCTGAACCGATACGGTGTTCACCAAGGAGGGAGGCCACAAAAATGGGCCCAGGACGTGCCATAAAAAATGGCTCGATGAATGATGGACAACTTAGGGCATCAACTAATGGGAGTAAGGGAAACAGCTCAGCTTATCGGCATAAAACGGGTGTCAACACGCGCTTCCAGGTTCGGTGACGGATCCGCATGAGTCATATGAGCAGCCGCACCCCTTACTCGACGGGGTCGAGTTCTTCCCACCTCGGGAGAATTGATGGGAATCAACACCGGGCACTGATATTTTTCTATTACATTTGTGTCCTTTTATTTGTATTTATACCCTTGTGTAATTGGGTACGTAATTGTATGGCAAGTATAAGCCAAAATGTGAGTCTTTAGGTTTTAGTGGGTTTATTTGCAAAAGTCCAGTAGGTCCAGCAAGGGGCCCCCTCCTTCTTCTCCATTGGTCCATCTAAGTCCTAGGGCCCATGTGGGGCTGGTGAAATGTCCAAGGTGGGCTTCTAGATGGCTTGACCATTCAAGGGGACAAAGGGTGAAAAAATTCAAAAATAATGGCCCTTAAAGTCAAGGGGGCGCCCCCTTTAATATTAGTTTAATAGGTTTTATATTTTTAATTTTTTTGGGTCAAAACACATGGGAGAATTAAATATGATCTTCCCCATTTGCCCCCCCTAAGCCTAGATCTAGGGATAGCTTAGGTCTTTTTACATTTTCTATATATACCTTGTATTTTGTGATTTACTTAGCATTAGTGAAGAAAAAATTCCATTATTTGCTCAATCCTAAGGGCGCACCCCTCTCTCCCCCCTAGAGCTATGAGAGCTCTGATTTCAAAGGTGTGAGACCTCCTCCACCACCTCTCTGAGTGTGACGCTCAGCACCGCCGTCGCCGCGACCATCGAGCCACCACCACACCGCAACCGCCAACCCGCCGGAGATCTATCTACATCAGGATAGAGGACCAGTGTTCGAATTTTAGCTCCCAAACATCAGATCTGACAAAGTTGAGATTTTGAGGCTAGGCTCTTCCTATCAATCCCCATCTCCAGAAAAATTCCTCCGAATTTAAGCCTTCATTTCATTTTCCTTTCCATTTAAGTTTCTATATCCATACAAATCTGTCCCTGTGCAGATCTTGTCACATCAGTCTTGTTCTTCCATTGTTTGACCCCCTTCCCCCTTTCTAATTAAGTCCAAATTTGGACTGGGTGTTCTTCCCACCAAATCCCACCTCCATAAATGTTTTCACGAATTTAGGAGTTCTTTTTCCCCCCTAAAAAATTAAAACTCCGTCAAAAATCTGTTCTGTCCTGTGCAGTCCAGATCTGACCCCTGTCCAGTAAAAAATATATTTCCTCTGTCAAACCACCTTTAGAAAATCCACAAAAAATATTGTCATCTTCCTTACTTCCCCCTCTCCAACGTTCATAAAGGGCCCAACTTCCAGATCTGACGTTTTCCCTCCGGTCAAACCCCATTCTCAGGCAGATCCAAATCTGTCCTGCCAGATCTGGTTCTGTGAACCAGCAAGTTGTAAATTCGACCAAGGGTATTATAGAGATAGAAAAAATTCCCTCTCCAGTCTTGTGTCGTAGCTCTCTGAGTCAGGTTTCCAACTTCGCAAATTTCGTGTCAATCCGACGTCGGGATTGATCGCAGTAGCCGATCTCGTCGGGTCGCGCAACCCTGAAATAGTAAAACAGACCCGGGGCAGCAATCTTCACCGCCCGGCAATCGGAGCCGCCCGACTTCCCACCAGTGGCGCTAGCCCGGTCGCCTTCCAGGGATCATTCCTCCAGGCATCGCCTTGGCAGTGGGACCCACCCCGCCCAGTTCGGACGTCTGAGCAGCACGTGGGCCCCACAACTCGCAGCACGCATCATCCGAATGGCACCGACGGAGCTGTCCAACACGCTGCCCGTCAACCCAAGATCGGTCCTCCCGGGCCCACACTATAGCCCTTTACCTCCTTGCGTGGAGTGGGCAGTAAAATCATTTTCTATAATTATTGTAATATTTTTACCGGGAGTTACCGTACTTGGCCAGGGTAGTCTTCCCCACGCCCAGCGCGTGGAGGTATCATGTCCGCTCCCCATCTTAGCATTTGCTTTACTCGTATTTATTTGTATATGTCGCTGCATGTGATAGGATTATTAGCTCGCTTTACTTTCATCACCGCTGCGAGAGAGAGCGAGACCCGTCTCGTGACTCGATCCGAGCACACGCAAAAAAGCTGATTCCCGAGACTCATTGCTACGATGGTCTCAGTGGAACGACTGAGAGGAAAGGTAAGGGAGGAAACAAGAGATGCTAACGCATCAGAAAGAATGTTTTGAGAATCAGGGGTATGAATGTAGATGAGCTTACGGAACTGCCTAACCAAGAGTGTGACCAAATCTTGATAAGGTTTAAGCTTGGGGTCACGGGTGCGGTAAGTTGAAAGAACTTGGCGTAGCACCAACTGAGAGTCTCCTATGATGTTTAGGTATCGTGTGCCTAGGATGTAGGCGTGCTTCAGTCCAGCAAGGAGAGCCTCATACTCGACTATGTTATTTGTGGCAGGAAAAGAGAGCTGGTAAGCGATGGGGATGGTTACTGCTTCCGGAGTTAGGAGAACGGCGCCGATTCCACGGCCTTGAGAATTGAGCGCACCGTCAAAGTGCAAGGACCAGAAGGGGAGATGAGTAAGTACAACCAGATGCTCGTCGGGAAATTCATCCTGGATTGAATCGGTGCAAGGGATAGGAGAATGAGAAAGATGTTCAACAATCGCGTATCCCTTCATCGCTTTCTGAACGACAAAAGTGATATCAAATTGGGAGAGAAAGCTCTGCCAACGAGCTAATCTGCTAGAAAGGATGGGTTTTTATAAGAGGTAGCGGATTGGGTCCATTCTAGAGATCAACTTAACTTCGTGGGCAAGAAAATAATGCTTTAGTTTCTGAGCTACCCATACTAATGCTGCGTAGGTTTTCTTAATGGCAGTATACTTTGCTTCAACAGGATTAAACAATCTAGAGAGATAGTATGCGGCCCTTTCCTTCGTCGTCCACTTGAGCCAGGACAGCTCCTAGGGGAGTCATCAATAACAAAAATGTATAATATCAGGGGTTTCTCAGGGACAAGTGGTTGCAGAACCGGGGGATTAGATAGATAAACCTTAAGATCCTCATAGGCCTTCTGACATTGTTCATTCCAATCAAATTTAGCTCCCGCCTTCAACAATTCATAAAACGGGCGGCATCTTTGCAAATGTTGAGATATAAATCTTCGAATGAATTGTAAACGCCCAATCAATCTTCTAAGTTCAGTGATGTTCTTAGGCGGTGGTATTTCAATAACGGCCTTTGCCTTGTTCCGATCAATCTGGATCCCCTGCTTGCTAACTATGAACCCTAGCAATTTCCTTGATGCAACTCCAAACACACATTTCTTTAGGTTCATTTTTAACTTATACTCCCTAGCCCTTTGCAACACATTGGCCAAGATGATGGGGTGCTCTTCCTTGGACCTCGATTTTACTAGAATATCATCCACGTAGGCCTCCATATACACATGCATCATGTCATAGAAGATAGCCATCATTGCCCGTTGATATGTGGCACCTGCATTCTTTAATCTGAATGGCATGACAACATAACAGTATGTGCCCTAGGGCGTGGTGAACGAGGTTTTCTCTTGATCCTCGGGAGCAAGACGGATTTGGTTGTAACCAGAATAGCTATCCATAAACGATAGGGCTTCATACCCAGCCGTGTTGTCCGCCAACACATCAATATGAGGAAGCGGGAAATCATCTTTCGGACATGCCTTATTCAAGTCTCTGAAATCAATGCAAATTCGGACCTTTCCATCCTTCTTCATCACCGGGACTATATTTGCCACCCATTGTGGATATAATACAACTCTAAAGAACTTGGCCTTATGCAATTTATCAACTTCTTCTTTTATCCTTAAGGACATTTATGGGTGGAATCTTCTCGATTTTTGTTTAACGGGCGTTGCCCCTGGTTTAAGGATAAGTCTATGTTCAACCAGAGTGGGGTCAAGACCTGGCATGTCCTTATAGGACCAGGCAAAAGAATCGCTATACTCCCTCAACACCTTGATTAGCTCATTTTCAACCTGAGGAGGGAGATTAGCGGAAATGATTATGGGCCTAGGGTCCTCTTCAGTTCCAAGATTAATTTCTTTCGTGGGTTCATCCACTATCGACGATAGTTCATCAAATCTTTTTAAACCCTGTGCATACAGATCGGCAGCGTCATCCACGTCGCTACCCTCATCATTGGCTGGGTCCTTCTCATCTACGATTTCATAAACTCCCAATCCGTCATTGCTCCACACCCCGTCTACTTCCTCATCATCCTCTAGGACGATTGCGGTCGCTACAAACTCAGGACATTTGAGGAGGGCATGACACCTTTGGGCTAGATCCTGAAGAAACTTATCTGGAACGGATTTAGAATGACGCATCACGGGGTGCGCCGCAGACGTGGACGGGCTGACAATACTAGAGCTAGATTCTATCCTAGCTGACTCTACCAACCTACGGGACTCTACACACTGTACATCTAACATAGGAGAAAAGAAATCTACAGGGAAAGAAGTAGGCGCCTCGTGCCCCTGGTAGGAAGACGGACAGAACATAGCGTAATCCTCCATTGAAACCTTCGTTTTAAAATTGACGTTTTTTTTGGAGATCGGAGGAAATTATGCAGTAAGAAGAGGAGGAAGGAGGAGAGGAAGTTGACAGGGGAAGAGAGACGGGAAGAGAACGTCAAAGAAAGGGTCAGAAGAGGAAAACCACATGTCGGAAAGATCAGACGGGGAGGACCACATAGTGGAAAGATCAATAGGTGGGCACTGCCCACATGCACAAGGAACAAACAAAATTTTGAATGGCCTTTTCGTAAAGAACGAGTTGACCATGATTGGAGGTGAACGGAGAATAAATCCCAATCGTTGAAAAAGGGAGGCAAGGCGGGAAGGAGGCCAAGGAAAAGTAATGACGGAGCTCCCCTCTTCCTGCGGCCTCCGGTATACTGGCTCCACCGGAAAGCACTTCACAAGCTGCATCTCTGCTTTCTCCGAACAAACTTCTTCCTCATGAAACAATCTTTCAAAATAATCACAAAAATCTTTCATATCACCCACCAGCCCCTTCAGCGGCGGCGGTGGGTCGGCAACAGCACAAGCGGCATCACTTCTTTCATCAGAACATGGCAGCGTCCTCTTCAGAGTACCTGGCTGCAACGGGCCCTTCACGAAATGTTGATGGTAGTCCCACGTCAGTGGCCCGGAGTCTCCTAGTATTGACAATGCTGACTCCAGGTAGCCAAGGCTTCGCCTGCTCATCTTTCTGCCCCTAGGGACGGGCTTAGTCCGCCCCTGCAACTGTGCGCCGAGGCCCATGCCCGGCTCATAGTCTAATTTCAGGATCATGTGCCATCCCTTGGAATCTCTAATCTTGGACTTGATTTTGACATTAATTGGTGCAGTGGCAGGTTTGCATGATGCATATGCCCATGGAAAGTTCAACTCCATTACAGATAAAACTGGCTTGTTGCTTGGCCATAGCGTAGGCAGAATTTTGTCAACAATAACATCAACTGTCTGGACCGTGGAAACACTCTTCACCTTGAGTACCGGCCCCTGAAATGGGAATTTGAGGCACTGGTGGGCGGTCGAGGGCACTACATGCAAGCTATCAATCCATGGATGACCCAGAATAGCCTTGAACATCGGGTCTATGTCCAATACATAAAATTCCACGTCCATTTTTAAAGGCCCTAGCTCGGCCTGAACTGTCACGACCCCATGGTAAGCTCTCTTGGAGTTATCATATGCTGCAATAGTTGCCGGTGTCGGCCTGAGCATGTCTTCAGAGATGTTGCAGGCACGCAACGTGCTCAAGGGACAAACATTAATAGAACCTCCTATGTCCACTAGAGCTGAATCAACGGCCACCTTGTTTAATGAAATCGAAATACATAGTGGCATCTGACGTGCCTCTGGGGGTGCTAGCTCCGACTCAGAAAAGAAATAGACGGCCGCTTTGTGATAGTGGCCAACACCGACGGCAAGCTGTCTACCGCCACGTCCTCGCTCACCATGACTTTCTGTAGAAAAGCTTTCAAAGCATCATGGTGTAACGTGGACCTTCTTATTAACTCCAGGACTAGATCTTGGTTGGTATTCGGTCCAGGTGTTGCAACAAATCATATTTCGTACTGGGTAAGGGGTCTGACTCTTTTGCTTCAACTGCTAAGGAAGGAATTGGGGGGTTGGGTGCAGGTGCACCAGTGGAAGGGTAGTTTCTCTGAAATAAGTGTCCGCTCTTGAGGGCAAGGTTCTGCACCAGCACGGCGACGGATAGACTCCCAATTGGCCCGGTAGGGTGAGTGGAAGGGATAGAAGTTGGGGTGATGATGGCGGAGGCTGGTCTGACGGGCCCTGGCAGAGTGGTGATTGGTGAAGGGTTGAGTGGAGGGGTAACGATGGAGGGTATGGCGAGTGCTGGCACGAGGATTGGCGGAATGGTGGGTAATGTGGTGGGTGCAATAGGTGACCTGGAGAGAATAGTGGGTGGAGCAGTGATCAAGGTGGTGGGCCGGAGGATGGAAGGAACATAAGGTGCAGGGGAGTTGGTGTATGCATGGTGGAAGGCTAGAAGATGACCGGGAGTCTCATCGTCGTAAGACCACCCAGCATTAGGGGCTGGGCGGTGAACAATATTGACTTGTACCAGTGCTTGCGGCTGTTGTTGCGGAGCGGGCGGATAGTCTGGCATGGGATTTTGATGAATCCCAAGTTCGGGTGGCTGCTGCTGTTGCTGAGGTTGAGGTTGGGGTTGCTAAAGTTGCTGCTACTGTGGCGCCGCCTGCTGCGGCCTCGCCTGTTATCTCCTTTCTTTGATGTCTTCTATTAACTTATGCATCTGGGCCCAGTCAATCCTTTGCCCTTCATGTAAATCATACACTAAATCATGGAATTGAAAGCACTTGTCTATAGTGTGCTTGGGCTGCCGATGATATATGCAATACCAAGATTGATCGGCGGTCGAGTTCCAATTTTGACGTTTCAGAGAGAGCTGTATGTCACCAGTGTACATCAGAGCTGAGAAAATGTCTGGAAGAGTTTCAGGAAGTGGAGGATAATGGGTTCTTTTCGGACCCGGCCGAGCAGGTGCATAACCAGCAGGAGGAGGAACATTGCGGTATTGGGGTGGCTGCTGAGGCTGTTGTGGTGGTGGTGGTGGTTGTTGTGGCTATTGAGGAGCTAGAAAAGAAGGTCGAGTGGCTGGTGAAGCAGTGAACTGAGGGTTGCGTGGAGGTTGCTGGAAACGGGGTGGAGCAGACTGTTTAGGGAACTGAACAGCCTACACCTACTCATTGATTTGGACTCCTTCGGTGACTGGGCCCTGGGATTTTCTTGTAGTCTTGGGTTTCTGGGCCTCAAATAGGGAATGAATGGGGGAGTCCTTAAACTGGGTTTGTATAAACCGGGCCCTGCTATACAACTGGTGCATATTTGATATATCATTCATAGCCAAAATGTTCCAGAACGTAGAGGCAGCATTTGAAATTAACAATTTCACTTTCTCCTCCTCCGGGATCTGCCCGGGCACACGTGAGGCCATCTACCTCCACCTATCTACATAAGTTGCAAAATCTTCATCTGTCTTCATCTTCTCTGCTACTAGGTCTGTGAATGAATACTCCGGCCCTACCCGGTCTTGAAATCTTTGTATAAACTTCTCCTTGACCACCTTGAAACTTTCTGCCTCCTCCAACGGCAAAGTGTAGAACCACTCTAGTGTGACCCCGTCGAATGATCGGCGGAAAAGATATGCCATGAGGCGATCATCATGTTGGAACTGCGTCGATTCATATAGAAACTCCCTTATGTGAAAGAACGGGTTGCCATTCCCGTTGTACTTACGGTATGTAGGGAGCTCAGACTGAGGTGGGAAGCGAATGTCCCAGAAATTTGGCACGGGGACATCAGCGAGAGACTGTAGGCCGACCCGCTTATGAAGAAGGTCAATCTGTTGCTGCATGGCAGCCCACTTATCAAGAAGTTCCCGTTCCTGGGAAGGAGGAGACAAAACTGGGAGAGCGGACCCGACATATGAGGCCGAAGGATTGACCGACGGAGGGGGAAGGCCGTAGGAAGGATAATGGGCCAGGGAAGGGCCCATATCAGCATGAGCGAGCTGGGCAGCCCCTGCTTGAAGATGAACAAAATCAGCCGGGGCCACAAGGGCCTGTGGCGCTAGAGAAGTGTTGATATAAGGATCTAGATAGGAAGATGAGGGGATCTGGGCCTTCCCCTTGTCAGAAATCTGATGGGCCAAGCTAGAAGCTTGGCCCACTTCCATACTAAGAAATCAGAGGGTCCGAGGATGGACAGGAGTGAGATCAATGGGCGTAGCAGAAGCAGCCCCTAACCCAACAATAGGAGATGAAGTGGCGGCAACAGACACGCCATGGGGAGAAACAGAAGACGGGGCGTCCGGCCCCTACAAAGCTTGACGGATGAGGTGAAGCTGAGTCGGATCTAATTGGGCCATCATATGAAAGATTTGATTGGCCGAGTTCTGAGAGGAGGAATTAGAAAGGGAGGGTTGAGCACCCTCAACGACAATGGTCAGAAGAGGAGGGGCGGTCCCATCTCTTCCCTGCATGTATGCGACCCTAGGTGGGTCCTCCAGAAGTCCCCGAGGAAGAGAGTCCTCGTGGGAGTGGGAGAAGCTGTAGGAAGACATGGTGGGTGAGGAATCGAATAATGGATTGAATTATGAAAGGAAATGAGAGTTGCCCCTAGGAGAAGATCTTGAGGGTGTCAAGCAACTCCACATGCAACACTCACTGACACAAAAAACAAGCCTAATGAGTTTCCAAACAACCAAACTATCAATCACATGCACATCGAAAGAAAGGAGAGGAGAGGCAATCAAATGACCAACCAAGTTGAATGATGCGCGGCACGTTTTAGAACTTCTCCCTTTTAGAACCTTAGTGGATTATTTAAAATGACAATTCTCACAACCACAAAGGTGCCTAACAAGGGTGGAATGGGAAACTTGGTTGACTCTAAAGGGGACTCTCTCTCACGAATGCAATCCTAGACTGGTGTGGTAAGGTACAACCTGCCCGGCGTCCGTGTGGGAATCGACGGCTCACGGGGCTTACGGAGGTCTCGGGTAAGGTCACCTAGTCGGCTCCAAGGAATATGGAGACGAGAGGATCCCCCTACCAAGGTAGGAATGCAACTAGTATGGAAAATATGAATGAATCCTATGCGCACCGGAGTGCATGCAAAATCTAACCTAAATCTAACAAGCAATGATCAATCAATTATGACAAGTATGACAATAATCATGCAAACTGAAATGACTATCCGGGGAGATCAAAACAAGACCCAAACCAATATGGAATAATCTTAAATAATAGTCAAAATGGTGATCACGGGTGCACTATAGCACTAAAACACGGTCTGATCGAGACCGCTCAGAGAGGTAGATGGTCCTGGGTAGGACCGTGTAACAGCAGGGAGTAATAAAATAAAGAACTAACGAAAACACAGGGAACTGAAATAGTGACAGATGTGTACCTGAGAAAATTGGACCGTCTATCGACCGGCCGTGCAAACTGTGGAACGGCCTTGGATAGACCGCAAAGTGTAAGTGAATCCACAAGCGTATGAAGACCAGTAACGTAGCTGAGCCAGCAGACGTGAACGGCCATTTGATAGACTGTAGAAATAAGTGCATGGTCTTAAGGAGACCGCTGAAGCCTAAGGCCTGACAGAACGGCCTATCACCCGACCGTAAGAATACGTGAGCGGTCCTGGAAGAACCGCGTACAACTCCGAGAATAGAAACCCACAATGGACAAGATAGCAACCTGCAACAACTTAGAAAAAATCCTAACCAAGCACAAGAACAGAGATCAGCAAAACAACAGCACGATGGGCAGTAGGCGTCCCACCGTGATCGCCAAAAAATGGGATGTTGACATGTTCTCCCCCCCTTTCTTCTTCTTTCCCTTTACCTTTCTAAGTCAAGATGTAATGACAAGCAAAAATGAAGGAAAGAAAGGTGGAGAGGTGTGTGTGTGTGTGATCATGATCGCCACCAAGACACGGGGTACCGAAGAGTACTACGTACCTTGGAAAGGGAGAAGACACTCGCCCAAAGTGCAGCGCTGGCAGTTGTACACGGCCCAGGAAGAACCGCTCAATGGATGGCATGGCCGCTTGATAGACCGCTCATAGCGCTGGAAAAGGGAGCGGGACAAAGACTGGTCTGGCGACAGCACAGTCCAAGGAAGACTGCAGTAAGGCATTGCACGGTCTGATCTCGGCCGTGTATCCTTGTAGACGAACAGATGAAGACCGTGTGATGCTGCCAAACTCCTAAGATGTAGGACTTGATCCTCCACCCCTTTCGGCTGGCCAGAGAGGATGGGCCTCATGCTGTACTGATGCTGACCTGCAAAACAATGTAGAGGACAAGAAAATAACACCCAAATTAGCCCTGAAATGTGTAGCAACTATAAATAGAACGGAAAATCAACATAATGGCATGGAATGGGCGATACCTGGGGTGGTTTTTAAACCCCCATAGGGTGTAAAAACAAATGGGAAGGGTGTAGAAATGATGTAGACAAGTGCAAAAATGTGGATGAAAAGGTGATGAAAAGAAGCATACAATGAGTAAAAAATGATTGGACACCTAGACTAGAACACAAAGAAAAAGACTACTCCCTTGACCGGAGGCTCAAAAGGACGTAGAGAGCCTCCCTCCCTCGCTACAGCTCACTCAAGAATTCGGCAGAGCTTCGACGTCAACGTTGGATCTCCCTTTTTCAAGCCTGGGCTAGAGGTGCTATTTGTAGACCCCTGAAAGTCCAACCCTGAATTAAGGTTTTCCAATAGATATTAACCCGTGATTATTAAACAAAATCCATAGATAATACTTCTATCTCCCACAAGGATCAAATGGCACCCCATTTGGTGGAGAAACTGCGGAGAAAGGTGGAGGTTTAACCACGGATGGAGAGAGAAAAACCAAATAATCCATTGATCTCGGGCCTGTACACGGTCGCTTGATATACCACCCAGTCATGTACATGGTCCATTGCTAGACCGTCTACTTCTGTCAGTGGTAAATAAATAAAATAAGAAATTATCAAATTATCCCATCGAACTGACCAGCTAACCCGGCGCTGGACCCTTTAGGATAAAATGGTCTAATGATAGACCACTCAACGAATGGCACGGTCCAATGCTAGGCCGTGTAAACCATGTCGGTGATAAATCTAGTAAAATAGGATAAAGAGATAATTATCTGAAAAATCGACCGGCTTTAGGACTCTAGGGGATGAACGATTTAAAGCCACACCGTTCAATGGCAGTAAACGGCTAACGCAGACCGTGCAAAGGCTTGTCGGTGGAAATTCATAAAATCAAATAAATATTCAATAAATCATTCTGAGCTTGTAAACGGTTCCAAATAGACCACCCCAATCACTGAACGGGCAGTCGATAGACCGCGTACAGCTTGGATGCTTAAAAAATTAATTCAATTAATTAAATTAATCAAATGGGATAAATGAGCCCAATTACCCCCAAAACCAAGCAAAATCACGGCCCATTAAGCCCGAATCCGAGAGCAGACCTAGCCAGGGAGGGAGATACTCATAGAATGAGCCCAAAGACGTGCCTAAAAATAGCCCAATGAGTAATGGACAACTCGAGGTATCAACAAATGATGGTAAGAGGAATGACTCAACTCATAGGTAAAAAATGGGTGTCAACAGCTGCACCCTCCATTCTTCTCACCGAGCAGCCCCTGCCTCGTCTGCTAAACTCCCTATCTCTGCTTCTCTCTCTACCCTCCAACCACTCTCTCCCTCTCTCTCTCTGCCAACATCACACCAGCCCTCCTTATTGCCTCCCATTCCCACCAGCCAGCCGCAACACCTCACCAGTTGCGACAACCCCTCCATGCACGTCTCCCCCCTCCTTTCTCCCACCTCCACCAACCGGCTTTCCCTCTCCCTCCATCTCTCTCTAACCTGAGCCTCCTCCATCGGATCTCTCTCTTCCCCTCTCTCTTTCACACTTCAACCCTAGCCATCGGCCATCTCCCACGTCCCTCTCCCACCTTCACTCCCTTTCTCTCCCATAGCTAACCTACGGTTGGCGAGCCTCCCTCTCACCTCCGCGTCCATCTTCTTCTCTAGGCTCACACCACGGCAACATCTCCTCTCTCTCTCTCTAGACACATGCAAGCCCCGTCTCTTCTCCCTGCTCATCTCCCCTCCTCACACACATACCAGCCGCACCCACCACCGCTCACCCTCTCACGTCCTTCTCCATACGCTGGCGGGCAGACCATCTAGCCGATCCCCCATCGCAGGTACACCCAGCCGGACCTCATCATCCAGCCCTGCCTCTTTGCTCTCTCTCTCTCTCTCCCTCTCCTCACAAGGCATCCGCCACCTTCCCTCTTCCCTCTCACGTAACCTCCCACACCCCCTCTCGGCAGCGCCCTCCCATGCATGCACGTCCCTCCCTCTCTCTCCCTTTCTGTCTTCTACGCACGTAGCAGCGTCCCTCCGCCTCCTTACACACACACACAGAACTTTCTCCCTCCTACCCTCTCACTGTCCCCCCCGTTGGATATCTCTCTCTCCCTTTGCTTCTCACCGTGAACCTCCCTTCCCCCCCTCCGTCAGTCTCTCTCTCTCACTTTCTCTCTCTAACATGTCCTGAACTGCACACCGCGGACCACCATCTCTCCTTATCACACGTAGCGGCACACAGTTGCCTCCCATCATGCACCCTCCAGCCACCACGTCCACATCTCCCTCTCCATCCTACCTCTCTCTCACCCGTTTACTCCTCTCTTCCTCTCTCTTCTACACACAAACAATTTTTATGCTAGAAGAGTAATTGAAGCTCGGGGTCAGAAAATTTTGACTACAAGGGAGAAAAGCATCTTTAAAAGATTCATTCTTATCTGATAATTTAGCTCTGAGACCACAGCCTGTGTGGCCTTGAGCATGATAGTTCTATTTTTCAGACTTTTGATGTACATATCTTTTATTCATTAATTCAAAGTTTATTACTTACCAAAAAAATCTTCTCTCCTCCCTCTAATTCTCTCTCTCTCCTAGTTCTCCCTATTTCTCTCTAAATCTCTCTCTAAGGCTCCCTTATGGCGGCGTCTATTCCAAGTTGGGCGGCTCTCTAAGGCTCAAAGGAGTGGGCAACAAAATTTCTATGTTTCTCCGGGCTATCCCTTCACCTAATTTCTGTATTTTTAATTTAGCTAGATTTTATTTGGAGTTATAATTTTTCTTTTTTCCATTTGTAAACGTTTAATTTGTGAGTAATAAAACCATTCTAGTCTTATTTTCTCTCTCTAATATTTTCTCTTTCTTCATCGTCTATTTCTTCTTCCTTTCTCTCTCTTCTCTTTAGAACCTCTAAATTTCTTTAGGTAAATTTACATTTATGTAATTTTAAATAAAAAAATCATTCCATAAATTTTCTCTTCTCAAAATACAAAGTTTTCAATTTTAAAATTCTAACCTTCTCGTGGGATCGACTCGGACTCGCTTTAATGCTACGTTATTTATTTTAATTACGAGTTCGGTAAATAAAATTAAGATTAACGGCCATTGTGTTTAACGACGTACATTTCGATCCGATCAATTTTTGGCGTCGTTGCCAGGGAAGTTGTATGAATTTTGAGTTGAAAATTTTGTGTTACTTGTACATATTTTCTCACTAGCTATCTTTTCTTGTGTTTTGCAGGAAATAGAAAAAAATGAAAAAATGGACTTGAAATAAAAAATCCAAAAAGGGCCAAGAAAATTGAAAAAAATTGGTGTGAGGTAAGTATTATTATTTTTTAACTTCTTTCCTACATTCTATACTTTTTTTAGCGAGAGATTGCGCCTTAAGGTACGTATCTCACCCTTAATTTTCTTAATTATTTTGTTTATGATTTCCTGATTGTTAAAAAAAATTAAACAACAACAAAAAAAACTTTGGTTAGTTAGGCACATTAATAAAAAAAATTCACTTGAACTCAATAAAAAACCTTCATTCCAATAGTAGAAACCACATTTTCATATCTTAGGTCATGCATCATTTAGGATAGAATTTCTCTTGTTGTTTAATTATTGTTAATTGCATTATTAAAGATTGCAGGGGCATGGTGAGTTTTTCTAAATTTTTTCTTAATCACATGCTTATGCATACTTGCATAGAACCCCTTGTTTAAACATTATTTGTTATATATCATTTCTAAAACATCTTAAGGGCAACACCCATAATCACATAAGGTGGGGATTTGATCACCCTTCCTTCACACACAAATCATAATTTCCTTCATTTTTGCATCATCTAGACCTTAAATAAAATTCAGTAGACATTGACCCTAGGTTCACACTATGATTTTTGTGTTATTTAGGCTTACCCTTATATGGAAACCGGTGTCTAAGGTAAGATGGTCGAATGGTAAACGCCTTAAGCGGGTTAGTGATTTGCAATTAGGTCCCTACGAAAGTAGGGGGAGCCTCTCACTATCCCACCCCTTACCTGGCCAGTGGAAATACTTAGGGTGAACTTAAGTTACACTTTAATCATTTTGTGAAACCCCATTTGTAGGTCTAGGTCACATCTAGATCATTAGGTAATTTGTGTGACAAGTTATTTATACTTGCATAGAAAAACAAAAATAAAAAGAAAATAAAAAATTTCCCCCTCTTCTCTCTCTTCGTCCTAGTGCATGCAAGGAAGAAGATCTCAAAACCCCAATTTACTAGGACCCATACAAGAAATTCAAGGAATTTTATACCCAAGGGACCATTCTCCACAAGATCCAATGGCCAATGATCATGATCCTCCAAAGCAAATGAAAGATTACTTCATTCCTAATCAGTGTCAACCTTCATCTTGCATCCACCTCCCACAAAATTAGGCCATTCAATATGAGATCAAATCCAGCACCATCCAAATGCTCCCATCCTTTTATGGGAAGACTAATAAAGACCCTTATAGACATTTGGATGAGTTTTTAGAAATCTGCTCTACTATAAAGAGACCATATTTCACAGATGATGCCCTCCGCCTAACTCTATTTCCCTTCTCACTTAAGGATAAAGCCAAATACTTGTTGGGAACTATAAGAAAACCTATTGCAACTTGGGCGGAGATGCAACATGAATTTCTAAAGAAATTCTACCCCATAGGTAGAACCAACACCATGCGACGCGTAATCACAGGATTTGCGCAACTTCCTAATAAGCAGGTACATGAATCATGGGAAAGATTAAAGGAATTACTCCGAAAATACCAACACCATGGCCTTTCCAAATGGCAGATATTGCAAGCCTTCTATGAAGGCTTAGATGATCAATACAAGTAGATGGTAGATGCTTCATGTAGGGGAGCATTCTTGAGTAAAAGTGAGGATGAAGCTTATGTCTTGTTTGAGACATTAAGCAAAAATTCTATCAACCATGCTTCATTATCCTCATATGAGAGGTCGGTTGCCCAACCCAAATGGGGAGGGTTGTATGAGGTCCAACACTCTAGGGACCAAGGACCAAAATCAGATTTGGGTCTTGCCGCCAAGGTTGATTCTCTAACCCAATTAAGCAGTTGAATTGCTCCTAGTCATGAGTCAAAGACCACTCTCACCCCCACGCAACCATTAGGAAACATGTTCCATGTGTGCAAGCTCAACCCATGAGACTAGTGAGTGCCCGACAGCCATGCAACTTCTGCCATTCATTTAAGAACAAATACATGCTGCAAAAGGGATCTAAAAGTCAGGAAATGACTCATTCTCCAACACATATAATCCGGGTTGGAAAAATCACCCAAATTTCTCCTGGAAATCCCCACAGTCTCAAACCCATGATTCTCCAAATCAACATTTCCAAAATACAGTCCAACACCAAAATAATTTTCAAAACCAAGCCTTCAATCAGGGACAGCCCACCTATGCTAGCTCTAGCTCTGCTCCTTATGCTGTGTCTAACCAATGGCAACCAAGTCACAGGCAATCTTTCAATTCTCAACCAACTTATCAATCTCCCCTGCAGCAATCCCAGGAACCTCAAACACATGAGAGGTTCAATTAGTTACAACAACTAATTTTGGCCCAACATCAATCTATCCAAGCACAACAGCAATCAATCTCAAAGATAGAGGCCCAGCTGGGCCAGCTGGCCGAAGCCACCATTAAAAGGGAACTGGGTCAGTTGCCTAGTCAACCCATTGCAAACCCAAGAAACCTTCACCCGAGTTTCCATCAACCTTCTATTCACCAACCAAATCCTCCTATCCTTCAACATCCACCAGGCCCAATGCCACCAAAAGGCCCACAGATTGAAAATGTAAAAGTAATTTCAGCCTTGAGAAGTGGTAAAATCCTCCAAGATCCTCATCAGCCCACTAGTGCTCCATCAAACCCTGTCCCAGAGGTTAACACTGAAAGTGAGGAGGAGCCCTGTCACACCCCGAGCGCGGAAGGTACCCGGAGATGTGCGACGAGTTTATATCAATCATGTCAATCAGAGTAGTAGTGTATTCGACACAAAGACAGAGTACCTAAATATAAAGATAACCCAATATATTACAAATCCTTACAAATACTAGACTCAATAAAAGAAAAATACAACGCTTGACTCAAGAAAAATAGAGAAAAGATAGGACTAATTGACGCTTGAGTAGCTCTAACTCTTTCACTCTTGGCTTTCCCTATCAGATTGAATTCCCTCATCGTCGGACTTACCTGAAAAGTAGGGAAACACTGAGTGAGCGAACGCTCAGTAGAAATTATATCTCAAGGACTAGCAAGGGGTTTAAGTAATTACATTTTTCCATGAATGCACTATAGCTATGCATGCTCGCAAAACGACAAGATAGCAAGAGAATATAACAATAAGATGGCAAGAAGAACTAGTCATGAACTTTCAAGAACTTATATCAAAAGATATCAAGATATTTAAGCAAGTAGACTCATCATGTCATGTTGGAATTTGGCTATCATGTTTCAAGCAAGCGAGTATACAATTACCCTTTCTTGGGCCACGCAAGTCATGTAATATCAAGTCAAGTACAAGATTTGTGGAATGTTCAATCAAGCTAGTCATGCACTTCGGTATAATGCCAATACCGTGATCAATCAACTCCCATGGACACAAGTACTTTCGGGTGCTCCTCTCAGGACCAGATCGGGCCCTATATGCGCAGGCATTAATCATGTTTTTTTTTAACATCCACTCTTGTGTATAGCCAATATGAAATTTCAAGAATAAAGCTTGTAGACATGTAGGATAGACTTTGATAGAATAGAGTCCAAAAATATGACACTTGACATAGATAGGCGATAATAACGGTACATTCACGATTATCGATAAAACTAGGTGGAATTGGTTCCCTAACTTGGGTACCATGACAAGTAAGTGCCCACAAGTAAATGGTCAATTCTTTTAATATAGAATTGAGGTCCACAAGAACATCATGTTTGATATAGAATTGGGATCTACAAGAACACCATGTTTGATATAGAATTGGGGTCTATAAGAACAGCACATCAACGGCATGTTTTCCTCGTTTATTAAGATAATTCTCACATCATACCCATGGCATGACATGAGGGCCGGAATATCATGTTTCTATAGAGTGACATGGCAAAGATTGTGTAATGGTTTTTATGGTACAACCAGCTCAGTCGGCCTTGAGGGAATCCAAGGCTCGAGGAGTCTTACGGAGGTCTCTATGACTAACTCGCTAGTCCAAAGGAACGGAATGTCCAATGGAGAGCTTGTATGTCACCGAGAATTGAGGGTAATGCGATAAGACATCATAAAACATGGGACTATATTCACGGAGTGGAAATATAGTGCCGATAATATTCTTATACATATATATCAAACCCTCGGTTAACAGGAACAAGGAAAAATAGTAATACAGAAAATAGCGACTTTAGCCAAGTCATTAATTATCCAATTGACGCCTTACAGAGGGGCGTTTATTTACAAATTTGACGACTTGTACATCAGTCGTCCCTTCAATATTTCTATTCTGCAGAAAATCAATATTCTGAATTTTAACAAAAACGCGCCCTGGACAGGGGCGTTACTTTTCAATTAGCGCCCTAGTCTGGGGCGTCAGTTCAATAAGAGACGACCTTGTGGAGGTCGTTAATTCAAGAATTTTCAATATTCCAGATAATAGAATTTCAGAAACGTGGTACATGTTCAGGACCAGAAAAATAGCAGGATTCAACAGGTGTATTCATGCAGCATATTAGAATCATGGTTTCATAAATATTAAATTTCAAACGTGGGTAATTATTCAATTTATGAAATTGACGACTCCTGGGCAGGGCGTCAAAAGAAAATTAGCGCCCTGGGATGGGTCGCTTCTATTAAAACTAGCGCCCTAACGAGGGTCGCTATTTACAATATTTTCCAGAAACTATGAAAACGCAAAGAATCTATATGCATGAATTAACAGATGATTTAATCATAATTACTACGTTGGTTTGGGCTACAATCCTTGAGAAAACCTACCTGACGGTTGTGTGGGTGAAGATACGTGAAGGATTTGATAAGAAAGTGATACTCTATTTTTCAACAGAGCCTTCTGATCCGGAGGAAGAAGGAGAAGATGATGAAGAACCACGTTCTTCAATAAAAACTGTCACAGGCTACCTGTAAAGGAAGAAGGAGAAGATATTAATAATCTTCACATACGTAACCTGAAGGCAAGGGAAAGAACATTACCTGTTCTTTACGGTCGATAGCAGTAGCACGAAAGTTAGATCGCCAAAGTAGCGATCTAGGTGAATTAGGAGGGTATTTATAGGGTTTTTAGAATCCTAAGGGGGTTAGTATTGTATTGGAAGTAATATTTCCCCATTAGAGTTCTTTCTATAATCAATCTCCCTCGTAGTTATCCAGAAACTCGCTCTGGATAGTCTCCTGGGTCGAACGAAACTCGAACTGAATTGACGTCTTAAGTGAGGGCGTTGAATTTAAATTGACGCCTTTGCCTATGTCGTTTCTTGTGAAAAACGCGCCCAGGTGGAGGGCGTTACATTTACCTCCCTTTTTTATTATTTTGGCCGTTTGATAATTGACGCCTTGTTGTTTGGGCGTCCCTTTTTAATTAGCGCCTTATCTAGAGGCGTTTCTTAATGAAGTAGCGCCTTGACCAAAGGCGTTATTTCCATTCTGTCGTTGTATTTATTCTTTTTGATGTTTCTCATTTATTTATTTAATATTTTATCAAATTTGATTAATTTGGGGTTTTTATTTCCTTTTATTTTTTTCCAGGGTTGCTACACCCTCCCCCACTTAAAAGAATTTGGTCCCCAAATTCAATAGTATATATATATGGAGAGTGAAGAGTATATACCTTAAAATAATTCTGGAAATCGCTTCCTCATGGATTCCTCGGTCTCCCATGTGGCTTCATGCTCGGAACTCTTATTCCATTGTACCTTTAGCATGGGAATAACCTTATTCCTTAGGGTACGTACTTCACGATCTAGTATCTTTATGGGCTTCTGTTCATATGTGAGATCCTTCTGGATAACTAAGTCTCCATGTTCAATAATATGTTATGGATCGTGTACATACTTCTTCAACATAGATATATGGAACACATTATGTACTTCGGACAATTGAGGAGGCAACGCGATGCGATAAGCAACCTCGCCTACTCTTTCCAGTATCTCGAAAGGTTCGATGAATCTTGGTGTAAGCTTACCCTTAACAACAAATCTCCGTATTCCACATCCAGGCGATATCTTGAGAAATATATGATCTCCGACTTGGAATTCAAGATCTCTCCTTCTTGTGTCAGCATAAGCCTTTTGCCTAGACTGAGCCACTTGCAGTCTTTCTCAGATCAATTGTATTTTCTCGGTGGTATCCCTTACCATGTTTGGACCTAGCAGTTGTTTCTCTCCAACTTCGTCCCAGCATAAGGGTGATCGGCAACTCCTTCCGTATAAAGCTTCGAAAGACGCCATTTTGATACTTGTCTGGTAGCTATTATTGTATGCGAATTTGACCAGAGGCAAGTGATCATTCCAGCTTCCACCAAAATGAATGATGCATGCCCTAAGCATGTCTTCAACTACTTGATTTGTTCTCTTGGTCTGACCATCCGTTTGAGGATGAAAAGCTGTACTAAAGTTAAGCCTTGTTCCTAATGAATACTGTAGTCCCTTCCAAAAATGAGAAGTAAAACGGGGATCTCTATCAGACACAATCGAGACAGGAATACCATGTATTCTGACTATTTCCTTGATGTATAATGCAGCCAAAACATCGACTGACCATCGGCTTCTTATTGGCAAGAAATGTGCCGATTTAGTCGATCGGTAAATGATAACCCATATTCCATCATATCCTCCTTTTGATTTAGTTAGACCCATGATGAAATCCATACCAATATCCTCCCACTTCCATTTGGGAATATCTAAAGGATGTAGCTTTCCGGCATGCTTCTGGTGTTCAGCCTTAACTTGTTGGCAGGTGAGACAGCGAGACACAAAGTCCGCGACTTCTCTCTTCATATTAGGCCACCAGAAGGTCCTTTTTAAATCTTGGTACATCTTAGTAGATCCTGGATGAATTGTGTACCTTGATCTGTGAGCTTCATCTAAGATCTTCTTCTTTAATTCTGGACAATCCGATATACAAGTTCTATTTTGGAATAACAACCTTCCATCTGAAGCTAGTTGGAACACAGATTGTCCTTCTAGTTTGCCCTTGATTTCCACTAATACCGGGTCACTACCCTGAAGTCCTTGTATTTCAGGTAGCAAATCTGGCTGTATGCTCATATGGGATAAGGAGACACACCTACTGTCCTCGTCTATGCTTATATTAAGTCTAGTAAATTGTTCTAGCAACTTCCACTCCTGAATCATACAATTGGCTAATAGTGCTCTCGGCTTTCGACTAAGAGCATCAGCTACTGGATTCCCCTTTCCGGGATGATATTGTATATTGAAGTCGAAGTCCTTGAGATATTCTAGCCAACGTCTTTGCCTCATATTTAGTTCCTTCTGAGAGAAGAGATACTTGAGACTCTTGTGATCGGAGTAGACAGTAAACTGCACTCCATATAGATAATGTCTCCATATCTTCAGTGCAAACACTACCGCGCCCAATTCTAAGTCATGAACTGGGTAGTTCTCTTCATGCTTCTTCAATTGACGAGAAGAATAAGCTATAACCTTTCCTTGTTGCATTAGGACACATCCGAGGCCAATGCCAGAAGCATCAGAGTATACCTCGAATTGCTCTCCTTCCACTGGTAAAGCTAAGACCGGGGCTGTGGTCAGATGATCTTTGAGAGTTTGGAAGCTTCTTTCACATTCCTCACTTCATTCATAGCGGATCTCTTTGCAAGTCAACCTCGTAAGTGGCACGGCGATCTTAGAGAAATCTTTGATGAACCGCCGGTAATAGCCCGCAAGACCTAAGAAACTTCAGATCTCGCTAGCATTGGTCGGTCTTTCCCAATTTCTTACAGCTTCCACTTTTGATGGATCTACAGACAAGCCATCTTTTGATATAACATGTCCGAGAAAAATCACTTCTTCGAGCCAGAACTCACACTTACTGAGCTTTGCATATAATTGGTCTGTCCTCAATGTTTGTAATGAAATCCTTAAATGCTCCTCGTGCTCTTCCTTAGTCTTGGAATATATTAATATATCATCAATAAAAACCACCACGAATTGATCAAAATAAGGCCTGAATATACTATTCATTAACTGCATAAAGGCAGCAGGGGCATTTGTTAGTCCGAAAGGCATAACAACAAATTCATAATGGCCATACCTGCTTCTGAATGCGGTCTTAGGAATATCATCGTCCTTGATTCTTAGTTGGTGATATCCTGACCTGAGATCAATTTTGGAAAAATACTTGGATCCTGAAATTTGATCAAATAATTCATCGATTCTTGGCAGTGGATACTTGTTCTTGATAGTGAGATGATTCAACTGCCGATAGTCGATGCATAGCCTCATGGATCCATCTTTCTTCTTTACAAATAGCACAGGTGCACCCCACGGGGAAGTGCTTGGTCTAATGTATCCTTTCTTAATGAGTTCCATCAATTGCTCCTTTAACTCCTTGAGTTCGGCAGGTGACATTCTATATGGTGCCTTAGAAACTGGTCCAGCACCAGGAATTAAATCGATGGTGAAGGCCACTTCTCTTTGTGGAGGTAATCCAGGCAAATCCTCCGGAAACACGTCCGAAATTCTTGCACAACTGGGATATCTTCTATCTTAGTCTCCTTATTCTCCTTAAGGGTGACAAATGCAAGGAAAGATACACATCCTTTCCTGATTAGCTTGCTAGCTCGGAGAGCTGAAATAAGTGGCGATTTGCTTCGACTCTTGAGGCTAGTAAAGATTAATTCCGGAAACTCTTTGAAAGTAACCTTGCTATTGCGGCAATCGACAGTTGCCTGGTATTTGAATAACCAATCCGCTCCTAGTATGACATCATACTCCTTTAGATCTAAACATATAAGATCAATAGGGAGATTCCTACCCTGAACCAATACTTCACAGTTTTGGTAATGGTGAGTGATATCAGTTTCGTTACCAAGAGGAGTAGACAAAACTAATTTTATCCATTCCGGTTCTAAGGGTAACGGATCAGCAAACTTTTTGGAAATAATTGAATGTGAAGCACCCGTATCAAATAAGACATATGCAGACTTGGAACAAACTTTCAATGTACCTTCTACTAGTCCGCCTTCTTCTTCTTCTTCGGTCTCCTTAATTGCGTGAAGACGAGCGTTCTTGGTTACCGGGCGCTTTCCGTCACCGGCTTGATCATTAAGTAATGGGCAATCGGGAATCCGATGCTCACGGCTCCCGCAACGGAGACATGCTCCAAGTTTTCTCCAGCACTCTTCAGATTTATGACCAGCCTTATCATAATGCTTGCATATTATATTCGAAGGTGTAGTAGTGATAGAGACGGGCTTCTTAAGGTCTTGAGAAGAAGTACCTCCAGTGCTAGGCCTCTTCTTGAAGTTGGGTTTAAAGGAACCCGAACTTGTAACTTGTTCTTTCTTATCCTTCCTACGGATCTTATCTGATAGCTCCGTGGCATCTTCTAACAATTGAGCTCGGCGTACTATCTCTGAGTAGACCTGTATATCCATTGGCGCCATCTGGGTAATATATTGGGGCCTGAGCCCATTAAGGAACCTCCTAGCTTTCATCTTCTCGGTGCTAACTAAGTGCTTAGCATACCGAGACAATCTAGAGAATTGTGCCTCGTACTCCGCCACCGATAATGACCGTTGCTTGAGTGCGGCAAATTCGTAGCTTTCTTTTCTTGGACTCGGTCTGAAAAATATTTATTGTTGAAATGTTCAACAAATTCTTCGAAGTAATTTGGTCCGGATTTATAGTGGCTTCGACTGCCTCCCACCAGCATCTGGCATCTCTCTCTAACTGAAAAGTAGCTAATAAGACTTTTTCTTGATCCGTGCATTGCATAACACAGAATATACGCTCCGTCTCCTGGATCCAATGCTCTGCGTCGTCTGGATCAGTAGATCCCATGAATTTGGGAGGGTTCATGTTTTTAAAGTTCTGGTGGAGACTCCCGGCTCGCTGTGCACCTCCCTGTGCTACATGTTGCAGCACCTGGGTCATTCCTTGGAGTGTACGCTGCATGTTGCGCCATTGAGCACGTTCGGCAGCCATTATCCTACAATTATAATAGCTATATCAGTGTGCAATTTCGTTAAGAGCTCTTAAATTTTCCATGTTAACTCCACCCTTGGTTCTACCCAATCTCACTGGTTAATGGTTTAAACCTATCCTTGGACTTGGGTTTCCTAGGAATTGAACAACCTAGGCTCTGATACCACAAAAACTGTCACGCCCCGAGCGCGGAAGGTACCCGGAGATGCGCGACGAGTTTATATCAATCATGTCAATCAGAGTAGTAGTGTATTCGACACAAAGACAGAGTGCGCAAATATAAAGATAACCCAATCCATTAATTCCTTTAATAAGAATATGTCTATTACAAATCCTTGCAAATACTAGACTCAATAAAAGAAAAATACAACGCTTGACTCAAGAAAAATAGAGAAAAGACAGGACGAATTGACGCTTGAGTAGCTCTAACTCTTTCACTCTTGGCTTTCCCTATCAGATTGAATTCCCTCATCGTCGGACTTACCTGAAAAGTAGGGAAACACTGAGTGAGCGAACGCTCAGTACGAAATTATATCTCAAGGACTAGCAAGGGGTTTAAGTAATTACATTTTTCCATGAATGCACTATAGCTATGCATGCTCGCAAAACGACAAGATAGCAAGAGAATATAACAATAAGATGGCAAGAAGAACTAGTCATGAACTTTCAAGAACTTATATCAAAAGATATCAAGATATTTAAGCAAGTAGACTCATCATGTCATGTTGGAATTTGGCTATCATGTTTCAAGCAAGCGAGTATACAATTACCCTTTCTTGGGCCACGCAAGTCATGTAATATCAAGTCAAGTACAAGATTTGTGGAATGTTCAATCAAGCTAGTCATGCACTTCGGTATAATATCAATATCGTGATCAATCAACTCCCATGGGCACAAGTACTTTCGGGTGCTCCTCCCAGGACCAGATCAGGCCCTATATGCGCAGGCATTAATCATGTTTTTTTTTAACATCCACTCTTGTGTATAGCCAATATGAAATTTCAAGAATAAAGCTTGTAGACATGTAGGATAGACTTTGATAGAATAGAGTCCAAAAATATGACACTTGACATAGGTAGGTGATAATAACGGTACATTCACGATTATCGATAAAATTAGGTGGAATTGGTTCCCTAACTTGGGTACCATGACAAGTAAGTGCCCACAAGTAAATGGTCACTTCTTTTAATATAGAATTGAGGTCCACAAGAACATCATGTTTGATATAGAATTGGGGTCTACAAGAACATCATGTTTGATATAGAATTGGGGTCTACAAGAACAGCACATCAACGGCATGTTTTCCCCGTTTATTAAGATAATTCTCACATCATACCCATGGCATGACATGAGGGCCGGAATATCATGTTTCTATAGAGTGACATGGCAAAGATTGTGTAATGGGTTTTTATGGTACAACCAGCTCAGTCGACCTTGAGGGAATCCAAGGCTCGAGGAGTCTTACGGAGGTCTCTATGACTAACTCGCTAGTCCAAAGGAACGGAATGTCCAATGGAGAGTTTGTATGTCACCGAGAATTGAGGGTAATGCGATAAGACATCATAAAATATGGGACTATATTCACGGAGTGGAAATATAGTGCCGATAATATTCTTATACATATATATCAAACCCTCGGTTAACAGGAACAAGGAAAAACAGTAATACAGAAAATAGCGACTTTAGCCAAGTCATTAATTATCCAATTGACGCCTTACAGAGGGGCGTTTATTTACAAATTTGACGACTTGTACATCAGTCGTCCCTTCAATATTTCTATTCTGTAGAAAATCAATATTCTGGAATTTTAACAAAAACGCGCCCTGGACAGGGGCGTTACTTTTCAATTAGCGCCCTAGTCTAGGGCGTCAGTTCAATAAGAGGCGACCTTGTGGAGGTCGTTAATTCAAGAATTTTCAATATTCCAGATAATAGAATTTTAGGAAACGTGGTACATGTTCAGGACCAGAAAAATAGCAGGATTCAACAGGTGTATTCATACAGCATATTAGAATCATGGTTTCATAAATATTAAATTTCAAACGTGGGTAATTATTCAATTTATGAAATTGACGATTCCTGGGCAGGGCGTCAAAAGAAAATTAGCGCCCTGGGATGGGTCGCTTCTATTAAAACTAGCGCCCTAACGAGGGTCGCTATTTACAATATTTTCCAGAAACTATGAAAACGTAAAGAATCTATATGCATGAATTAACAGATGATTTAATCATAATTACTACGTTGGTTTGGGCTACAATCCTTGAGAAAACCTACCTGACGGTTGTGTGGGTGAAGATACGTGAAGGATTTGATAAGAAAGTGATACTCTGTTTTTCAACAGAGCCTTCTGATCCGGAGGAAGAAGGAGAAGATGATGAAGAACCACGTTCTTCAATAAAAATTGTCACAGGCTACCTGTAAAGGAAGAAGGAGAAGATATTAATAATCTTCACATACGTAACCTGAAGGCAAGGGAAAGAACATTACCTATTCTTTACGGTCGATAGCAGCAGCACGAAAGTTAGATCGCCAAAGTAGCGATCTAGGTGAATTAGGAGGGTACTTATAGGGTTTTTAGAATCCTAAGGGGGTTAGTATTGTATTGGAAGTAATATTTCCCCATTAGAGTTCTTTCTATAATCAATCTCCCTCGTAGTTATCCAGAAACTCGCTCTGGATAGTCTCCTGGGTCGAACGAAACTCGAACTGAATTGACATCTTAAGTGAGGGCGTTGAATTTAAATTAACGCCTTTGCCTATGTCGTTTCTTGTGAAAAGCGCGCCCAGGTGGAGGGCGTTACATTTACCTCCCTTTTTTATTATTTTGGCCATTTGATAATTGACGCCTTGTTGTTTGGGCGTCCCTTTTTAATTAGCGCCTTATCTAGAGGCGTTTCTTAATGAAGTAGCGCCTTGACCAAAGGCGTTATTTCCATTCTGTCGTTGTATTTATTCCTTTTGATGTTTCTCATTTATTTATTTAATATTTTATCAAATTTGATTAATTTGGGATTTTTATTTCCTTTTATTTTTTTCCAGGGTTGCTACAAGCCCCTTCAGGACGAGGATGTAAAATGGAAGAAGAAAATGGAGGAAGACCCAAGCACATATCAACCTACACTGCCATTCCCTAGTGCTTTGAAGGCCAAAAAGAAGCAACTGGCCCACAACAAGGAGATGGTAGAACTATTTAAACAAGTCCACATCAATATCCCTCTCCCCGATACAATCAAACATATGCCAACTTATGCAAATTTTTTGAAGGAAATGTGCACCTCTAGACGAGAACCAAGAGTGGCCCCAGAAAGAATCCGGCTTCCTGAGAATGTGAGTGTTGTCGTACTCAATCAACTTCCAAGGAAATTGAAAGACCCTAGAGCACCTATCATTTCTTGCAACATAGGGAGAGTGACATTTGATAAGGCTCTCTTAGATTTAGGGGCAAGTATAAATCTACTCCCTACATCAATCTATGAGAAATTTGACATCGGTGAGCTACAACCAACACCAATTATTCTTCAGCTTGCTGATAGATCAATCAAAACTCCCAGGTGGCTTATTGAGGATGTCATTATTAAGGTGAATGACTACTACTTCCTTGCTGATTTCCTCATTTTAGACATGGTTTCACCTCAAGAAATCAACCACACACCCATCATTTTGGGTAGACCATTCATAGCCACTGCCAAGGCTAACATAGATTGTACCACAGGAGTTATGGAAATATATTTTGAAGATCAAAAAGTTAGCATTAATATCTTCAAGGCATCCAAATTCCATGATCAAGAAGGTTGTTTTGTTGTTGATACCATTGAGGAACTGATGAAAAGTGAAGAAGAAAGCAAGACAAGTATGAGAGAAGAAGTTGATACCCTGTCTACTCCCCTTAGAGTGTGGCCACAAGTTGATCCTCTGCCACAACTTAGGTCTGAACCAGTTGTGCCATCCTTGCAATCTCCCCCACAAGTTGAATTGAAATCGCTGCCGGATTCCCTTAAGTATGCATTTTTAGGCCCAAACCAAAGCCTACCAGTTATCATAGCTAGTGACCTTGAACCCGACCATGAGAAGAAACTAGTTGAGGTCCTTCAAACTCATAAAGGTGCTATAGACTGGTTTGTTGCCGATCTTAAGGGGATAAGTCCGTCGGTTTGCCAACATCACATTTTTTTGGAAGAAAAATGTAAAACCGAGTCAGGAAATGCAAAGGAGATTGAACCCACATATGAAGGAGGTAGTCAAAAATGAAGTAGTCAAGTGGTTAGATGCTGGGATCATCTACCCAATCTCTGACAGCAAGTGGGTTAGCCCAACTCAAATAGTTCCCAAGAAATCTAGATTGACTGTGATAAACAATGATCAGGGAGACTTGATACCTATTCAACTAACCACGAGATGGAGGGTATGCATTGACTATAGAAAGCTCAATTCCATTACCAAGAAAGATCACTTCCCCCTACCTTTCATTGATCAAATCTTGGAAAGGCTGGCCGGGCAAAAGTATTTCTGTTTCTTAGATGGGTATTCTGGGAACAATCAGGTAGCCATCTACCCTGAAGATCAAGAGAAGATAACATTCACATACCCCTATGGAACCTTTGCTTTCAGGAGAATGCCATTTGGACTATGCAATGCCCCTTCCACCTTTCAGAGATGCATGTTGGCAATTTTCTCTGACATAGTGGGTAACTTTTTAGAAGTTTTCATGGATGATCTCTCCATCTTTGGGGACACTTTTGAGTCATGTTTGGAACATTTGACCAAGGTGATGAGAAGATGTATTGACACCAATCTTATCCTCAGTTGGGAAAAGAGCCATTTCATGGTTAAGGAGGGCATAGTTTTAGGACACAAAAGTGTTAGAAAAAGGGGTGGAAGTAGACAAAGCCAAAGTTGAGCTCATTGCTAAACTTCCCCCACCCATTTCATTCGAACAAATCTGATCATTGCTTGGCCATGCCGGCTTTTATCGCCAGTTTATCAAAGATTTCTCCATAATTGCTAAACCCCTTACAAATCTCCTAGCCAAAGAAGTCCCATTCCACCTTGACAAATCATGTTTGAAGGTATTTGAATCATTGAAGATGGCTTTGACATAGGCACCTATCCTACAAACTCTTGATTGGTCATTACCTTTTGAGATCATGTGCGATGCCTCAGACTATGCTTTAGGTGAGGTCTTAGGACAAAGAGTGGATAAGAAGCCAGTTGTGATTTATTATGCGAGTCGCACACTCGTCAATGCTCAACTCAGATACACCACCACGGAAAAGGAACTTTTAGCCGTTGTTTTTGCCTTGGAGAAATTTTGATCATATTTGTTAGGGGCAAAAGTCATTGTGTTTTCTGATCATTCAGCCCTTAAACACCTGCTATCCAAGAAAGATGCCAAGCCTAGGTTAATCAGATGGATCCTATTGTTACAAGAATTTGATCTAGAAATTCGAGATAAGAAAGGGTGTGAAAATATTGTAGCAGATCATCTATCTCGGATTATGATTCCAGATACCGCAGCTCTACATGACTCTTTTCCTTGATGAGCACCTCCTCATTGTGTCTCACACTTCACCCCCATGGTATGCACATATTATCAATTACTTGGTTGTGGGTAAAATTCCAGAAGGATGGTCTAAACAAGAAAGAGATCATCTCTTTGCCAAGCTCAAGTACTTCTTTTGGGAAGACCTAGAGCTTTTCCATTTAGGTCCAGATCAAATCATTAGGAGGTGTGTTCCTAAGAATGAGCAACACAATATTTTGTCATTTTGCCACACCCTAGCTTGTGGGGGGCATTTCTCAGGAAAGAAAACTACAGCCAAGGTATTGCAGAATGGGTTCTACTGGCCCACATTATTCAAAGATGCATTTGAATTCTGCAAATCTTGTGTTCTATGCCAAGCTGTAGGAAACATGTCAAGAAGAGACAATATGCCACTGAATCACATACTAGTTGTGGAGATATTTGATGTTTCGGGAATTGACATCATGGGACCATTTCCACCCTCTTTTGGACATGAATACATCTTAGTTGCGGTGGATTATATGTCCAAGTGGATCGAGGCTATAGCCACCCGGACAAATGATCACAAAATTGTCATGAAATTTGTCCGAAAAAATATCTTTTCCAGGTTCAGGTGTCCTAGGGCCATAATTAGTGATGGGGGTTCAAATTTCACTCATTCCAAATTCCAGGCTTTGCTTAGGAAATATGAGATCACACACAAAGTTGCCACCCCCTATCATCCCCAGACAAGTTGCTAGGTGGAAGTTTCGAATAGGGAGATCAAAAACATATTGCAAAAGTCTGTTAGGACCGATAGAAAGGATTGGTCAAAGAGATTGGATGATGCTCTCTGGGCCTATCGGACTGCTTACAAGACTCCCATTGGCATGTCTCCCTACAGACTAATTTTTGGAAAACCCTGTCATTTGTCAGTACAATTGGAACACAGGGCTTATTGGGCAAAGATTATAATTTAACTTTGATTTAACCCAAGTCAGCTCTCATAGAGCCCTACAACTGAATGAGTTAGAGGAACTTCGTAATGAAGCCTATGAAAACTCCAAAATCTACAAAGCCCAGACCAAGCATTTCATGATAAACACATTTTGAGAAAAAAAATTCAAATCAATCAAAAAGTCTGGCTTTTTAATTCTAGGCTGCGACTATTTCCTGGCAAGTTGAAATCTCGATGGGATGGGCCATATCTAGTGGTTAAAACATATGACCATGATGCAGTAACAATTCTTGATCTTAAAATTGGTCAAACTTTCACTGTTAATGGCCAACGCTTAAAACCTTATATTGAAAATGTCCAAGCACTACAGGTGGATTCTATTGCACTGAATGACCCTTTGTGAACTACACTGCATTTGGCTGAAGATGAAAAACTTAGCGCTTGTTGGGAGGCAACCCAACGTTTCCCCTTTACTGTTTTAATAAATCGTTTCCCTTGTGTGTTTGTAGGAGCACCAGGAGGATGTTTGGTGAAAATCACATCTGCCTGCCCCAGGTTGTACCTTTCCTTCCCAAGCATTCACGTGTACATTACTCTATTATTCATATCACCTAAGACAATGTCATTCAAGTTGGGGGGTAAAGATAATCATTGTAAAAATCTCTTACCATCTGATGCTGCATTTTAAAAAAGAGAGAGAGAGAGAGAGAAGAAAGAGAGAGATAGCCTTGTTGAGTCTCTCTAGATGATTTTGATGATAACAAAATCCTGGCATTACAACCTAAGTAATAACTTGCTTAAACCACTCTCAAATCCATCCTTAATCAAACAAATACCTAAATCTACCATGCTTCAAGAAATGCCCAGGATAAGCTCAACCAACTCATATTGATTGGAACAAGATATAGTCATGAAATGATTCGTTCACAGATTATGATTTATTGGCTAACTCTGTTAAAAATGCAGGTTTTCCAGCTAGCGGTCGACCGACGGTCAGGGGCCGGTCGATCGGTTTTCCCAGCATGAAAGCCTCATTTCTGTAAAATTCCGATCGACCGCCCCATGTCTTCCGGTCGACCGCCAGCTTCGAGACAGCAATTGTTGACTTTGTGCTCTTCAACGTGGGAAGCCCCTTTCCTTGGGTTTGTTTAATCCCAAAGTCGCCAGACATGCCATGATTTGTGGATCTGGTTCCTGGCTTGTCTCTTGACCATCCAAGATCTATAAAAACATCACATTGGGGTCAAAAACCCTAATCACTTAAGGAGATCAAGAAGGCTATCAAAGGGAGGAAGAGAGATTCTACTGTAGCTCCATGAATAGTGCTGCGTCCAAGAGTTCTTCATCCAAGAGCAAGGTTCCCAAGATTATCTGCAAACCATTCAAGTGAAGATCTAGCTGAGGAGCAAGCTTCATCCAAGATCATCTTCAACCACTAAGGGGGAGCTTAAATCTGTGTTTTCTATTTTGTGTTTCTCCCTTGTTTTTCATCAAGCTTCAAGTGTGTGATCTTGTAACATTTAAACACTTGTGTGTGTGTAGATCTACGTAGATCCGTGTGTGTGTGTGTGTGTGTGTGTGTGTGTGTGTGTGTGTGTGTGTGTGTGTGTGTGTGTGTGTGTGTGTGTGTGTGTGTGTGTGTGTGTGTGTGTGTGTATTTTTTCTGATCTTCACATCTTTTCGTGATTCTGTGCTTGTGCACCTTCGTGGGAGTTTCGAACTCCTCACATGTGTGTGTATGTTTTTAATCTTGTAATCACTTGCAAGATAGTGTGGGAATCCTCACAGATCGTGAGGGGTGGACGTAGGTTACCGTTGTTGCATCTGAACCACCTAAAAATCACTGTCCATTGTGCGGTGTGTTCCTTTTCTTCTATCCCCATTCTATGCATCACACACGTAGATTAATTTGATTGTATTGTTTGAGTTAGATCTAGCATTATTTATCATTCTCATATTAGATCTCGGGAATATTAAAAGGTGGGTTCGGATCGGCAAGGTAAACCTTGTTAAGAAGATAACATCTTGCGTGAGTAGAATCTCCGGATTCCCACCTCCGCCATCGTACCTAAGATCAGTTGAGTGTGATAGATTCTATTAGATCTAAGAGTTTTTATATAGATCTGAAATTCATTACGGCTATTATTCACACTTGTTTAAATTGGGCAAGATTTTGTTTAAAGTTTGTAAACACCCAATTCACCCCCTCTTGGGTGTCATTGATCGCGGGACTTCAAGTCCGACTGAGTTTTCTTGATTCATACTCTCACTAAAAGTAATTCTAGAATAGAAGACACTAAGGCGAAGGATGAAGGAAAGTTTAATCGATCTAGCCCTAGAAAATTGATGATTTAAGAATCTCTTTTAAAAGTTCATTTGCACTTTAGAAAAAGAAAAATCACACTGCACACTAATGAAACAAGCAGGATAAGCCTTCTATTATTTTGGAGTGATGTCTAATACTCTGCATTTCTTTGAGATGAGGTCTTTTAAATAAAGCTATCTGCCAAAGTTATCCATCAAATAAGTGCAAAAGCACATTGAAAAAAAAACACCATGAAAAATGCCCCTGATCCTAGTAACCGGGTCTGCTTCTCCTAAGGCAAGAGTTGAGGTTCGCATCAAACAGTGAAGGGTTATGTAGCATCATGCGTGTATTATTAAAAAAAATGAAGGATGAAGGCTGACAAAAAGCTATTGTACTCAATGCTTGGATCTAGGAAGTGTAGAGTTAAAGGATACTTATCTAAAATGGCTAATGAGGGGTGCAATTATCTATGCTGTGAATTTAGTACTACACATGCACAAGTGCTATTGAACTTTGATTTGTATTCTTGATCATGTACCTAAATTTTGAATCTAAAGCTAGTGTACATTAATACTTCCGGATTTCTGATCTCTGGTTGACTCTATGAAGGAGGATCTTAACGTGGGATATGAAACTTTTAAACTATTGTCGATCCCTAATTTGTAACCTATTTTTCATTGTTAAGGGACAAGCAATGAGTAAGTTGGGGGGTGTGATAAGTGCTCAATTATTTATATTTATTCATATCACACACGTTATTTTTGGACTTTAATGAAGATAATTATGTAATTTCATATGATAATCTCAATCTCACACAAAATAAAGTTTAGTTCGAAATTAATGAGATTTGAGAACATTTTCCTTAAAATCAAAAATTACATAATTAAAAATTTGATGAAAGAAAAATTTGTGTGAAATTCTTCTATAAATTCCTCCTACAAAATTCACTTAGTATGAACAAAATGAATGATTAAATAACAAAACATAAATACGCTGATTTAAATCTTGTTGATGGAGGGTCTTTTATATCAACACTTTGTGAATAGTGCTCTCTCCCTCCTCCATAGCAGGACAACACATGCAACACTCCCCCCTTCATGAGCAAGACACGGATCTGGCAGGGGACATAGTAGCAACTCCTCCGACGGGGGTATGGGCAGTTATGCACCAACATTTTCAGTGGCGTGCCTTCAAGCGGCTCACATGGGCAGCATCGTCCGCATGAGTAAAAAAGACCTGGCATGCGTGTTGGCACAGCAAAGGTTGGGCTCTCATTAAACTAGCAACCTTCCCCCTCTCCGATGGCAACTTCTTTCCCCCCTCCTTCTCTTCACCTCTTCATCCTCCGAACCCCTCTCCACGCACTGCACTTCCCCCTGCCTCTCATCTCCTTTCCTTCTCTCTCTTGTTGCGGCCACCTCTGGCGTCTCCTCTCTCCCTCTCCTTACACCGCGCAACCATCAGCCTCCCTCGTCCCGTCTCCCTCTCTCTCTCTCTAACATAGCACCGCACTAGACAACTACCCCCTCCTTCTCTTCACCTTCTGCACCTCACCCTCTCATCCTTCTCACCCTCGCAGCTCTTCTTACCTCTCTCTTTCACTCTCCCTCTCTTCACTGCACCGCACCCCCCTCCCTCTGCTCTCTCTCTCTCTCTCACACATGTACCACCGTAGCCGAGGCCCCCCCAGTTCTTCTTCTTTCTCCTCTCTACCGTTCCTCTCCTCCACCTCTCCCTCTCACCACTGCGTGACCTTATTTTCTCTGTACCTCCAGTCTCGCGGCTCCCCTCATTAGCCCAGCATACCTCTAGCTACCTCCCTCTTCACTGTGCCTCACCTTCCCCGTCACTGCCGCCTGCACCCCCGTGGACCGCCGTTGCCATCTCACATTCCGATTCTCACTCCCACCACCGACAACGTCGCATGCTGTCTCCGCCAGCATCGACCCCCTCTCACAGCTCCGGCTCCACACACGCCGCACCCTCCATTCTTCTCGCCGAGAAGCCCCTGTCGCGGCTGCTAATCTCCCTCTCTCTGCCTCTCTCTCTACCCTCCAACAACTCTATCCCTCTCTCTCTCTCTACCAACTTTACACCAACCCTCCTTATCGCCTCCCATTCCCACCAGCCAACCACAGCACTTCACCAGCCGCGACAACCCCTCCATGCGCATCTCCCCCCTCATTTCTCCCACTTGCACCAACCGGCTTTCCCTCTCCCTCCATCTCTCTCTAACTTGAGCCTCCTCCCTCGGATCTCTCTCTTCTCCTCTCTCTTTCACACTTCAGCCCCAGCCATCGGCCATCTCCCACGTCCCTCTCCCACCTTCACTCCCTTTCTCTCCCACAGCTAACCTACGGCTGGCAAGCTTCCCTCTCACCTCCGCCTCCATCTTCTTCTCTCGGCTCGCACCACAGCAACATCTCCTCTCTCTCTCTAGCCACACGCGAGCCCCGTCTCTTCTCCCTGCTCGTCTCCCCTCCTCACACACATACCAGCCGCACCTACCGCCGCTCACCCTCTCACGTCCTTCTCCACATGCTGGCGGGTAGACCATCTAGCCGATCCCCCATCACAGGCACACCCAGCCGGACCTCATCATCCAACCCTCTCTCTTTGCTCTCGCTCTCCCTCTCCTCACAAGGCATCCGCCACCTTCCCTCTTCTCTCTCACGTAACCTCCCACACCCCCTCCCGGCAGTGCCCTCCCATGCATGCACATCCCTCCCTCTCTCTCCCTTTCTATCTTCTATGCACGTAGTAGCGTCCCTCCGTCTCCTTACACACACACACATAGAACTTTCTCCCTCCTACCCTCTCACTGTCCCCCCCCTCGTCGGATATCTCTCTCTTCCTTTGCTTCTCACCGAAACCTCCCTTCCCCCCCTTTGTCAGTCTCTCTCTCTCACTTTCTCTCTCTAACCTCTCCTGAACTGCACATCGCGGACCACCTTCTCTCCTTATCACACGCAGCGGCACACAATTGCCTCCCGCCGTGTAGCCTCCAGCCACCGCGTCCACATCTCCCCCTCCATCCTACCTCTCTCTAACCCGTTTACTCCTCTCTTCCTCTCTCTTCTACACACAAACACTTTTTAGTTTTATTATTATTAGTATTTGTATTAACCTTCTCTTCTCCCTCTAATTCTCTCTCTCTCTCATTCTCCCTATTTCTCTTTAAATCTCTCTCTCTAAGGCTCCCTCACGATGATGTCTATTCCAAGTTGGGCGGCTCTCCAAGGCTCAAAGGAGTGGTAACAGCATTTCTAAGTTTCTCCGAGCTATCCCTTCACCTAATTTCTATATTTTTAATTTAGCTAAATTTTATTTGGAGTTGTAATTTTTATTTTATCCATTTGTAAACATTTAATTTGTGAGTAACAAAACTAGTCTAGTGTTATTTTCTCTCTCTAATATTTTCTCTTTCTTCATCGTCTATTTCTTCTTCCTTTCTCCCTCTTCTCTTTAGAACCTCTAAATTTCATTAGGTAAATTTTCATTTATGCAATTTTAAATAAAAAAATCATTCCATAAATTATCTCTTATCAAAATACAAAGTTTTCGATTTTAAAATTCTAACCTTCTCGTGGGATCGACTCAGACTCGCTTTAATGCTTCGTTATTTATTTTAATTACGAGTTCGGTAAATAAAATTAAGATTGGCAGCCATTGTGTTTAACGATGAACATTTCGGTCCGATCAGTAGCAGTGTGCTCAGATGAGTGTGTGTGAAGGCGCTAACTTAAACCTGTTAATGGGGGTAGAAGACATGGAGCAATCACATAGTCATTCACAAGGGCACAGTGTTTTTTAAGGTGGTTCGGTTGCAAACCTGCAACCTACGTCCATCCCTCACCAACTCGGTGAGGCTTCATTACACGAGGACAAAGTCCTCACGAGGATGGAGTCCTCAACACATGGGGACGCCCCCCCCCCCTCCCCCACACATGCTGCTATACCCAGCAGCACACGGGGACAAACCCCCCCCCCCCACACACACACATATGCTGCTACACGCAGCACACATGGGGATAAGCCCCAAACGAAAACACGCTGCGGAGATGTAGCAAAAACAAGGGGACAGACCCCTAAGAACACACAGACGTTGTCACATAGCTTACACGATGAACAAGCTCTTCAACAAGGCACAAACGGCTGCGCAGCAGCCAAACCCACTCCGGTCTCTAAAACAGAGTGCCGAAAATGCGCTGATAGCTTAGCAAAAACACACGGTGACAGAAGCTTAGATTTAAATGAAAAACACAAAATAAAGCAAGGAAACATGAATGTAGCTTCAGATCAAGATCTTGAAGCTTTTAACGGCAGATTTGATGACTGGTCAGATCTGAGACTTTTTCTCCTCAGGCTCAGGATGGCTGCAAGGAGGGCTGCTCTCTTTTCTTTCTTTTTCTTCTCAGATGATCTTTGTGAATGGTCGGCTGGCTCAGGGTTGCTCACAAGGCTAAGAACTACTCTCTGGTTTTTCTCTTCAAGCTGAAGAATGCTCTAATGGGTTTTCCCGCACTCATAGTGTCTAATGGATGCAGCAAGCTTCTCTTCAGACGAAGGTCACTTATTTGTAGCAGAGAAGCCGGGGGAAACTTTTTCTTCTATTTCTTGCCTTGTGATTGGTTCGTTTTGAAGCTACCACCTGATTGGTCCCACGTTCATAGAGGAAAACATGGGCAATATCTTTTTCCAGATTCATTCTCTGACTGGTCTTTTCACAATAACGATCTGACGGTCCTTTGCTAAAAACAAAAATGGTGTTTGTCCTGGGACCTTACTGAACCAGAAAGAAAAGGATTGGTTCTTGTCCCAGGACCGCTTCCAAACCTGAGGAGTGTGTCTTAGAGGCGTGCCCCATTTGACTTGGAGTTTGCAAGCAATCTACTGATTGGTTCTTGCTAGAAAGGACATTTAATGTCTTCAGACATGTTCAGACCTCGATCCACGTGTTTTGAAGGTAGGAGAGTTGACTTGTGGTAGGTAGACACGTGACTAGGTGGGCAACTGCAGATTTCACGAGTTCTGTGCAAAGTATAGCTAGAACAAATCCTGGACAAAAGGGATTCGACTCCCTGGGTCGACTCTGCCTTTATACTGGGCGAGGCTTTGCAAGCCAGTCCATTATGCATCGATGCAGCGAGAAGGTTGTGTCGACGCAACCTTGAGATTTGCTCGTGAAGCTGCTTCTGAAGATGGTACTCTGTTGATGCACTAGGATAGTGGAGTCGACACAACCTGACTGCTTGTGCACGTTGTTCTGTGAGTTAGATAAGTGTGAGTCGACAGAACTAGAAGGTTGCGTCGACATAACCTATGGTTTTCTCCTGAGGCGGCTCTTGGATACAATCCTGAGTCGACGCATCAAGGAACTTCTTGTTCCATGACCTTTGCCATCCTCAGTCCTTCAATTCTTTAGTATGCTCCTTGCCTGATGTCAGCTGGCTACTATTGATGTTGTTGTTGTTGCAGGCCTACTGCTGTTTATGCTATTGTTGTATGTTGATGCTAGTGATGGCTGGCCTTACTGAAGCATGCTAGTAGCTTGCAATTGTTGTAGGCTGCTGCATGAGTCGACTTGATGTTTGCTTAAGTCGACTTGGTCTTTGAGCCCGTTAGAGTCCAGTTTCTGTGCTATCCGTTCGTGCTACTGCTGCTGGTGGCCTTTGATGGCTGCTAGATGCTACAAACTGTTGCTTTTATAATCTGCCATTTTTCACAAGGCTTATTTACACGCATCATAAGGGGAATAAAAATCATTTACAATACTAAGAATATCACCGTTTGAAAGCCAGTGAAGATGTTATCATGACAAAATTAAGCATGAGACTCTATGACATGAAATCTTTACACTTATAAAAGTCTGATGAAGAACATGGCAGCATGATAATAATAACTCATGACAATTATCACATTGAATCATAGTTGGATCAAAATCAATATTAGAATAATGAGTCATAGTTGGACATCATCAAAACCATGCATGAACCACACATGCACAACATTCTCCCCCTTTTTGATGATGCCAACTATGAGTCATTATGATAATTAAGTTCAACTATGATCAATTGTGAATCAATGAGCATTCAGTTCAGAGTAAGCAAAACTTCCCCTTTTGCAAGCTTTTCCCCCTTGATTCAATTAAAGAACTTTCTCCGCAATAAAATCCCATCCCCTTTGACAAATAAGAAGCCAATCAAGTAATGACTCATATAATCTCTCCCCCTTTGACATCATCAAAACATGAGGGATGGAAAGAGTGTAGGAAACATTCAGGAATAAGGGGAGCAAAGACATCAGGAGAGATAACAAAGTCAGAAGCATCAGTTATGAACACAGTGTGAATTAGTGAGCACTCAGTGTGATAGCTAGTTTCAGGAGACCTGATCAGATTAGATAGATTTAGGCATGAAAACTTGGATCAAGATAGTCCACAGCCAAGAAAAAGGTAGAACATGTAATCTGGTTATGCATCCCTTGAGTAGATTCAGTTTTTCTAGTTTTGCAGATTTTTAATTTTCATTGCAATGTATGGAATTAAGATATGCAATCTAACTACATGCATGAAAAAATCTGATACCAATTGCAGAATGACATGATGACACCAAAGACTCCACATTTTGTCCTCCTGTGATACAATCAAAGACTTGAATAGACATGCAAGGAGGGGATGAACAAGACGTAGAAATCATGTATTCTAGAGCTGGATCAGAAACATGGAGTTGCAATGTAGAGAAGGTGAGTAGCTAAAGAAGGAGGCATCTCACAAAGCTCATATATCAGGGGGTTTTATTTATGAAAAGTTAACATTCTCCTTTTAGAGCAATGTAACTTAAGACCATCATATGCATTAATTGTTCAAAGTTTATAAGCCCCAAATCTGAGTGTAAAAACCCTGAAAATATGTTCTAACATATTTAATAGAGTTAAAACAACTCTTTGAAGATAAAAGACCTTGCCCCCATTCCTTTTTATCTTACTTAATGATTTCAAGAGACACCCCTAGAAAGAATTTTAACTAGTATTTAAGATAAACATTTTAAGGCACAGAATTCTTTTTAGGGTTAGCCTTGAAATTCATGTTCTTTCTCACAGATTTTTCATTTTACCCATTTGTCAAGGATAGTCAGATTAAGTTAACTCCTTTGACAGGAGGAGACACATTGATCAGATGCCAGACTCCCCAGTTTCTCAGAGTTTCACTCACCATCTTGTCTCACTCATGAGTAGAGGTGGCTTGTCATATCATGACACAGTCCACATCACTTCTTGGGTGAAGGGACATGGTTTCTCAATGAGCTTCAGCCATTGCTCTACCTTTTATCTTAATTCATTTCAGAAATCTTTAACCAAAGTTAACTAGACCTTAACTTCATGATGCAGTTCCCATCACTTCTTTGATGAAGGGTCTATGTTTTCTCAGTTGGTCATAGTCATTGTTCTGTAGATTCAACTTTTAAATTTCTTAGGTATTTTCCCTTAAAATTCGTCAGACCATTTTCAATGTTTAAAAACAATACTCAGTGTAAAGTTCTTTAACCAAGGTGGCCTCAAAATTCTAAATTTTTAGATTTCAGGAAGAGGTGAGGTCACAATTCTTTAAGTCTGTTTTAAATCTACTCTATACACAGAGATGGTTATTTTCAAGACCCTTAAACTTGGATTTAAGGTTTCTACACTTTAAACCATCAATTCAATTGTGGTTGGTCTGAAATAATAACAAGGAGCTCTTAAGAAGAGAATATTAAATTTAAGCTCCCCCTGAGTATTTGGACTCAGTCAAATTCAAATAGGGATACTCCTCCTCAAAAGATGATTTATGATGCAAGAGAATGGGAGGAAGTGCACAGACACATAAGGATGTAGCAGGACAGCAAGGGTTGTGTATGAAAATGGATAGGCAGACATTACTTTTGGTCAACTTATGCACCAAGGTAGTTGACTTGTTCTTTCAAACAGAATGCAGATAGAGGACTTTCAAGTAGACTAAGTCGACTTGAGATGAGCAGTGAGTCGACTTGAATGGTAAACAAACCAGCAAACAATTCACTTTATGCCAAGCTAGGTTGACTCAGGATGGTCAGTAGGTCGACCCATCCTTCAACCAGAAATACATTTAGGAGTTTTCAGAAATAGATGATGATAAGAGTTGCCAAGATTTCCATCTTATTCATCAATTTTTAAATTTTAGTCATGGTAAAACTTTCATTAAGCGTCTCAACAATAAATTTTCATTTGCTTATCAAGAATATACATTCAAATTTTTTAATTTTATTTGAGACTGAAGTTTCTCCTTATTAAAATGCTCATGTCATGAAATATGCAGGGGAACCATCATGCAAACACACTATGTGTAGCATTGTGACATGCAACTTAGAGGCATGATGTAGAAATTGATTTGTGCATGGAATGCAATATGCAGATTATGCAATCTCCCCCTGAGAAAGTCCATTCAATTTAGATGATGCGGTGACAGTGCTGAAAATTCAGATGGAGCATTATGTAGCTTTGCAGACAAAAATTTTATGCTGACTCCCCCTTAATGTGTGAGTGACCTTTTGAATGCCCTGCTGAGATTTTGTCAAATGAATATGCATCATATGACTTAAATGCACATTTAACTCATGGTACCAGGCGGAGGCACATTCTCTCGCATGGTGATAGCTTTCAGACATACTAAATCTACCCTTCCACATGTTACCATTTTATATACCATGAAGTCATGACATGATGATACATTGAAAATGTAGTCCATTCTAATATAAAGAACAAAGTTTTCAGACTCCCTCTTAATGAGATGCTCAGAACACAAGGACATACTTTCAGCAGGACATGTGCCTTCATGAATGATGAAAATAAATTTCAAATTAGAGATTGATGAAATTAAACTTCAAGCATGCCACACTATACATCATCAATCAGTTATTAACAGGAATAATCCAAAAGCAACTGCGGCAGCTGAAAATGAGACAACATATTGACTTCATCAACATAAAAACAATTATTCAGAACCAAATATTTGAAATTTCTGATTTCTGGTATAGGGCGGAGTATTTTACTCAAGCATAGTAAGAGTTCCAGACAGACTTAATCTGCCTTTCCACATATCACCATTTAATATAGCAGAAGATCAGAAGGTTAACAAACATATAGAAACATTTCAATCACACAAGCATGCATGAATTGAGCTTATTGAACGATGAAACAACAAGAGGTTGACAAAGGTTAATTAAGCATGAAGGATTTTTAGAGACAACCATCGTTTATTGCAGGTCATGAACTGAGAACTTTATTTCCAAACCCATGTCTTGAGCAGTCATCATTTTTCAAGCTTTTCTCTCGGCTTCAAGGCATCCCTGCATCCAAAATTCTCATTTAGAATTTTTAGGTACCCAAGTTTTCTTAGGTCCTTGATGATTAGCAACATTTCTAATAGAAGTACCCACCCTTTTCACAACCATCAAATCATCATTTTTCATTAGAAAGTAATCATGTATAACATGCACAAACTTTCCACAATAATGACAGCACACAAATGATTTGGCATTCTTCTTATGTGCATGTGCATTGAATCTTTGTAGGTGAACAGGGCTGTTAGTATTTTTGGCATGGGAGTGGGTTCTTCTTCTCACTTGTCAGCAGTCCTTGACTGTGTGGCTAGGTTTTCCACATTTATAACAGCAATGTGGGTGAATTCTTTTTGTTGAATATCTTCCAATTGAATGGGAGTTTTCAGACACATTTCTGTTATTTGAAAGTTTTCTTTGTTTTTCAAATACATTCATTTTTGCATGCTTTCAGATCATCGTTCTTCATGACGTAAGAGTCATCTATAACATGGCCATGCAGACCATAATAGAAACAAGAAGAGGTCATTCCTTTTGATGTATGAAAATGTCTAACATAATTTTTTGTATGCACACTAGAACAAGCAACATTGTTTTTCTGTTTTTGACATGAACTTGTTTTCTTTTTCTGGTTTTTTGAAACATTTCTTTTGAAAGTCTGTCTTGGGTTTTTCTGAGCAACAGATGGTTTTGGGGGAACACTTGATGTACTGGCTTCATTTGGACGGCATACAAAAGAGGTATACAACTTGTTTTCAAAGGCCTTTTTATTCACTGGATTGTACCTAAGCCCTTCTCTTCAGAAGTTAGTTTTGGTTCCCAAAAGTTTATCCAAAATTTCCTTTCCATGTACAAATTTTGATAGTGAGTCATTTTGATCTTTGATTTCATCTTCTAGTGAGGAGATGTGTAGTTCTAAACTGGCCAAATCTTCCTCACATGCAGTAATCTGCTCATTAAACATAGCATTAACACTTTTATAATTTTCAATTTCTAACTCTAACACATGCAACTTTTCAGAGCAGTTATCAACAACATATTTTCCTTTCTCAAAGATGGATAGCCTTTCAATCAACATATCATTTTGTTCTTCCAGTTTTTTATTTTCCTCAATGAGCTTTTCATTTTGTATCAATTCATCAACCAGCATTTTGTCATTAGACATTGACTGAAATTTCACTTTCAGCTTAGAGATTTCATTTTGAAGGGTTCCATTTTCATCCCTTAGGAAATCGATTTGTTCTTTATGTAGATCCATGTCAACCAACCGAGACTCATTCATTTCTTAGAAAGCAGTGCATTTTTCACAATCGGAATCAACATGAAGGTTATTCTCAAGTTTCTTTTTCAACTTTTTATTTTCTGATTTTACCTTCTTGAATTGCTTAACTAGCTCGTCATATTCATCCATTAGTTTCTCAAATGTAAAGTCTTCAGAATCAGAACTTGCCTGCGAGGTTCAGGGATCACTGAGCTGGTCAGTGCTATCGGCCATTAGGCAGTTATGCCTTTCTCCTTCTTTGTGGATGCTAGCCAAGCCATCCAGAATCTCCTTGGCTGTGCTGCAGTTGGAGACAAAAGGAAATTTAGTGAGGTCTACTACAGCTTTCAGTAGGTTTAAAACTTCAACATTATTACACTGTTTGGACTAGTGATTGGCAGTCCATTTGGATCTATCCTTAGACAGGCTTAGAGGACCATTTGTTATGATCCTCCAGAGCTTAGGATCATATGAGTTCACAATCTTAAACATTTTTCCTAACCAGATATTAAAATCATAACCATCGTAGACTGGTAGAGAAATCATAGAAATCTGTTTAGCGAAAGAAATCATTATAGCAGACGCACGAGATCTTCTCTGTAGATCGTTGGATCCGTGTATAGCACAGACCCGCTCTGATACAACTTGTTGGGTCCCTTTGGTGCAACCGGATCTAGAGGGGGGGTGAATAGATCCCTTGAAAAATGCCCAATTAAAAATTAAAGTTCAGATGAACTACAGCTTGAGCACAGCGGATACAACACAGCTCCTAGAAACGATAGAGCAAAACTCAGATATACTAGGTATCAGAGTAATCGTGGTAAGGAGTAGGCTCTTGATGAAGCAAACTGAAAATGTGGCAGACAGAAAGATCTACTGCACTATTTGAGCAAAGATCTAAGGAACATGGAGTGAGTGTGTGTGAAAAGTGTGCGTAGCAGTGTGCTTAGATGAGTATGTGTGAAGGGGCTAAATTAAACATGTTAATGGGGGTAGAAGACAAGGAGCAATCACACAGTCATTCATAGGGGCACCGTGTTTTTAAGGTGGTTCGGTTACAAACCCGCAACCTACGTCCACCCCTCACCAACCCAGTGAGGCTTCACTACACGAGGACAATCCTCATGAAGACGGAGTCCTCAATACACGGGGACGACACCCCCCCCCACGCACACACACACGCTGCTATACCCAGCAGTACACGGCGACATGCCCCCCCACACACGCTGCTACACGTAGCACACAAAAGGACAAGCCCCAAATGAAAACATGCTATGGAGATGCAGCAAAAACACGGGGACAGACCCCCAAGAACAAACAGACACTCTCACATAGCTTACACGAGGAAAAAGTTCCTCAACAAGGCACACACGGCTGAACAGTAGCCAAAGCCACTCTGGTCTCTAAAGCAGAGTGCCGAAAATGCGCTGATACCTCAGCAAAAACACACAGTGATAGAAGCTTAAATTTAAACAATAAAAACAAAATAAAGCAATGAAAACACGAATGTAGCTTCAGATCAAGATCCTGAAGCTTTTAATGTCAGATGTGATCACTGGTCAGATCTAAGACTTTTTCTCCTCAGGCTCAGGCCGACTACAAGGAGGGCTGCTCTCCTTTCTTTCTTTTTCTTCTCAGATGATCTGTGTGAAGGCTCGGCTAGATCAGGGCTGCTCAGAAGGCTAAGAACTGCTCTCTCATTTTTCTATTCAAGCTCAAGAACGCTCTAATTGGCTTTCTCACACTCACGATGTCTAATGGACGCAACAAGCTTCTCTTCAGACAAAGGTCACTTATTTGTAGCAGAGAAGCCAAGAGAAAGCTTTTCTTCTATTTCTTGCCTTGTGATTGGTTCATTTTGAAGCTGCCACCTGATTGGTCCCACGTTCATAGAGAAAAACATGGGGAGTATCTTTTTCCAGATTCATTCTCTGACTGGTCTTTTCACAATAACGATCTGACGGTCCTTTGCTAAAAATGGAAATGGTGTTTGTCCTGGGACCTTACGTGTCACGTCCCGAACCGATAGCAGTTGAAGCTTGCTCGGAATGTGATAGCGAAACAGTCATGACAATCAGAGCAATAACTTAAGACACATAATAGACTAGGAATTTGACCAAAATTAAACTTTATTAATATGAACTTGTCATTACAAACTCGACTCAAATTACAACTTCAAGAAAAGGAAAAGGCACATTAACTAGACTTAGAACTTCTAATCTATAATCAAGAAAATAAGAGACACGGGTCTTCTAACTTCAGGAGCACTCATGCACACTTTCCCTTCCCGCTAGAACCACGTCCTCACTGGCTACCTGATTGCCTGAAAAATATTGAAATAAATCTAGATGTTCGAAAAGCTCAGTAGGAATTACATCTCTATTACCAGGCTTGCTTTAAGTGATTAACAGGTTACATGAAATGCAGTTATGTCAATGCATGAACTCAAGATAGAAAAGGAATAAATACGAGTCATGAAATAGATAGCAGGAAATTGACAAGTTCACTAGTATAGTATGAATAAGATATTGGGTAAACAAGTTCAAGCAAATATCATTTCGAGTCAAGCACGTCAAGTCATTAAGTAACACCATGTCGAGAGTGGAATGTCGTAGATCAATCTAGAAACTCATGCACTTCGTTGCAATGCCACACCGCAGTCAATAATAGTTCTCGTGGGCACAAGTACTTTCGAGTGCTCCTCCTAGGACCAGAGCGGGCCCCATTAACGCCAGGCATTGAAGTTATGGATCAACGATCCCGTGTAAATATCTTGACATCCACATTAATTTAATAGCCAATAGAATTCGAAGAAGTCAACATTATAGGAATACTTGAGAAAGATCCTGTAGGATCATAAGAGTCAAGGATATAACCATGTATAGAGGAATCAACAGGAAATCAAACCACGGAACAATGTAGATGCGAAAATATGGCAAGAATTGGCGTCCACTCAGGATGCGTGAATTCAAGAATTCATGTCCACCTGAAAGGGCACTAATTCAGATGAACAGTAAGGCAAGATCGAATTCGCATCACCTATCTGGACGCTAATTCAAGAAAGGGTTTTTTGCATATTAGTCCCTACAAATATGATGAATTACTTTTTAGTCCCTAAAATCTCACTATTGTTTAAAAAACCCTTGGAAATGTTACCGTTAAACAAAAAAATCCCTATCATTTTTTACTGTCGACGATATTAAACCCAAGCGGGGTTAAGTTGACCGTAGTTGGTGAAAAGACCAACCCACCCTCGATTACTCGAGGGTCATGGTCGTTGTAACCCTTACTCTGTGCCGTTGTAACCCCTCTTTCCCCCTCCTGTTTCCCTTTCGCCCCGTACACTGTCGCCGCTGCCCTCCACCCCGTTTGTGTTCCCCTTCATCCATTTCTCTTCCCCTCCCCTCTCCGTCTTTGGTCGTCGTGACAGCAATGACCACCAGCCACCGCCAGGGTCGATTTGGCACCAGCGCCCCATCTGCCGCCGTAGACGTTACGACCGCCCTCGTTCAGACGCCGCGTCGCCAAAGGCACCACCCCACGTCCAGAACCTGCGTTGTCTGGGCCACACACCTCTGGCTCCACTCCGGTACACGTCAGGCGCCGCTGCCACCTCACACTCCACCGACCTTGTCCCCTCAATTGTAGCATCCCAGCCTAGTGATCAGAGCCCTCAGACACGCAGCCCCTTAACTTAGTAAAAATGCGTATACTAGTTTGATTTGCAAATATAATTGGGCATGTTTGCTGAATCCCAGTGTAGCAAACATGGAGTGCTTAGTTGAGTATGAATTTTTTTCCAGTTCCTCTTCCCTATTTAATTTGCTTCATTATTTTGGAAAATGTGGATGGTAAGAAAATGTAATTTGTAGAAACTCCACTTTAGGCCGGCAATGCAATGTCTGTGGCCAAGCTATACCAACTCAATTTGTAGAAACTCCACTTTATTTTGGCCAAGATTATTTAATGCTCTAAAAAGTTTTGTTATTAACTATAGATGTCTGAATTCACGGGGGCAATTTCTTTATGGTTCAATAAAAATTTTTGCTGTAATGTTATTCAGTCACTCAATTCAGATTATTTAAGATTGTTATTATTGTACTCAGATTATTGTGTATGCATGCTGATTTTGTAATGTGGATAATGCAGTTTGGGTCTCCTTGAACCTATTGTGAAGGGTCAATCGTTGTTCAGGTAAGGATTTCAGTATGCGCGTTGAGCATTGGAATTTTTTAATTGTCAGGGTTTCAATTTCATTTTTGGTAGTTACATTGTCTAGTTTGTTTGTTCGGATTAAGAATTCTGTAATATTTGGTAGTTACATTTTTGGTGTAATTTTCTGAGATGATTAACTGTTCTAAAGAGTTTATTTCTATCTTCAGATTGTTACATTGTGAAAATGGGGGAACGAGAGCCATCATTAAAGTAGACATATAAGTTTGGTGGTTATTGGAAAACTCTTAAGTCTGGGAGGAGGGCATATGCACTAGGTCAGAGTAAGACAGTAGTGGCATATCCTGATTACTACAGTAGATGCATACTAATTGAGGATATGGGACATATATCTAAGTGGGCAAGTACACATTGTTTAGAATTTCATTATGAATTGCCTAATAGCAGACCTATTCAGTATGGGGAAATAGTTTCAGATGCTCAATTGTATGAGGTGATGAAAGTCCATTTGCCCGTAGGGAAGATGACCATATATGTTAGCACATTGGACAGTCGGCCATTAGACTTACAGCCAACCAATAATCCACAGAAAGGTATGGCCAGCCAGTCTACTCAGGCCCATTCCCAGACAGTTGTTAATCTTGATGAGATGGATGATGATGCTGAGGTTGGTCAACATCATGAGGTTGTTCATGATGCTGCAGTTGTTCATCGGGATGAGGTTATTCATGATGTCCCTACCCCTGCCCCTACCCCTGCCACTGCCCAAGCTATCCTTCCTTAGTTGTATAGTACAAGATTGGGTTAGATGGTTGTTTTCAGAGGGTGTTCATTTCCATAGGGGCAAGTATTAGTGGTTTCAAAGATGGCTGCCGTCCAATGCTGGGCATAGATGGATGTAACTTGAAAGGGTATTACATTGGGATCTTGGTGGCTGCAGTTGCACTTGATGGGAATCACGGTTTGTTCCCAGTTTCCTATGGTATTACACTAGGAGAGGTACCACCCAGGGAAGAAGTACCAGCAGGGCCAGTAGCACTGAAGGAAGTAGCCGGGGGAGAGGTAAGTTAGCACACATGTTAATTTGAAATAAGAAGTAGACTGATTTTAATACAAGTATAACTCATGTAGGTCGCACAATTCCAATTGAGGCAAGGGGCTCCACAAGCACCAACGGAGGAGACATTCGTGTGCACATTGGGATAAATATGGATAGTCAAGCATCCATTAACTTTGACACGCAGTCTTCCATCTTCAACTTCCAATAATCTCCGCCAAATTGTGAGTTTAAAATCTACTTTTTAACTTGTAGGTAAAGATTGTGTTATTTCTAATAGTTAACACCCCCTCTTTGTCACATGTACAGGACATTGGCTGATGTGAAGAATGTTGTTGCTGACCGGGTGTGGAATGTTACTGGCTGGGTGTGGAATGGTGTTGTGAAGAATGTTGTTGAAAAACAATGTTTCATATATGTTTTATGTGTTGTTATCCACAATGTAAACTCATCGCACATGTTTTTGTTGGTGAAATGAATGATAGTTGGATTGTGAAATTTTCATGTAAATGATAGAAGTATCTGATTACTTGTTGGTGATATGAATGATAGTTGTAAACTCGTGGCTTGCTTGATAATTCTATAGCTTGTTTTGGTAACACAGGATGTTCAACAAAATGTGCACAGGCATTTTATGTGGTAACACAGAATGTGCACAGACTTGGAAATGCACGAGAGACAGGATATGCACCGATGTTAATCATGCGTGAGAGACACTAGCACCGACCGTGCTAAAACAAAATATTGCACCGACCTGATATGTGTGAGAGGGCAGAGAATGTACTGACTTAAATGCTCACAACAACAAAAGATGCACATACTTGGAGTGCCTAGAGGTCAATCATGCACCGACTTGATGCTTGCCTTGTCGATGGTTGCACGGACTTAGTCGCGTGTAGCAAGTAAGATTGCACCGACTTGATGCTTGCATGCACAGAGCCTATTCAGTTGAAATGCACTGACCTTGCTTGAGACATATACTTACGCTTAACCAAAAAATGCACCGAGATGACAATGAATGTGCACACCGTAAGATACTTAGTAACCAAGAATGCATAGAGTTTATTATGTGTACCCAAACATGTGCATCGAGTTGAATGATGAATGCACGGAGTTGAAATGCATATAAACACAGTAAGCATCGACTTTTATTTCACGAGAGCATTTCCAAAGCACCAAGAGTCGACTTTAGAAGTCGACAATTTTCAGAGTATAACAGGCAAAAACCTATATGAAAAATGTGTAATGATTGATAAATCATGTTTGACTCATAGTGTATGACATCATCAAAACCGTAGGGATGCAACATGTCTTCAAGGGGATAATGAGTTCTGGTTATAAGAAGTTCATTGCAGACAAGAAATTGAAAGATGAAACTTATACTTCTGATGGCATTACACTGATTCGGGTTTCTGGAGCATCAATGCATAACAACAGAGCTGTTCAAGATGGTGCGGTAGCAACCTCTGATCCCTAAGCTCCACTGACTGTTTCTTGCTACCAGAAGGTACTTGAAAGGTATTTGAACCAATTTGTCCATGAAGGGAAAAGATTTAGTGGTTCATTCAGGATCTGCAGGTATGTCAGGTTCCCAGGATTGTAGTTTTCTTTCCATTCGAGTCTTTAGTAAGAAAGAAGGTGATGACATAAATCCAGTTTGCTTGGAAGCTAAGCCTGTTGAGAAGGCTGTCCATGATATAGCTGGAATTGGAAATACATTTTCGACAAAGGAAACTGAAATTACTTGCTCAAGAGGAAATCAGCCTCTTTGGTCAGATTGAATGTCTGGAAAAGTAACTATTTTGGCTGGGGATGCTAATTTCTGGGCTGTTGGTTGTGAAGATGGATGCTTACAAGGTAAGCTATAATGGCATTACAAGTAGAACCACAGACCTCACTTAGAAGAAAGCACTTCTTTTGGGTGTCTAACCGCATATTTTCTTTATGAAACTCTAAGGCATGGATTGTTACACTTTATAATTATAGCCACATAAAAGACTTGAAGGTGAGCTCAGTAAAAAAGGAAAGGTATGAGAGGGGATTCCGAAGCAGCAACACTCTTGATCACCAAAATGGGTAGCTGTTGTTACATTAATAACTACTAGAAGCAGAGTAGTTGATATGTTGTGTACTTGAACCAGTTTGTCCATGAAGGGAAAAGATTTAGTCTGGAGAATATCCCACAAGAATTCCTGGTTGATCATGTCACAGTCTTTGCTAGAGCCCACTTTCATCCAACATTTATAAGTCCACATCGGTGCACATGCATAAAATGTCTTATATTCCACAAATATTGTCACTGGGATCCATTCACCCCCCTGGCAGAATACACTCACGAACCATTTCCCATGGCAGAATGCACTCCAATATAGGACTCACATTATATTCCACAAATGAACACATGGGGCATATAAGACTAACGATAATAAGTGGCATTACATTCCAATACTGACGATTACATGTCTAATATAGGACTCACATTACATACATCTCTCTTAAACTACATTTACTTGAATAGGCAAATGAAAAATAGTACAAATATGACAAAATACATCAGTAATTTTAAGTTTTTCAATTGCAACTCTATCCTTTCTAATTTCTTTGTGATGCATTCTTCCATTGCCTTCACTTGATATTTGACATCCACAACATTATAGGTAGTATCATCAACCCACTCAAAGAAACCGCGATCCTCGTCAGTATTTGCATACGGACAATAATAGAAGTGCTTGCTTTTCGACCTCTCACGATTTGAGATGTAAACCCGACAATTACCCCTTCTACAGTTGCATTCCATCGGTGGCACACGAGATGAGACGACAGCTCCTCGAGACAACTGCATTCCACTAGCATTTGATGACTGCATACGACACGAAAAAATTATCAATCACCTGTCGTGCTTGAATAATCTAGCCATCGAAATAGCATACCATTTCAGACATGGGGAGAATAATAATGGCCGATTTTTCATGTTGGGCGTGATGGCAAGGGCCGGTGGTGGGGCGTATGTAAGTTGGGGTAGTGCGTTTGCGACGAGGCTCTATGGTGGCCGTTGGGGCTTCTGTGGTGGGGTGTCTGCATCTGCGGCTGGGGCGTCTGCGGCTGGGGCAGTCCGCAAGAAATCCTTACGGTGGGGCATCTGCGGTGGCCGGTGGGGGCAGTTCGTAAAAAATCACGACGGCCTATGGGGGCGTCTGCGGCTGCAGATGGGGGCGGTGGGGTGTGCGGTGGGTCGTGTGCGGCTGCAGGTGGTGGGGTGAAGGGTTTCATAGGGAGAGGGTTAAGACAAGGGTAGTTTAGGATTTTCAACTTTTTTTAACGTGCGGATGGAATATTCCATCGAATGTCCACCATTTTTAATGTCGATGAACTAGATGGGCCTTTCTGATAGAGTTACATGATTTCAAGGGTTTTTTAAACAATAGTGAGATTTTAGGGACTAAAAAGTAATTCGTCATATTTGTAGGGACTAATATGCAAAAAACCCTTCAAGAAAATAGCGATGACTGTACCAGACGCCAATTCTGGACAGTGTTAGAACTCTTCACAGAACACCCAACTTAGCGCTCTATGATGGCTGGGTGTCATGTTTCTTCAGAGGGACATGACCAAAACATGTTTAAGGGTCTTAAGGTGCAACCAACCTAGTGATCGAAGAGGGAATCCTTCGATGTCGGGGACTTACGAAGGCCTTAGAGCAAGAATTTCTGATCTAATGAGAGGAATTTCTGACGGAGGGTCCTTCTATCTCCAAGAAATATGGTGTATAACGAAGAAACACTAAAAACGGGGACCATGCCTTGGCAGTGAGACAATGGTGCCAAAGGATCCACGGTATGGATCAAAACTACGAGAAAACATGAAAGACAGAAATTCGCATAAGCCATAACGACGTTAATTCAAGAATTCGCGTCTCTGTAAAGAGGCGCCAATTCCAGGATTAATAGATTCAAATACGGTTCATTAAAAATTGGCGTCTCTATAAAGAGGCACTAGTTCTTTAATTTGCATCTACTACATGGACATTAATTCTTTAAAACGTAAGAGAATAGATAAGTAATAAGAATTGGCATCTCTGTAGAGAAGTGCTAACTCTTTAAGATGCGTCTATCCTCTGGATGCTAATTTACATAATTTTTAGATTAATTAAATAAAGATGAGGAACTAGCGTCTAGCTAGTTGACGTGTATTAATCTGTGTTTGGATAGAGAGGCGTGAAGATAAAGAATATGCGTCAGGTATCAAGATGCCAGTTTAATATGGTGACACAGCACCACGCATCCGGTTGGTTCCATCCAAGACACGAGGTACTGTTCATTTCTTTCTAATAGGATGAACGGTGTCACTTTTTATTTAGCAAGATTTTCAGGAAACTAAAGACATGATAATATGGATAAAAATATAAGGATTCAGGAAATGTGCACAACATGATTTTATTATGCCTGGTTTAATATATATTGATTTTTAAACAAGGGTGAATTATCTGAATTATCTGAGAATTCACGTCAGAGTGGTGGACGTGCATTAATAGGCGTCTGCAAGTCTGACGCTAATTCAAGAATTAGCGCCTTTGTTAAAGACGCGAATTAAGACGCGCCCATTGTTCTGGTCGTGAATTTTACGTGAAACAGAGAATAATAAAACAAGTAAAATAGGAACTTAACATGGTTCTGCATGGATTGCAGGGATCGTAAAGGGCTATGAAACAAACTGCTACATGCTTGCTTCTAATATACTAGGGGTTTAGCTTGTTTTGCCTGAGAGGAGAGATAACCTACGTTGATCAGAAGGGGAAGACGTACGAAGAAGAGGAAGAAAAAGAAAACAGACACGACGAAGAGGAAGAAGAAGGAAGCAGATGACGCTAGCACCACCCACATGCGCGCACGAACACGAGCACGCACGCACGAACACAAACACGAACACGCCCTTGAGTCTACAACAATGGAGTTTTGCTGGGCTCATGGTCATTATTTGTAGACTTAAGGACTGAGAGTCCTAATTAGACTTATATTACCTTACATGATAAATACTATTTTGTGATAAGCTTTACTTACCCATACCACAGCCACCGGCCTCTTTGGAATCTTTTTAGAGTTTCAGGTGATTAGGGTTTAATGATTTCACGGTTGTTAGGAGATAATATTTTTTATTGTTATTATTATTATTCTTATTATGGCCAAAGCCCATTAACGTATCATACTCTTTAAATTAATTATTTAATGACCCACTAACGTTAGAGACTTTAATCCATGTAAAAGCTTTTATAATTAAATTATTTACTAATTCAAATTTGAAATGATTTTTAGATATATATATATATATATATATTCTTTTGTTACAGCCAACCTTATTTACTTATTTCCTTAATCAATTTTATTAATCAGCCGTCCTCACATTAATTCAAAATTATTAATTACTTTAGCTCGCCATATTTTATGAGATTTATTGTGAGGATAAACACCCCAGTTTTATCTTCATTTAAAATCTTAAATATTCTTGATGCTTTATGAAATTTAAGTCATTAAATGAATAATTAGATTTCTTCTTAATATAGAATTTAAATGAGATAATTATTACTCAATTATCTTTTAATCCTTTTGCATAGATCTCTATTTATATATAACTCGTTCATTGGCTTGATTCTTCATTAAGTTGAATTCCCTTTTTTGATCTTATGATTTCTAGATTTTCAAGTCTTTATCTTATTTATCTTTAACAAGAAAATTTTAGTTTAGTCTATTCTTCTCTATTCTTTTACTTATTTCATAAGGGCTTACCATGCCTGCAATATTTATATTTATCTTTTCTCTTTCTATAATTATTCTTATTTTAATTTCTATAATTAGTCGGGCATTACACCCTCCCACACTAAAAGAGAATTTGGTCCCCAAATTCACATCACATCATTCTCCAAAAATGGGGAAAGCTACTAAACACTAGGGTAACTATGCAAGCAAAAGAATATAAGATTTACGAAATAGGAAGAGAACTAACTTAAGGTTTAAGGATGAGGGGTACCTTCTACAATTCCTTCTTCGGCTGGCTCGACTTCCTTTAAAGCTTGAATCTTTCCTTGACGTTTCAGGGTTGGAATAGAGCATCTAGCTATCTTATGGTCTAAGCTCCCGCAACGAAGACACTCCCGACTTTTGCCAACAATCCTCCGATCGGTGACTACGCTTATCGCAAAACTCACACCTTCCTTGAGATGAACCTATTGGAGCTACCCAACCATTCTCTCTCTCTCTCTCTCTAACACTTCTTACCCTTCTGTGAGTTATAACCCTTATTGGATCTTTTCTTAGCCGAGTTAAACCCTTTAGAATTAGTGGCTTGCTTCTTCTCTTCAACCCCCTCTCTCTTTTCTACGGCTTCTTCTAATAGCTGAACTCTCTTAACTAGATATGCATAAGCCTGGAGATCTACAAGCACAACCTAGGGAACAAAGCCAGACCTAGTCGCCTCCATCGAATCTAGGTTCCTGCAAGAATAATTATGAAGGTTAATTATCTTTATCAAAAATAATTATGAAAGTTAATTATCTTATTCAAAATAATTATGAAAGTTAATTTTCTTATTCTTCTTAGAATTACACCTTTTACTATTGAGCCCCAAGCTCTACCCAATCTCGCCGGGAAACAATAAGGAAAGGACCTAAAATGACATATACTCACGGCCAACCTAGGGTTTAAGAAAACCTAGGCTCTGATATCACTTCTGTCACGCCCCAATCCGATAGTAGCAGAAACTTGCTCAGAATGTGGTAGCGAAACAGTCATGACAATCAGAGCAATAACTTAAGACACACAACAGACCAAGAATTTTACAAAAATTAAACTTTATTAATATGAACTTGTCATTACAAACTCGACTCAAATTACAACTTCAAGAAAAGGAAAAGACACATTAACTAGACTTAGAACTTCTAATCTAGACTCAAGAAAATAAAAGACACGGGTCTTCTAACTTTAGGAGCACTCATGCACACTTTCCCTTCCCGCTAGAACCACGTCCTCGCTGGCAACTTGATTACCTGAAAAATATTGAAATAAATCTGGATGAGCGAAAAGCTCAGTAGGAATTACATCTCTATTACCCGGCTTGCTTTAAGTGATTAACAAGTTACATAAAATGTAGTTATGTCAATACATAAACTCAAGATAGAACAAAAATAAATATGAGTCATGAAATAAATAGCAGGAAATTGACAAGTTCACTAGTATAGTATGAAGAAGATATTGGGTAAACAAGTTCAAGTAAGTATCATTTCGAGTCAAGCACGTCAAGTCATTAAGTAACATCATGTCGAGAGTGGAATGCCACAGATCAATCTAGAAAGCCATGCACTTCGGTGCAATGCCACACTGCAGTCAATAATAGCTCCCATGGGCACAAGTACTTTCTGGTGCTCCTCCCAGGACCAGAGCGGGCCCTATTAACGCCAGGTATTGAAGTTATGGATCAACGATCCCCTGTAAATATCTAGACATCCACATTAATTTAATAGCCAATAGAATTTGAAGAAGTTAACATTGTAGGAATACTTGAGAAAGATCCTCTAGGATCATAGGAGTCAATGATATAACCATGTACAGAGGAATCACCAGGAAATCAAACCATGGAATAATGTAGATGCAGAAATCTGGGAAGAATTGGTGTCCACTCAGGATGCCGTGAATTCAAGAATTCGCATCCACCAGAAAGGGCACTAATTCTGATGAACAATAAGGCACGATTGACTTCGCGTCACCTGTCTGGACGCTAATTCAAGAAAATAGCGACGACTGTGTTGTGCCCCAGTGATTTTGATGATGGTTTTGATGATTGGTTGTTGATGTGAGTTAATCAAATGTTCAGTCATCTTGCTGCTCAGTTTAGATTAACATATTTGATGTTCAGTCATGCTACATGTTAAACTGATGCATAAAGCATTCATTGCTGTGGTTTTGATGATTGATTTGGTTTTGATGATTGGTGTTTGTTGTTAATCACTGTGAGTCATTTTTGTTGTGTAAGTCATTGCATTTGAAGTTCAGACTGTTATCTGCTGCATAAAGTATTCATATGCATTTACAGAGTCTATACATTGATTGGCAGTAAGTCTGTACATTAAGCGTCTCTTAGAAGTCCATACAGTGCATTGCATTGGCGAAGTGTATACACTGTCAGTCTCATTTAGCGTCTAAGACAAAGTCTGTACAGCGCATCACTCACGTTGGAAGTCTATACATTGGCGTTGGTCATCCAAGTCTGTACATCACTTGGCACTCACAAAGTCTACACATCTTGTTCAGTGAAGTGTGTACATTGCATAGCATGTTGCGTCAACGCGTGAAGTCTGTACATCCACAGTTAAACTTGAAGTCTGCACACTAGTCTTCACTGTCAAGTCTGCACATTGGTCTTCGATTTCAAAGTCCATACATTGGACTGTTCATCAAAGTCTGTACATCGCCTTCAATCTTCAAGTCTATACACTGGCCTATTCTTCAAGTCTGTACAGCCGTTAGCATTGGACTTCATGTCTAGACATTGCACTGTAGCATCCATCGTCTTCGTGTTGTTTTAGTGTCTATGTCTTCGTGTTGTGTTTACGTCTTCGTGTTGATCTGACTTCGTGTCGTTTTCCCTCTTGTGTCTCGTTTCCCACTGAACCCCGTGTCATTTCACCTCGTGCTGTTCTCACTTAACTTCGTGTCATGTTTCTGAAACAGCTCGAATAGTTCTGATGAACTTCGAGTCGTTTCCCTGTAGACCTCGTGTCGTTCCTATTTAGTAACCACACTTCGTGTCGGTTACTGTTATTTCTGTGTCCTCGTGTCGTTTTTGTTCCACTGCGTGCAGAACATTGCAGCACCTCGTGTTGCTTTCTATGCCACCTCGTGTTGGTTTCTGTTTTTGTCCTCGTGTCATTCTCTTTGATATTCGTTATGTCGAGTTGCTCTTTACTTCGTGTCGTTCCCTTTATTGTGACTTCGTGTCGATCTCCTTGTTGTGTCTTCGTGTCGTTTTTGTTCCATTGCGTGCAGAACATTGCAGCACCTCGTGTTGCTTTCTGTGCCACCTCGTGTCGTTTCCTCAGTATCTTGTTGCTCATCTCGAGTCAGTCCTCTATGTTTGCTCTTGTGTCTTCGTGTCAATTACTGTAGTTCCTCGAGTTGTTCTTCTGCTTCCACCGTTTCATCACGTGTTGTTGAAGACGTGTCTATCTCATGTCTTCGTGTCGTGTTTCCTACACCTCGTATCTTTGTCGCCTTGTGACCTCACCTCGTGTCGGTTTCTGTTTGTGTCTTCGTGTTGTCTTTGTATTCGTGTCTTCGTGTCTCTTTCGTATTCGTGTCTTCGTGTCTCTTTCGTATTCGTGTTTTCGTGTGTTCTTTGTATTCGTGTCTTCGTGTTATTCTTGTGTTTATGACCTCGTGTCATTCTCTGTGTAGTACTTGTTTTGTCACCACTGTATCTCGTGTCGTCCTCAGTGCAGTGCACCTCTTGTTGTTTCTATATACCTCATGCAGCTCTATTGTTAATGGCCATACAGCGTATTAATAGTTTTAATCTCATTACAGGTCCGAGGAAGAACATTCCACACTCCTGGGCTGCACGTGATCTGAGACAAGAGGAACCAATCTGATAAGGACACGTGGCAGGAAGATTCTGGATCGAGCGTGGGAGGCACACGCGTTTTGTGCCCTATCCACCTGCTGTTGCTGCTATAAATAGAACCCTTCGTCCTCAGATGAAGGTGATCGAAAAAGAAGCCTGAAGAGCAGAAATCCCTTCGATCCAGAAAAAGAAAAAGAAGAAAAAGAGAAGAAGAGTAGAAGGAGAAGAAGAGAAAGAGAGAGATAGAAGTGTGAGTCGAAGAGAATAGAGGAGTAGAGATCGAGAGAGTGAAAGAGAAGAAGAAGAAGAGAAGAGAAGAGGAAGAAAAGCTTACCTGAAGATCTGTCTACTGGACCGTCGATCAAATCCAGGCCAGTCAGCTCCGTTGAGAGCCACATTGTGCATTTCATCTTTCAGCTTTCTTGTTGCTGAAGTTATTTTTGTTTATTATTTTCCTTTGTTTTCTGGTTTACTGTATTTTTTGATACTCTGTAGAGAGGTCGGGGTTCCTCCTGTTTGTTCAGGAGAAGGGAGATTGATATCTCCGGTTGCAAGTAGCTGGGTGCTACTTGTGGGTTCCCTCCGGTTTGGAGGAAGGGAGATCTGATCTCCGGTTCTGGGCTTGTGGATTGCAAGTCCAGGGGTCCCTCCTGGTCTGGAGGAAGAGAGGTCGTCGACCTCTGGTTTGCTGGTCACTGGAAGTCACCGGTTGGTTCCCTCCGGTTTGGAGGAAGGGAGGATTGATCCTCCGATTCTGGTCTTGTGGTTGCAAGACTAGGTGTTCCCTCCTGGTCTGGAGGAAGAGAGACTTCGGTCTCTAGTTTCCAAGTGGATGGGAGTCACTTGGGGTGTCCCTCCGGTTGGGAGGAAGAGGGGAGGTTGTTCCCCTAGTCAAGCTGTGTGGCAGCACCTGTTGCAGACTGAGTCTGCTGTTTCTAGCGTGAGCTAGTGGAAGCCACACTCGGGTTGAGTGTGGGGTGGATGTAGGTCTGCTGGACCGAACCACCTAAAAATCTATTGTGCAGTGGTGTGATTGTCTTTTTGTGCTTCCGCTAGGTGATTGCATAGGGGCGCTCCTTGTGTTTGCCTTCTGGTTGAGCAGAAGAGTTAATTAGTTTTCAGATTGAGTAAATCTGTCTGGTTAGCCCCCTAGTGACCTCACTTTGTGTTTGGTTGTTTCACAACTGCCAATTTGCCTTGAAGTATATTTGGTTTGCGAACGAGCATTTTTAGTAAGCGAAATTTTAACTGAGCGAAAAGGTTTTTAAGAGGAAATATTCATTCACCCCCCCTCTGAATACTTGCACCGATCCTAACAGATGGTATCAGAGCAGGTTTCTGCATACAAGGTCCAGCGACCTGCAGATCGATCTTGCAATCTTAGGTGCTAATTTGTTTTTAGTGCATCAATATTCTTGTTGCGTTAATCTGTGTGTTCTCATGGCCCATCCACCGATCTTCAGTGGTACGCATTTTGATGCATGGTTCGCTGGTTTGAAGAATTATGTTAAATCTGTGAATCCAGACCTGTGGAAAGTAATTTCACATGGTCCTCATGAACTACCAAGGAAAAAGTCCAAATGGACTGACAGTCACAAATCCATGCATGAAGAAAATCAGATAGCAATAAATCTAATGAAGGCAGCTACTGATAGAGCTTTTCATTCATGTTTCTTTGACTGCAGTTCTGCTAAAGATATTCTGGATACACTGAAGCGAACTCAGGAGATAGATGTGGACAGCTGCATGATGGTCAACAGAAGAAATCAAAGTGCCAACGATCAAGGCAGCAATCAAACTGAAGAAGATGATGATGATGAGGTAAATCTCTTCGAGAATTTCTCTCTAGAAGATTGGGAGAATGCATATGCTGAATTATTTGAATCTCATGAACTGTTAAGAAAACAGTATAAAAAGTTGAAGAAGAGTACTCGGGTAGATAGTTCTAGCTCTCCATGTAAAAATTGTTCAAGTACGAAGCAATCTCATGATGCATGTCTGTCTGATAATCATATGTATAAAAATCAGAATGCAGAACTGAAGAAGGAACTTGAATGTGTTTACTCTGAACTGAACAATCTAAAATCTGAAGATGACTCTCTCAGAAAGTTCTCTAAAGAAAATGAAGAACAATTAGAGAAACTTAAACGAGAGAATGATTTGCTGATTGAAAATTTTAATGCCATAAAATCTGTAAACATAGATTTACAGAAAGATTTTGAAAAACAACAAAAGGAATTGAGGGAGTTTGAAGCTAGGAGAGAAAGCATGGTTAACTCAGAAGATCAGCTTCTAATAAATGAGTTAATTCAAAATGATAAGCTTAAAGAAGAAGTTGAAAATTTTAAACTGTTAAACAGTGCCATGTCTAAAAGACTTCTCACATTAGAAAAAGGAAAAGCTATCTGTACAAACGAGACTGAAGAGGTAGATGAGCTGAGAAAGGAAATTGAAGAATACAAAACAGCTAACAAGGTTTTGAATGAAGCTGTCAATTGTAGTGAACAAGAGATCGCTAGTTATGAAATACACATTGCATCTCTTGAAAATGAAATTCAGGATTTGAAAGTTTCCTTGTCTAAATTTGTTGATGGGCAGAAAAATCTAGACAAGCTGATAGGTGTAAAAGTCAATGTCAAAAAGGAAGGTTTGGGCTACAATAATCTAAATAAGAAGGCTTTGCAGAACAAAGTAATGACATCCTTTGTAAATACTTCAAATGTAGCCACTACATCAAAAGACAAACAGCCCATTGTTCAGAAAATACTGGGAACAAAGATTAACTTTAACAAGGAAGGACTGGGTTATAGTCCAGTCATGAGGAAGGTTGATGGAGCCAACCTGAAAACTGTCTTTGTCAAATCTTCTGAACAGGAAAAGCCTTCTATCTCATCTCCACCTCAGTACAAGGCTAAGAAAATAGAAAAACAAAATAAAAATCATAAAACATCAAAAATTCAAAGGAACAATCTGCATGCTAAAAACTCATCAGATAAATGCCATGTTTTAAAGAAATCAAATGGCTCATGTCATTATTGTGGTAAGTATGGACATCTTATGAGTAACTGTTTTGTGATGGAAAAAGATGACAACAAGCATACTAGAAAATCTGTGTCTGGTCAGAAAAAGAATGTCACATGTTCTAATTATGATAAAGTAGGACACACTACTGCTCATTGTTGGTTTGCAAGTAGTAAGGAAAAATCATGTTCATATCATATAAAACACCTTGCAAATCAGCATGTCTTTAACAAGAACCAGCACATTATATGTTTTAATTACAACAAAATTGGTCACAAGGCCTCTGAATGCTGGTCAGGTTCTTTTAAAAGAAATTCTACTTCATGCTTTGAATGTGGAAAGCATGGCCACAGGGCCATTGATTGTTGGCATGCTCAGGGTAGAAAATTCAATTCTAAAATTGTAAATTCCCTGCCATTAATAGAAAGTCTTCTGCATGCTATCACTGTGGGAAGTATGGCCACACAGTCAAGGACTGTTGGCATGCCCAAGGGGGATATGGCAATAATGAACTCAATTTTAAAAAGAATGCCTTTTATTGCTCTCACTGTAGATAGCATGGCCATACAGTCAAGGACTGTTGGCATATTCAGGGTAGAAGTGTGAATCTCAAACATGCTAAATTCCCTGTAAGACAATTTGCAAAACCTTCATGTTATAACTGTGGAAAGCCAGGCCACAGAGCTGGAAATTGTTGGCATGTTCAAAATAACCCTGCTAAACTCCATGTTGCGAAATTTACATGTCATCATTGTGGGAAGCCAGGTCACAGGGCTGAAACCTGTTGGCTGGCAGGATATCAAAACCAAACCGGTTTTGGTAAACAGAATTTTTATTCTGTTAACAGAAAATCTCATGTGTATGCACATAGAAGTCATGCTAACAAGAATGTGCATAAATTAGATCTGAAAACTGTTGCTCCTTGCTATCAAGTTAAAAATCTGTTGAGAAAATCTACTAGAAGTAATAATATTTTGTCAGGACCCAAGACTTCTTGGGTACCTGTTTGTGCAAAATAACATTGCTATGCAGGTGTGCCTTGGGACTGAAATAAAAAAAAAGGGGTAATGATCCAAGGCACTCAAGAAGAAAACCCCATACTGAACTTTTCAGGTAAACTTCCTACTCTTCTTGTTTTTAGTTTTAATGCATAGCAAGTTAAATCTGTTTTTGCATTTGCATTCATCATTCGCCATGTGCATTATTTTCTGATCATGCACTCTGAAATTTCTAAAAATCTGAACTGAATATGAATGCTGTTTGAAAACTGTCTGTTGCATAATTCATTGAAAACCTGAATGTGCATGAATCATTTGGTCTCATATGTTCAGTTTTCAGTGCAAATATTGCATGTTTTCAGGGGGAGTAAGTTGCATATCCTAGCATAGCATTCAATGTTGAGTGCTTGCATGTCCCTGCATACATATAGTGCATTCCATCTCCCTATATTGGAAATGTCAAAAAGAGAGTTTGAATGCATATTGTGAGGGGGAGTCATTGTAATTGCATAAAGGTTGTCAAATGCATACATGGGTCAGAACTCATTGCATATCCTCTCTTACTGATTTTGTTGACAAGCCTTGATCATAATTTGAAAACACTAAGCTTCAAAATCTCTCCTATCAATTGGTAACAATTGGTATCGCTTGGCTTCAGAATTCTATCAGTCTTTCATGAAGATTTCAATGGGCTATCTCGATCATAAATCTAAAAATTTTGAACTAGAAATCTTCTATTATACATTTTTATGAATGACTAAAATAACTCATGTGGTTTAAGTTTAATGTATTCAATGAGTTTGACTTTAAAATCTCTTAAAAAATATCTGAAGCATGTTTAATAAACCTTAACCATCTGTTTCATACTGTATCTTGAAAACTTCTGAAATTTGCATTATTGAATTCATGGCTTCAATTGGTTAAGTACATGAAATTATTATTGACTTGAAGCAAAGGAATTTGTCTGTTTTGTCTAAAGGGTAATTGTTGTCAGAGCAATGACTTTGATCACTGAGAAACCATGTCCAAAGGACTATGTCATGAGGTGTCTTAGTCAACTCTGCAGAATAAATTTTATTGAAAATTCAGGCAGAGCAATGGCATGCACACTGAGAAATACAACTCACTCATCAAGAAATGATTTGGAGTGCATCATGATGTGTAAATGCTATCTCTGTTCATATATAGCATGACAGTTAGTCACACTAAGTGCTTAGGGATATTGGCCTCTAATCAAGGTATATCCTCTAGCTACAAGGTGTGAACTGAACTAGAGTGCTCGTAAAATTGTAGCAAGAAAATTATTCAAAAGATTGAAATATCTGAATATTGATGCTAAAATCAAATTGCTACAACCCTAGACAAAATAATATGACTTCATAATTGCTTGATTTCAATACTAGTGCATGTAATTCTGAAAGAAGTCAATAGATTTGATTGTGTAAGACAAAGGGAGGATAATCAAGATAAATATGAGGGCTTGGTTCATTTTTATTAAAACATGGCTTTAGATATCAATACAGAATTTTATTGATAAACTCTACATACATCATGTTTAAACCATGCTGTTCAAATAAATGTCATTCATAAGCCCTTATGATAGAAGACTTTGAAAACTTATGCTTTAGATTTATGAGATTGATATCTCTTTGAAAATCTGACTAAATTTCTTGTGTTTGGAGCATCCTTGAAAAATCTGTCTGGCTGAATTTCTTCTGCTCATGTTATTGGTTCACTGAACTAAACTTCTCCTTGTTTGCCCCTGTGGTCTCCTTCTCATTCATCTCATAAGATTCCACTTATTGAGTGGGAAATTCCATGTCTTGCATCAATTTCATATCAATTGGCATCTATTCAGGGGGAGCATTCCTTGTCACACTGAATCATGTTCATATCATTTGTGACCTTGCATTCATATACTCAAGGGAAAGTATTACATTTCTTGCTGCATCTGCATCTACCATGGTTTATCTTGATTATACCAAAGGGGGAGATTATTTGCCAAAAAGGCAGAATCATGTTCTTGCAAGGGGGAGAAATTGACTGAACTTTTACACCTGCTTTAATTTCTCAAATTATTTTCTTTTTGATGAAGTCAAAGGGGGAGAATAATTTGAGTCTTCAGATTGCCTCACATCATCAGAATGACTCAATATATTGAAAGTGTTGCCATCATCAAAAAGGGGGAGATTGTTGTGCCCCTGTGGTTTTGATGATGGTTTTGATGATTGGTTGTTGATGTGAGTTAATCAAATGTTCAGTCATCTTGCTGCTCAGTTTAGATTAACATATTTGGTGTTCAGTCATGCTACATGTTAAACTGATGCATAAAGCATTCATTGCTGTGGTTTTGATGATTGATTTGGTTTTGATGATTGGTGTTTGTTGTTAATCACTGTGAGTCATTTTTGTTGTGTAAGTCATTGCATTTGAAGTTCAGACTGTTATCTGCTGCATAAAGCATTCATATGCATTTACAGAGTCTATACATTGATTGGCAGTAAGTCTGTACATTGAGTGTCTCTTAGAAGTCCATACAGTGCATTGCATTGGCTAAGTGTATACACTGTCAGTCTCATTTAGCGTCTAAGACAAAGTCTGTACAGCGCATCACTCACGTTGGAAGTCTATACATTGGCGTTGGTCATCCAAGTCTGTACATCACTTGGCGCTCACAAAGTCTGCACATCCTGTTCAGTCAAGTGTGTACATTGCATAGCATGTTGCGTCAACGCGTGAAGTCTGTACATCCACAGTTAAACTTGAAGTCTGCACACTAGTCTTCACTGTCAAGTCTGCACATTGGTCTTCGATTTCAAAGTCCATACATTGGACTGTTCATCAAAGTCTGTACATCGCCTTCAATCTTCAAGTCTATACACTGGCCTATTCTTCAAGTCTGTACAGCCGTTAGCATTGGACTTCATGTCTAGACATTGCACTGTAGCATCCATCGTCTTCGTGTTGTTTTAGTGTCTATGTCTTCGTGTTGTGTTTACGTCTTCGTGTTGATCTGACTTCGTGTCGTTTTCCCTCTTGTGTCTCGTTTCCCACTGAACCCCGTGTCATTTCACCTCGTGCTGTTCTCACTTAACTTCGTGTCATGTTTCTGAAACAGCTCGAATAGTTCTGATGAACTTCGAGTCGTTTCCCTGTAGACCTCGTGTCGTTCCTATTTAGTAACCACACTTCGTGTCGGTTACTGTTATTTCTGTGTCCTCGTGTCGTTTTTGTTCCACTGCGTGCAGAACATTGCAGCACCTCGTGTTGCTTTCTATGCCACTTCGTGTTGGTTTCTGTTTTTGTCCTCGTGTCATTCTCTTTGATATTCGTTATGTCGAGTTGCTCTTTACTTCGTGTCGTTCCCTTTATTGTGACTTCGTGTCGATCTCCTTGTTGTGTCTTCGTGTCGTTTTTGTTCCATTGCGTGCAGAACATTGCAGCACCTCGTGTTGCTTTCTGTGCCACCTCGTGTCGTTTCCTCAGTATCTTGTTGCTCATCTCGAGTCAGTCCTCTATGTTTGCTCTTGTGTCTTCGTGTCAATTACTGTAGTTCCTCGAGTTGTTCTTCTGCTTCCACCGTTTCATCACGTGTTGTTGAAGACGTGTCTATCTCATGTCTTCGTGTCGTGTTTCCTACACCTCGTATCTTTGTCGCCTTGTGACCTCACCTCGTGTCGGTTTCTGTTTGTGTCTTCGTGTTGTCTTTGTATTCGTGTCTTCGTGTCTCTTTCGTATTCGTGTCTTCGTGTCTCTTTCGTATTCGTGTTTTCGTGTGTTCTTTGTATTCGTGTCTTCGTGTTATTCTTGTGTTTATGACCTCGTGTCATTCTCTGTGTAGTACTTGTTTTGTCACCACTGTATCTCGTGTCGTCCTCAGTGCAGTGCACCTCTTGTTGTTTCTATATACCTCATGCAGCTCTATTGTTAATGGCCATACAGCGTATTAATAGTTTTAATCTCATTACATGTCCGAGGAAGAACATTCCACACTCCTGGGCTGCACGTGATCCGAGACAAGAGGAACCAATCTGATAGGGACACGTGGCAGGAAGATTCTGGATCGAGCGTGGGAGGCACACGCGTTTTGTGCCCTATCCACCTGCTGTTGCTGCTATAAATAGAACCCTTCATCCTCAGATGAAGGTGATCGAAAAAGAAGCCCGAAGAGCAGAAATCCCTTCGATCCAGAAAAAGAAAAAGGAGAAAAAGAGAAGAAGAGTAGAAGGAGAAGAAGAGAAAGAGAGAGATAGAAGTGTGAGCCGAAGAGAATAGAGGAGCAGAGATCGAGAGAGTGAATGAGAAGAAGAAGAAGAGAAGAGAAGAGGAAGAAAAGCTTACCTGAAGATCTGTCTACTGGACCCTGGATCAAATCCAGGCCAGTCAGCTCCGTTGAGAGCCACATTGTGCATTTCATCTTTCAGCTTTCTGGTTGCTGAAGTTATTTTCGTTTATTGTTTTCCTTTGTTTTCTGGTTTACTGTATTTTCCGATACTCTGTAGAGAGGTCGGGGTTCCTCCTGTTTGTTCAGGAGAAGGGAGATTGATATCTCCGGTTGCAAGTAGCTGGGTGCTACTTGTGGGTTCCCTCCGGTTTGGAGGAAGGGAGATCTGATCTCCGGTTCTGGGCTTGTGGATTGCAAGTCCAGGGGTCCCTCCTAGTCTGTAGGAAGAGAGGTCGTCGACCTCTGGATTGCTGGTCACTGGAAGTCACCGGTTGGTTCCCTCCGGTTTGGAGGAAGGGAGGATTGATCCTCCAGTTTTGGTCTTTTGGTTGCAAGACTAGGTGTTCCCTCCTGGTCTGGAGGAAGAGAGACTTCGGTCTCTAGTTTCCAAGTGGATGGGAGTCACTTGGGGTGTCCCTCCGGTTGGGAGGAAGAGGGGAGGTTGTTCCCATGGTCAAGCTGTGTGGCAGCATCTGTTGCAGACTGAGTCTGCTATTTCTAGCGTGAGCTAGTGGAAGCCACACTCGGGTTGAGTGTGGGGTGGATGTAGGTCTGCTGGACCGAACCACCTAAAAATCTATTGTGCAGTGGTGTGATTGTCTTTTTGTGCTTCCGCTAGGTGATTGCATAGGGGCGCTCCTTGTGTTTGCCTTCTGGTTGAGCAGAAGAGTTAATTAGTTTTCAGATTGAGTAAATCTGTCTGGTTAGCCCCCTAGTGACCTCACTTTGTGTTTGGTTGTTTCACTACTGCCAATTTGCCTTCAAGTATATTTGGTTTGCGAACGAGCATTTTTAGTAAGCGAAATTTTAACTGGGCGAAAAGGTTTTTAAGAGGAAATATTCATTCACCCCCCCTCTGAATACTTGCACCGATCCTAACAGACTGTACCAGACGCCAATTCTGGACAGTGTCAGAACTCTTCACAGAACACCCAACTTGGCACTCTATGATGGCTGGGTGTCATGTTTCTTCAGAGGGACATGACCAAAATAGGTTTAAGGGTCTTAGGGTACAACTAGCCCAATGATCGAAGAAGAAATCCTTTGATGTCGGGGACTTACGTAGGTCTTAGAGAAAGAATTTTTGATGCGGCCAAAGGAATTCCCGATGGAGGGTCCTTCTATCTCCAAGAAATAAGGTGTATAACGAAGAAACACTGAAAATAGGGACCATGTCTCAACAGTGAGACAACGGTGCCGAAGGATCCACGGTATGGATCAAAACTGCGAGAAAACATGAGAGACAAAAATTCGCGTCAGCCACAACGACATTAATTCAAGAATGCGCATCGCTGTAAAGAGGCGCCAATTCCAAGATTAATAGATTCAAATATGGTTCATTAAAAATTCGCATCTCTATAAAGAGGCGCTAGTTCTTTAATTTGCGTCTACTACCTGGACGTTAATTCTTTAAAACGTTAGAGCACAGATGAGTAAAAAATTTTGGCGTCTCGGTAGAGAGGCGCTAACTCTTTAAGACGCGTTTGTCCTTTGGACGCTAATTTACATGATTTTTAGATTAATTAAATAAAGATGAGGAATTAGCATCTAGCTAGCTGACGTGTATTAATCTGTGTTTGCGCAGAGCGGCACGAACTTAAAGAATACGCGTCAGGTATCAAGACGCCAATTCAATATGGTTACACAACACCATGCATCCGGTAGGTACAATTCTAGACACGAGGTGTCACGCCCCGAGATTATGCAGCGGAAACAATAGGGAACGTGAACAGTCGACTAGTACACCTCGAGCAAGCAATATAATTAGAGAGCAAGACAATCACATAAAAGTAATTGCACAAGTAATTCATTCAAACCTTTAACTTTATTCCATAATTATAATATCAAATGTACATCAGATCCTTGACTCTTAACATCCTTTACATCATAGACTCAAGAAACTTAAAAATTACATCTTGACTAGACACTAAACTCACTAAGGCTTCTCTCGATCATATATCCTTCAATCACTCTCGGACCCGCTACTTGTATAATCCGAATCCGATTCACTTGTACTTCCTGAAATATTGAGAAATTAGGTAATGAGCACACTTGCCCGTTAGGTATCTTCGTATCAACATGAAGGCAAATTTAAGTGATTAACATTTTAGCTCTAGAGAATAAGATAAATCAAGCGGATACGAGGACACACATATATAAACCAAGTAACAAGACATGATCATGATGAGATATGCGAATATGATTGATCAAGTATATAACAAGAATGTAAGTTTGGCCTTTCCATGAACAAGAATGTAACAAGAATATACTTTTCATAACCTTGAAGGCTATGCACTAAAAAGTCATGTAATAAGCAGGAAAGTATTCATGTCTCCGTGGATTTTCACTTATTTATAAAGAAAGTTCTCCTAGCGCAATGCGACGCCAGTAGCATCATACTCCATGGTTTACAGTATGTTTCCGACAATCAACCGAGAGGACTAGCATAGAGCCCCTTAACACAATCAGTGCTTGAACTACATCTTCAAGTATAAATCAAGCTGCTTCCACGTTTATATCAATAATGTGGCCAATAATGTACAAGTTCAACAATAATTCCATGATAAGATAACCAAGGTTAGAATGCTTCAATTAATAAACAAAAGATTTCAAGGATGACTTAAATGGACATCATGCTATGGAAGAAATTTGGCAGCATAACGGTACATTCATTAGATGTCATAATTCAAGTTTAACTTAGCTAGACATAATTTAGGCACTAGATAATCCCAGGATCATCTACGAACTCAAGAAAACCAACCCCAAAGGTCAAACCTCGGGTTAGACACAATTAGGGAACAAGCGGTCTATTAGTGGACCGTTTATGACGCCTAGCGGTCTAGTCATGGACCGTTTTCATGGAATAAAAACATCGACATAGTAAAATCATCTGAAGCTTTAACGGTCTAGCGGATGGCCGTTTAATATCCTTTAACGGTCTAGCTAAGGGCAACTAGCAGATCCTAGCGGTCCAACAGAAGGCCGCTAAGGTCCAGAGTACATAAAACACTAGTAAGAGTGCTTTTTAGATAATGGGCTTTAAGGGTACAACCAGCTCGACATCCTAGTGGGAATCCCAGGCTCGCAGAGTCTTACCGAGGCCTTGAAACAAGATTTCCTAGTCCGTTGGAAGGAATATCTAATGGAGAGGTTATCAAGTCCAAGATTGTGTACTTAATGTGTAAAAGTGTAACTAATGACAACATACCGGAATATGTTCCTTGTAGTTAAGAAAATGACTCTTAGAAGAGAGAGAAAGTAGTAACAACGATCAAATCATAACTAACCCATGAATCATAGACATTCAAGTTAATTACAAAGTATATGATTTGGTCATGAAAATAACATAACTTCAAAATAATACTAATGTGCCTAAAGAACATGAAAATCCGCTATAATGTTCTATCAACATAGCTAAGTACATGAAAATATCACTTGAAACATGAGTAAAACCTACTTATCTAGGCTTAAGATACCTTAATTTGGGCCAATCTGCATTAAATTTTGGGTTAACTTAAATATAGAAATCAAAAAATGCAAACGATCTAATGTAGGACCGTTTCACTGGGCCAAGCGGTCTATCGTGCGACCGCTAGGTTCTCTGGCGGTCTACAGGAAGACCGTTTCTCCCCGTATTACAGAAATCTTAATAAAAAGGATAAAATACCAATCTAAGACACATCATGCCTGGAAATCAACATTTATAAACATGGTAGAACAAGTATAGGCCAACAATATGCATGGGTTTGTGTAATAACAAGAAAATTCCCTTTTTAACTTTATTAGGGCTAACAATTATGCACGAGGAGTATACTAGATGCATAGTCCCAATAAATCATAAAATTCATGTTGTACAATGCATGAAATTGAATAAAACTAGAGGGCTTTTATTTCTAACCTCGAGTTTAAGCCTTTCATGAGATAACCTACCTTAATTAGTGCTCCTAGACTGTCAATTTCTGACTGGAAGTAAGCCCTAGTTCTGCACGTTCTATGCTAAACCAGCAACTTTACGCCCTTGTATCTCCTGATTCTCTTGACCTAAAGACATGAAATTTTGAGGGAAAGGAGAGGGTACTAAAAGGAACAATTTGTTCTAAAGAACCTCTATCTGATTACCTCGTTTAGGGCTTCTAATTCCTTGATGAACCTGGGTCGGTCGCACAATTCCCTGCGTCATTTGCACCAAACTAGCATCTTTACAGGGTTCTAACTCCTTGTAGGCTTGATCTCCTAGAACGAAATTTTGAAGAAAGTTAGATCTAACTAAAATGAAGAACTTCCTAGAAGAAACTTACCTCTGATTCTACCTCTTTACCTAAGTTCCACGTGAGCCAAAAGTAAGGGTCACACAGGTGAATTCTGGGGTCTATTTATAGTTTTAGCTAGGGTTTTGAGGATTAGAATGATTCTAGAGTCCCAATTAGACTTCCAATTTAGATCTTCTTGCCTTCCAGACTTATCTAAATAGTAGATAGCATCGATCCTAGGTGATTTGGATGCCAAAGTTACCATCTTTTCACGTTTTCTTCTTCTCACGGAATCTGTAGAGCCTAGCGGTCTAATGCTAGACTGTTTTCCATGGCTATGCGGTCTCGCGATCGACCGTTTTCTATCCCGAGTGCTGAATTTGAACAGGTTCAAACTCTTTTGATATTATCCATCCATTTATCCTATTTATCCTCTAAATTCCGTGATTACACCCATTTTAGGCTTCTAGAATATGGGCTAAGGCCAAAATAGTCTTTTTGGGCCAATTAAATTTATTATATGGGCCTAATCCTCTTGGATTAGTGTAGGGCCATAATACTTGGATTTAATTAACCATAATTCATTTAATAGCCCAATTTAATGCTTAATAATTATATTTTTAATCCAAAAAAAATCTTAGAAAATCCTCGGGTGTTACACCCTCCCCCACTTAAAAAGAATTTGGTCCCCAAATTTAATACATAGATTCATGGAGAGTGTACTTACATTCAAATATCTCTGGAAATCTTTTGCATATGGCTTCTTCAATTTCCCATGTTGCTTCATGTGGCCATGACTTGGTCCATTAGATTTTGACCATAGGAATAGTCTTATTCCGAAGTTAACATACTTCTCGTTCAATGATCTTGACTAGCTTTTGCTCGTATGTCAAATCCTTTTTAATCTCCAGGTTGTCATAAGTGATAACATGGAATGGATCAGGTACATATTTCTTGAGCATTGAGACGTGAAACACATCATGAACTTCAGATAGTTGAGGGGGCAAAGCTATACGACATGCAACTTCACCAACCCTTTCGAGAATTTCTGATGGGGACATCACCTCCCATGCCCACGTTTACCGTTCGTCTCCTCACCCCGGTTGCATCCGACATGGTTTAGTCATTTAATTTTGAGTCCTATGTAATTTTATTTGAGTCATTTGATGTATTTTCCCTTTTATTCGAGTCATGTTACTAGGTCTTGCATTTATTTTCTTAAGTTTGGGTGTCATTAGATTGTGTAATGTGCTATTGGGCCCAATTCTTCGGGCTTGGCTCATGAGCCCCCCCTACCCCTTCGGTTATTTGTTATTGAGTCTTTTGTAAGGGACTTTTGTAGAAATGTGGGTTTCCTATATATAGGACCACATTCCCCCCATTTCCACTTAATGAATGAATCAATGAAAAATGCCATTTGAGTATCCAAAGCTTAGTTTAGTGGAGTGATTCCAACATTTTTTGGGTGAGAAACCCTAGGGGAGAGATTCCCCACCCTTCCATCTTTCTAATCCCTCTTTTTCACTCCACTTTCTCTCTCCTCAACACCCAATTTCGAATTTTCTTCTCTCTCCTCCTTTCCCAACCACCTCAACCCCCACCTACCATCATTAAAGCCCTCCACTTCCCCATGGCCTCCATTACTCCACCCCCCTAGTCCCAAGAAGATCCCTCACCATTCCAACACCATCTTCCACATTCCAACACCACTTTCCCCATTCCAACACAATCAACCCCTTCCCCACACAACCCCACAACTTCCAAGGCCATTTCAAATTTGAAATCCACCCTTCCCTCCACTCACTTGTGCGCCCCCCTCACTTTCTCCTCTCACCCACCTTCCCAAATTCGTAGCTCCTCCTCCCACCACCTGTTAAACCCCCTTCCAGACCCCATTCTTCCCTTCCCCCATCTTAGAACACCCCCTCCTAGACCCCCTCACAGCCCGGGCTTTCCCCACACTCATCCACCCCCATTTCCCCTCCCATATACCCCATTCCCCCCCATCATCATCAACCTACAGCTCTCAACTGAAGATCTACAGCAGACCAGCAACTTGCAGCAGCCACCACGACCTCCTTCGGACGAGTTTGAAGACCCAAGAGCCATCGTCGGAAGCGTCTGCCAGTCGCCTTCGCAACTGAAGTGGTTTTGTCTTCTTCCGATCTCCGAGTAGTCCAGGAGGTCCATTCTCCCACAGCTGCGCGGTTCTGCCTTGGCTGAGGACCTAAGCCAGATTAGAAGCTCTTCCATGACGAACCCCGAAGGAATCAGTCCTCAAGTTCTTCTTCAAAGTTCTTCATCGGCATGTCTACTTTTAGAATCAAGAAGCGGAAGCCCATTCAGCATCCGGGAACAGAAGTTACCAATTTTCTTCCACGGTCGCGCACTCTGCCTTCCTCAGTCTGCATCGACACCTCCTCAGTCTTCTGGCTCCACAAATCGTCTTCGGTCTCTTCTAGCATCCTTGTTTCTTTTGCTGCAAAGAGGACTCACCCACGGTTCTAACGGCACTGACGGCATCAAATTTGGAGTTCGGGAGCGGCCAGGACAGCCTCTGCATCCTACTGTTGGTGACCTGCCCCTGCTAGTCCAAGAAACAGAGGCCCTGTTCAAGCTCCTGCCCCGACCTGCAGTGACTCCAGAAGAATTTACAAAAATTCTGAGGCATTCCCCTTCCTGTTACGAAGATTTCGCCGCCAGTCTCGCCATCAGAGAAATTCTTGAGCAAGATCTACAACAGCAACACCGACCCTCTGTCCTGGTTCGCAGACAGCAGGCAGATTCGGCATCCACCCTTGTTCCTCGTTCTTTGCTTTGGTTTCCCCACCCCGCTTGGCCGGCTGAAGGCCCCTCCCTGCGTGGAGGTAGTATTGATGTAATATCATTAACCCCCACCCCAAGTTCCCCCTCCTGCGAGAGGTGTAGTGGTGTAATTTGTTTGGGCAGGTCAGGCGACACCGCCGCGGCGTGTGGGGATCCACTCGCCTCCCCGCTCGCCCTCGTCTCCGACCGGGACCAATTTCTTCAAACCGGTCGAGTAAGTGCTCAAACCTTCACTCCACTTAGTGCTTGTCTTTCAATATTAGTTCTAATTCCGCTGGTTATGCGAGTGAGAGCCCGATCCTCAAGACCCATAAACTTGAGTGATCACCATGGGAATATTGTAACCGTTGCCGTTGGCACTTTGTCGGCCCCCTTGATTTGGGTACCCATACCCATTGGGTATCATTCTTGGCCTTTCTGGCCCTCTACCAGCAAGGGCCCAACCACACATCCTCCCCTTGGCATTGCCAAGTCACCCCGGGCTTGGGTGAGTGACGATAGAGCGGTGGCCCAACTTGGCCCGTTTTGAATGCGATTGTGCTTGCTTGCATTAGGTCCGAGGTCGTGTCACATCAATTGGTATCAGAGCAAGTTCTAGACTTGTCTCTACTAAGTCTTGTCCTAGGGCCATTGCATTTATCACTCGATCATCATGGCCACTTCCTACTTAGCCTACTCGTCTCGCTTGGACCCAATAGATGCCTTTGTGTTTGATAGATCCCACCCTAGTTTATATCTAGAATGGGAAAGCTCCATAGATCACCACTTTGGGAGGTTCACCCTGTCAGGGTCTATGCAAGTCAACTATGCCAAAAGTTTGCTATGGCGCCAAGCTAGGAATGAATGGCAAAACATTGTAGGCTTAAGGGAAGTTGGAAGGCAAGAGCCAATCGACTCTTGGGTTGAGATGAGAAATGAACTTAGGAAGATTTATGCCCATATGGACCCTCCTATCACCATAGAGGAAGCCCAAGCTCCCACCAATAAAGAAGAAGAGCCTCAATCTTCCCCCACCCCTCATGGTCCGGATCCTCAAAGGCCATGCACCGTCACACATGGCACCCTCACCATAGATGAGTCCATACTCCAATGGCTCAACCAATGTCCCACCCTCCCTAGCTCACCACCATTGGGATATAAATCCCAAATTGTTCCCACCCGACCTCCCCATGTCACTTATCAAAACTTCTACTCTGTGGAAGACTTGGGAGACTTTGTGGATTGCCTACATTGGCAAGCCCACTTAACCGGCCTACTAGCCATGGGACCATTGGAGCCTAGCACCGTCAACTTTGTCCACCCATCCATCGGTTCCATCACCTCCCTTTGCACAAGTGGGCATTGTACTAGTGAGATCCTCCTATTTCTCCCTTTGGAGGAAGAACCCATCCCGGTCTACTCCCCACCCCTTGAGATCCCAAGTACCTTGAACGGTCAACCCACTAGAGACCTTGGACCAACTACTTGGGAGGAGGATGACTCACCACCTTGTAAGGACCTCGGGGACATAGAGTTCCTCTCTCTAGGTAGCCCTTACCATGATCCCTTTGACCCATTCCAATGGGAGTACGGATACCCATGTGGCCATACCACCTTTTCCACCACCCACCTTCCCCTACTCCAACCCACCGTGATGGATCAAACCCACCCCTTCCTAGACTCGGGTTACACCTTGGGAGCCATGACCTTGGGCCACATATCCCTAGGTAATAAGGTTGTGCCCCACCCCATGATGACCACCTTCTTAGATCCATTCGATCCTTTCCAATGGGAGTTCAAAGGTTGTCCCACACCTATACACATGGAAATCACCTTTGGGAAAAGCATGCATGTGTCTAGGCTTACCATACCCCTTAGCATGAACACTATGTTGGGTCCATTCATTCATATCACCCACATGTCAAGTAGAAAGTATGAGTGATCCATATTCGGATGTCATGGTCCACCTTCATTCATCATGGGTCTTAAGCATGTCAAAGGCATCTACGGATGTCCGGGTCCCCCAATATTTATCACCAATTTGTATGATAGGGCCACCTATGGGTGCCCCGGCCCACCTAGGCTAACTAAAGTCTACACTGCATCATTACATGATAGGTCTACTTTTGGTTGCCCAGGTCCACCCATCACCCCCAGAATGTCTGCATACACAACATTGCATAAAGAGATCCGTAAGCACATTAGCAAGAAGAATGTGACTTATAAAAGGCAAGCCTACTCTCATCGACGTCACCAAGAATTCCATAAGGGTGACCTTGTGATGGTAAGGATGGAGAGCTCTCCCCGGGAGCCAACTCTAAACGGAGGCCACGTGGGGCTGGTCCCTTCCAGGTCTTGAGGCGCATAGGTGCAAATGCCAACGAGTTAGATCTCCATGAGGAGTATGGAATAAGTCCCACATTCAATGTTGCCGACCTAGTGCCATATAAGGGACCCACGGTGGTACCTAGTGAGGAGATTGAGCCTACTTCTTCCCTTGAGAGAGCACCCACCCATGATGATAAACCACCAGCCAAGAGAGCCCAGCGTGAACAAATTGAACAAATATTGGATGAACAAGTCACTACCACTCGGAGCAAGGTATATGAGCGCTATCTCGACAGGTGGATGGATCGGTCTCGTTCGGGAGACTTGAGGGCGGTACCACTTCTACACCCTCCAAGGAGGGAAGGACACTTACTCGACAGAGTCGAGTTCTCCGCACCCCGGGAGTATGATGGGGACATCACCTCCCATGCCCACGTTTACCGTTCGTCTCCTCACCCCGGTTGCATCCGACATGATTTAGTCATTTAATTTTGAGTCCTATGTAATTTTATTTGAGTCATTTGATGTATTTTCCCTTTTATTCGAGTCATGTTCCTAGGTCTTGCATTTATTTTCCTAAGTTTGAGTGTCATTAGATTGTGTAATGTGCTATTGGGCCCAATTCTTCGGGCTTGGCCCATGAGCCCCCCCTACCCCTTCGGTTATTTGTTATTGAGTCTTTTGTAAGGGACTTTTGTAGAAATGTGGGTTTCCTATATATATGACCACATTCCCCCCATTTCAACTTAATGAATGAATCAATGAAAAATGCCATTTGAGTATCCAAAGTTTAGTTTAGTGGAGTGATTCCAACATTTTTTGGGTGAGAAACCCTAGGGGAGAGATTCCCCACCCTTCCCTCTCCTAATACCTCTTTTTCACTCCACTTTCTCTCTCCTCAACACCCAATTTCAAATTTTCTTCTCTCTCCTCCTTTCCCAACCACCTCAACCCCCACCTACCATCATTAAAGCTCTCCACTTCCCCATGGCCTCCATTACTCCACCCCCCTAGTCCCAAGAAGATCCCTCACCATTCCAACACCATCTTCCACATTCCAACACCACTTTTCCCATTCCAACACAATCAACCCCTTCCCCACACAACCCCACAACTTCCAAGGCCATTTCAAATTTGAAATCCACCCTTCCCTTCACTCACTTGTGCCCCCCCCTCACTTTCTCCTCTCACCCACCTTCCCAAATTCGTAGCTCCTCCTCCCACCACCTGTTAGACCCCCTTCCAGACCCCATTCTTCCCTTCCCCCATCTTAGAACACCCCCTCCTAGACCCCCTCACAGCCCGGGCTTTCTCCACACTCATCCACCCCCATTTCCCCTCCCATATACCCCATTCCCCCCCATCATCATCAACCTACAGCTCTCAACTGAAGATCTATAGCAGACCAGCAACTTGCAGCGGCCACCACGACCTCCTCCAGATGAGTTTGAAGACCCAAGAGCCATCGTCGGAAGCGTCTGCCAGTCGCCTTCGCAACTGAAGTGGTTTTGTCTTCTTCCGATCTCCGAGTAGTCCAGGAGGTCCATTCTCCCACAGCTGCGCGGTTCTGCCTTGGCTGAGGACCTAAGCCAGATTAGAAGCTCTTCCATGACGAACCCCGAAGGAATCAGTCCTCAAGTTCTTCTTCAAAGTTCTTCATCGGCATGTCTACTTTCAGAATCAAGAAGCGGAAGCCCATTCAGCATCCGGGAACAGAAGTTACCAATTTTCTTCCACGGTCGCGCGGCTCTGCCTTCCTCAGTCTGCATCGACACCTCCTCAGTCTTCTGGCTCCACAAATCGTCTTCGGTCTCTTCTAGCATCCTTGTTTCTTTTGCTGCAAAGAGGACTCACCCACGGTTCTAACGGCGCTGACGGCATCAAATTTGGAGTTCGGGAACGGCCAGGACAGCCTCTGCATCCTACTGTTGGTGACATGCCCCTGCTAGTCTGAGAAATAGAGGCCCTGTTCAAGCTCCTGCCCCGACCTGCAGTGACTCCAGAAGAATTTACAAAAATTCTGAGGCATTCCCCTTCCTGTTCGAAGATTTCTCCGCCAGTCTCGCCATCAGAGAAATTCCTGAGCAAGATCTACAACAGCAACACCGACCCTCTGTCCTGGTTCATAGATAGCAGGCAGATTCGGCATCCACCCTTGTTCCTCGTTCTTTGCTTTGGTTTCCCCACCCCGCTTGGCCGGCTGAAGGCCCCTCCCTGCGTGGAGGTAGTATTGATGTAATATCATTAACCCCCACCCCAAGTTCCCCCTCCTACGAGAGGTGTAGTGGTGTAATTTGTTTGGGCAGGTCAGGCGACACCGCCGCGGCGTGTGGGGATCCACTCGCCTCCCCGCTCGCCCTCGTCTCCGACCGGGACCAATTTCTTCAAACCGGTCGAGTAAGTGCTCAAACCTTCACTCCACTTAGTGCTTGTCTTTCAATATTAGTTCTAATTCCGCTGGTTATGCGAGTGAGAGCCCGATCCTCAAGCCCCATAAACTTGAGTGATCACCGTGGGAATATTGTAACCGTTGCCGTTGGCACTTTGTCGGCCCCCTTGATTTGGGTACCCATACCCATTGGGTATCATTCTTGGCTTTTCTGGCCCTCTACCAGCAAGGGCCCAACCACACATCCTCCCCTTGGCATTGCCAAGTCACCCCGGGCTTGGGTGAGTGACGATAGAGCGGTGGCCCAACTTGGCCCGTTTTGAATGCGATTGTGCTTGCTTGCATTAGGTCCGAGGTCGTGTCACATCAATTTCAAAGGGGCCAATGAATCTTGGAGTAAGCTTGCCTTTAATACCGAATCTTCGAATACCTCGACCTGGAGAAACTTTAAGAAATACATGGTCTCTTTTTTAAAATTCCAGGTCGCGCCTTCGATTATCAGCATACTATTTTTGCCTGTCCTGTGCCATCTAAAGTCTTTCTCGAATAAGCTTTATATTCTCGGTAGTGTCCCTAATGATGTCGGGACCGAGAAATTGCTTTTCTCCTACTTCATTCCAACAAATAGGCGATCGACAGCTTCTACCTTACAGATCCTCGAATGGTGCTATTTGTATACTAGCTTGGTAACTATTGTTATATGAAAATTCCACTAGAGGCAAGTGATCGTGCCAACTTCCTCCAAAGTCAATAGCACAAGCCCTGAGCATATCTTCCACCACTTGATTTATCATTTCAGTTTGACCATTTGTTTGTGAATGGAATGCAGTGCTAAAATTAAGTCGGGTCCCTAAGGAATGTTGAAGACCTTTCCAGAATTGAGATGTGAACCGAGGATCTCGATCGGATATAATGGTGACAGGGACACCATGTAACTTGACAATCTCCCTCACATATAGTGCTGCTAGTACATCGACAGACCATCGACTTTGGATCGGTAGAAAATGTGCAGACTTGGTCAATCAGTCTATGATCACCCAAATACCATCATGTCTTCCTCTTGTCTTAGCTAAACCCATGATAAAATCCATCCCTATACTTTCCCATTTTCACTCGGGAATATTTAACGGGTATAGCTTACCAGCAAGTTTTAAATGTTCTACTCTTACTTGTTGACAAGTGAGACATCGAGATACAAAATTTGCTACTTCTCTTTTCATATTGGGCCACCAAAAGTTTCTTTTCAAATCTTTATACATCTTGGTAGCACCAGGATCAATAGCATATCTTGATTTGTGAGTTTCTTCTATGATCAATTTCTTAGTGTCATCATGATTCGGCACACAAATTCGATCCTTGAGTAATAGTCGTCCATCATTTGAGATAGAAAATTCCGGTCTTCGATCAATATTATCCTTAGTCTCCATCAATGTGGGGTCATTTTCTTACAATTGGACTATGTCCTCTATCAATGTAGGTTGAGACCTTATATTGGCAATCATACCTCCTTCTCCTTCCCTGTCAATATCAAGATTTAAGTGAAAAAAATCTTCAATAAGACAAGTTATACCTGATGCGGGACAAAATGTGAACCTAGGACTCTAGCTCGCAACTCGTCCCTAGCGAGGGAAACGTGAGACCTACGTGGTTGAGGAACCGACAGTGAGTTGGGTAGTCAGTTCTTCCGTAAACGGATCGAGTCACGGGACGGGTCACGCTCTCTCTCTCACAACGATGATATAAAAATATAACGAGCTAGTTCTTATCACTCTAGCAGCGGCATTCAAAAATATACAAGGTAAGCAAATGCGATAAGAGAGTGGCGAATTTACCTCCACGCTCCGGGCGTGGGGAAGACAACCTCGGCCAAGACAGTAACTCCCGGTACAGTGAATGTAACTAATTATCGAAGCGAATTTCTATGCCCACTCCACACAGGGAGGTAAAGGGCTACAAGTGGGGCCTGGGAGTAGTGAGCTCGGGTTGATGGGCAGCAACTTGGACAGCTCTGGTGGTAGCACGCGCCGACGATCATGGGGTCCACGTCCTGGTCGGTGGGCCGAATAGGTCGGGAATGGCACTGCTGCGATGGGGACTCCTGGAGGGATGATCCCTTGGAAGGCAGACGTGCTGGTTCACCTTGTGGAAGGCGAGGCGGTCGGCCTGGCGGTCGATCCTACTTGCTGTCCATGGACTGGATCTTCGACCCGGCGAGAACACCTGCTGCGATCAGCCCCGACGTCGGATCGACGCGAGACAGGTGCCGTTGGAAAGCTCTTTTGACGAGCTACGATGCCAGCTAGCGAAGGAATTCTATCTACCTCTATAATGACCTTGGTTGAATTTACAACCTTCTGATTCATAGAACCAAATCTGGCATGACAGATTTGGATATTCCTGAGAATGGGGTTTGACCGGATGGAAAATGGCGTATCTGGAGGCTGTGATTTTTATGGGAGATAGAGGGGGAAGTGAGGAACACGTGTAATGCCCTGGATCTTGATGTATTCTTTGCAGGTCTTATGGGATCTTTGTTGGATCTTTCGGATCTATTTTGGATTGGTTTTGTTGAGTTTTGGTTCGCTTTGGTGGCTTCCGAGTTGAGTTTGACGAGCCGTGTGGGTTTTTCTCACGTACTAGTTACGGAACCCGACGGTGAGTTTGTTTGTCAATTCTCGAACTCGTGGATGCTACATCGACGATGTACTCTTCGAGCCGGTCGTTTCGACTATTTTTACATATTTTTCTGAATTTATGCATTTTCGGCGCATTTTCAGAATTTTCGAAAATTAGGAAAATTTCCTAATTTCTTTTCTTTTTATTCCTTTTTCCTCTCTCTCTCTCTCCTCACTCTCGCGATCTCTTCCTCTCTCTCCCGTTCTCTCTAGTTCTCTCCCCTTTCCGGCTCCGGCTGCAGACGGAGGCGCTCGTGGGTGAGGTGGCGACGAGGTGGAGCTGTCGAGGTGCGTGATGGGGCGAGGATCGGATCGATTCTGGCGCGATCCCGATCGGTGGATTCAAAGCCGGTGAAATCGGTTCGCGAGTGGATTTCGGCGTGGTTTAGTCCCTTAGGGGCACGGTTTCTTCGGTGGAGGTAGGGTGACTGATCCTTACTTCGTCCTCTCCGTTTTCCCTGCCATTGCACGGCGTTCGGCTAGGAAACGGCCGAGTTTGGACTTGTTTTGCCTAAACCGTGATTTTCGTGATTTTTAGGGTCGATTGATAAACGGCGACCATTTGCGGCGTAGTTAGTTTCTAACTGACCGCTGGGATGTTAGGATCCCATCCACGTTGATTTCGTGTGATTTGGTGTTCATTCGAGGCCGGTAGAAACCCGGGAACCTCTGTGACCCACTTAGGGTCGATTTGTCTAAATCACCCGGATCTTGCGTTTTTGAGCTTGCATGTGGGGTTTGAAGTCCCCTGATGTTGTTTTTGGTCATTTGGGTTTGTATCACCTGCGTTTCGGCGTGAATGGGGCGTGGAACGGGCCGATTCGGCCGTTCCTCTGTTTTCCCGCTGTGACCGAAGTAGCGGTCGTCTCAGTGGCCGTTATTTGGCTCTGACGGCCCTACGATAGACCGCCATTTGTTTAGGCATTTTTGAGCTTTCTGGCTTTTGGGTGAGTGACGGCCCTAGAGTGGCGCGTCGCTTCCTTGTAACGCGCCTAGGCTAGCGCATTACTTCGTCTTTGTCATTTTGTTTTGGGGATGAGTCGGTTGATCTAACGCGCTTGACCCAGCGCGTTAGATGAAAGTGACGCGCCTGGTCCTGGCCGTTACTTGCCGTTTGACCGATGTTTGACCTGTTAAGGCGGTGCCTCCAGCGGTCGTGCCCCCGTGCGTAGTTTGAGTGTAACGCGCCTGCCCCCGGCCGTTACATTCTGTTTGGCCGAGCTTGGGTGGCTGTGCCCGTTGGATATAACGGATATGCCCCCATGCATCGTTGTGTTATAGCGCACCTGTCTTTGGCCATCGTTGGTTGTTTTGTGCTGGGGTTGAGGGTGGCTGTGCACGTTGATAGTAATGCGCCTGCCCCTGTGCGTCGTTTGGCTCTGACGCGTCTCCCTTGCCGCATTGTTTGTTTGTAACGCGCCTGGCGTTGCGCGTTACTTTGCTTTGGTTGTGGGTGGCTGTGCACATTGTGAATAACGCGCCTGCTCCCGTGCGTCATTTGGCTGTAACGTGCTTAGTCTAGTGCGTTACTTGGCTCGTGCGTGTTTTGAGTCTTAGAGTTGGTTAGGGTGGTGTGAGCAATGGCCTGTCGTCAGACCGTCGTTTGGTGAGTAACGGCCCTGGTCTAGACCGTCACATGCTAGTAGCGGTCTAGGGGTGGCGCGTTACATGCCTTGTGCTTCGTTTTCCGTGATTTCAGTTTCGGCTTGTCTTGGCTTGTCCTTGTGGTCTGCCCGTTGTCCCGTGGATGTCTCCCGACATCCTATGAGGGCTAAGACTACGTTGTAAGATGGCCAGGAGTCTTCTTGCTTGAGGTAGGATTTTCCTATCCTACTTTTGCTTGTGTTTGGTCTGGTTCCGGTCAACCCGGGGTGACCCAGGGGTTGATAGGCAACCTTGTGTGTGGGTGGCTTGGCGGTTCCGTCTAGTCCGAGACACTGGTTCTGGATGCCTCGAGCTGTTGCCTTACCTCGGTTTGTGTGTCCAGGTGTGTTGAGGGTTCTTGGTGCTTCCCTCTGGTCTCCTTGTGTCATTTTCTGCGGAGCGTAGTTCTTCTGGCTTAGGATTAGACCGATTGGTGGCTTGTTCCGCTGTTTGTGACGATCTTGCCGTTGAGTCGTCGGACTCAAGGATCGTTGCGTTGTAGGTCTAGTTGCCTGGTCCTGAGTCTGTTGGCGGTTGTCTAGCTGCCGTGGTGCTTTGTGGTGCACGAGACAGGGCTTTTCCTAGCTGTCTGTGCTTTAGCACCTGTGTTTCGGAGTCTGTGCCTTGTGAGCCTCCCCTAGTTGTAGCCCTAGGCTTTTGCCGACCCACCGGGAGTGGTGGAGGGGTTTTCCTGTTGCGTTTGGTACGTACGGTTCTTAAGCTAGTTCCGTAGGCCTCGGCCAACGGTAGCGTCCTACCGAGGGGAATACTAGCTGGAGGCCTGGCCTAGGTAGAGGTCAGTGTGTGCACACGTGGTCAGGGATTGGGGACTTGCGCCGACGGGCGTGGCCCTGACTAGTCACTCGCAGTTGGTGCTGTACTCTTGTGCTGTGGTACCATGTTTCCTTGGAACCATTGTTCCTCGGACCTGGTTCTTGGTGTGCCTTGTCCTTGAGTGACTCGACACTTGTGGCGCAGTGTAAGTCGTTAGTGGATGCTTCTGGCTGTTCTTCTGGGAGGAGGGTGCTCCTATCACTTGGTGTTGTGACTCTCACATTTTCTTGTGCGCTGTGACCTTTGCGAGTTGCCCTCTCGTGGCCGTACTTGAGGTCAGTGTTCTATCGTTGGCATGACATTCTCGTCATGCGTGGGTCTACGTGCACGACGTCTCCTGTCGTGTTTTGTCTGTGTTTTCGGCGTCGGCGTCTGCCTTCGCCTTTGCCTTGGCTGACGGATTGGGTTACCCTACTACGCGAGTTTGGGGTTGACCGTCTGTTGCCGTTTGGAGTAGCTTAGGGTGCCGAGCTCTCCTCGGTGGCCGTTGTCCCGTGTTTTACGGCCTCGCTCTTCTTTGTTGTTGAACTCCCCTCTCCTACCTGTTCCCTACTCCTATTGTACTTGTTCTGTTTACAGCTTTGTAGTGTAGCTTTTCCTGCTTTGCTGCACTCGTTGTTTTGTTGCTTCCATTGCACTGTTCATTTTCCAGTGGGGATCCGCGTGACCCCTACTGAGTTTCTGTTGAGACTCACCCCTGCTACTTTTCAGGTGGGTTTCGCCGTCTGTCTCTGTTGTTCCTGGTGGAGCGCGTTGTTGTAGCTGCCAGTTGTACCTGCGTCGGGCTTCTCCCGACTCCTGGGTGCGTTTCTTTCTATCAGACTGTACTTGTTGTTTTCCTTTGGACTAGACTCTGGTGTATAATTGTAAATTTTGAATTATTAATGAAAAAGTAATTTTATTTCTGCTACTTTAGCAATCCAATCTAATGAAATTTAATTGCTTACTACTATATCTGCTGGCTTCAATGTATTCCACACACTCCTTTTTCCCTTCGGCGCTTTCCCGCGCTTGGGAGGCCTCGCGGGTCCCATGTGGTATCACGTGTATTCGGTATTTATACCGGGTGCACCGGGTATCCGGAATCGGGTCGCTACAGTTGGTATCAGAGCAGTGTTCTGAGATGTTCGGAGTTCTTTTTCTGAGCTATCAGATCATTGTCGTGTGAAATACATGAAATCCAGATATACAGTTACCAGAGTCCTTAAGGTCCAGTACAGTCTCTTGCTGGCGTAGGTGTTGCGATGTTTTCGCGGTGTTCATGTGTGGTCTTGTGCGTGCTTTGTTGGCACTGTACGAGATGGTTTTGCTCTCGTCTGGGTGTGACGAGGTGCTTTGTTTGATTTTGAAGTTGTCTTGATCATGTTGCACTTGGCAGTGTTTGTCGGTTGGCATGAACCTGTAGTGCCTTGTTCGAGCTATTTTCTGTGCTTTTGCTCAGTGGCTTATGACTTTCAGCGTTGGTGTGATGGCCATGCACGTTCTTACGTTGCTTTGGTTGTCCCAGCTTGAGTTTGCTCAGCTCCTGATGTGTTTCGCTTCTGTTGAAGTGCTCGATTAGATTCCGTGTTGGAGAAGTTGCTCAAGCGAGCTAGGATTTTCCCTTCCTGGTAAGCTTTTGTGGTTGAGCTTCTTGCTTCTCGCCCTTCTTGGTGAAGCTTTTTCGAGGTTTGCCTTGGAATTGCTGTCTTGGTGATGCCTTTGTCCTGTGTCTGCTTAAGTGTAGACAGCATTATTTTGAGCCTGATTTGCTCTCTGCTTTACGGTTGCTTGGCTTTGGACTCCATGATGGTGTTAAGAGCTGTTGTGTACCGTATTTGTCGTGCCGTGTCCAACGGCTGATGTATTGTGAAGGCTCATTTGTTGTTTCAGGACGTGAAGGTAAGCTGAGATTGCTGCTCTCCGCGTGCTTTGCGCTGAAGCTGGTGCTCTTCCTTTGTTACACTTAGGCTCTTTGTGATCGGTTGTTCGCGTGATCGGTACTCGTGGCGTGTGGTTTGCGATCTTTGTTGATTACGATGGTGCCTGGTGTGTGCTGAGGTGCGATTACCGATGTTGTTCTGTTGCCTGCGTGCGTTGTTGAGAGTACAGCTGAAGTGTGTGGGTTGGTTACCCATTTGTCGAGAGGTTTTGTTCCTTCTCGATGTGGCTTCATCTTGGCTTCCTGTGCCTTGACTTTGCTCGTTGCCGTGCCGTTGTTTGTGGTTTTCTGGTGTTGGCATTGGCATGTGCGAGTGTTGGGGAATTTGTCGACGTTCCATGCTGATCGAGTACCCTTTTGCTCAGCATTTCTTTCTTGGGTGTTGTGCTCTCGAGACGTGTTGCTAGTCCTTGAGATGCGTTCCCCGAGATTGTTGTCATTTCTCGTTGTTGTGGGTCTTCTCTTGGTGAGCAGTCTGATGCGTGACCTGTCCCGTGTGGTCGTGTGTTCAGCTGTTCTGTGCCTTGATGTGACCCTGCTTGCAGTGGTGTTCCTTGGCCCTGCGAGTTGTGTGGAGCCGGAATCCTGCAGGTGTTGCCATTGTATTGTTTTGTGGGCGCTGTTTCCTTATGATTTTGTGTCTCTGTCTTGGACCATGGTCTTGTCTTGTCAGTTGGCTTGCTGTGCTCTCTTTTCCTAGTGGGGTTAGCTTGCGACTCGATCAGATGTGATAACTGGCTGAGTGCTGACCTGATTGTGTTTGTGGTCCAGTAGTGTTGTTGTCATTGGTGTCCTGTGTGCCAGGTGTTCCCTGTTGCCTTTGGCACTGGAGCCGATGATGTTGCGAGCTGTCAGCTGTGAGGACTGTGTCTCCTTGTGTAAGCTGCCGCTTGCCATTCTGTCATTGTGTTTTTTGGTGTTGATTCTTGGTTGTTGTGGCAATCGTGTATCCGTTCCTGGTGAGACGTAAAGCGACGTTGCCTTTGCTTCGGAGGTGTCAGGTGTGTTCACTTTGGTGCCATGCTCGTGCTTTGGACTTGCTGTCTTGGAAGCTAGAGTGTGTACCTGTAATGGTGGTCTGACGGTGTTCCTCTGAGCTGTGCTCTCGAAATTTGCGTTGTTTTCGGGGTTGTGTTGTTGGGTTGTTCTTCCCTGCTTCTCCTTTGTTAGTCCTTAACTTCGAGGGCGAAATTTCTTAAAGGAGGGGAGGATGTAATGCCCTGGATCTTGATGGATCCTTTGCAGGTCTTGTGGGATCTTTGTTGGATCTTTCGGATCTATTTTGGATTGGTTTCGTTGAGTTTTGGTTCGCTTTGGTGGCTTCCGAGTTGAGTTTGACGAGCCGTGTGGGTTTTTCTCACATACTAGTTACGGAACCCTACGGTGAGTTTGTTTGTCAATTCTCAAACTCGTGGATGCTGCAGCGATGATGTACTCTTCGAGCCGGTCGTTTTGACTATTTTTGCATATTTTTCTGAATTTATGCATTTTCGGCGCATTTTCAAAATTTTTGAAAATTAGGAAAATTTCCTAATTTCTTTTCTTTTTATTCCTTTTTCCTCTATCTCTCTCCTCACTCTCGCAATCTCTTCCTCTCTCTCCCGTTCTCTCTCGTTCTCTCCCCTTTCCGGCTCCGGCTGCAGACGGAGGCGCTCGTGGGTGAGGTGGCGACGAGGTGGAGCTGTCGAGGTGCGCGATGGGCGAGGATCGGATCGATTCTGGTGCGATCCCGATCGGTGGATTCAAAGCTGGTCAAATCGGTTCGCGAGTGGATTTCGGCGTCGTTCAGTCCCTTCGGGGCACGGTTTCTTCGGTGGAGGTAGGGTGACTGATCCTTACTTCGTCCTCTCCGTTTTCCCGGCCATTGCACGGTGTTCGGCTAGGAAACGGCCGAGTTTGGGCTTGTTTTGCCTAAACCATGGTTTTCATGGTTTTTAGGGTCGGCCGGTAAACGGCGACCATTTGCGGCGTAGTTAGTTTCTAACTGACCGCTGGGATGTTAGGATCCCATCCACGTTGATTTCGTGTGATTTGGTGTTCATTCGAGGCCGGTAGAAGCCCGGGAACCTCGGTGACCCACTTAGGGTCGATTTGTCTAAATCGCCCGGATCTTGCGTTTTTGAGCTTGCATGTGGGGTTTGAAGTCCCCTGATGTTGTTTTTGGTCGTTTGGGTTTGTATCCCCTGCGTTTCGGCGTGAATGGGGCGTGGAACGGGCCGATTCGGCCGTTCCTCTGTTTTCCCGCCGTGACCGAAGTAGCGGTCGTCTCAGTGGCCGTTATTTGGCTCTGACGGCCCTACGATAGACCGCCATTTGTTTAGGCATTTTTGAGCTTTCTGGCTTTTGGGTGAGTGACGGCCCTAGAGTGGCGCATCGCTTCCTTGTAACGTGCCTAGGCTAGCACGTTACTTCATCTTCTTCATTTTGTTTTGGGGATGAGTCGGTTGATCTAACGCGCTTGACCCAGCGCGTTAGATGAAAGTGACGCGCCTGGTCCTGGCCGTTACTTGCCGTTTGACCGACGTTTGACCTGTTAAGGCGGTGCCTCCAGCGGTCGTGCCCCCGTGCGTAGTTTGAGTGTAACGCGCCTACCCCCGGCCGTTACATTCTGTTTGGCCGATCTTGGGTGGCTGTGCCCGTTGGATATAACGGATATGCCCCCATGCGTCGTTGTGTTATAGTGCGCCTGTCTTTGGCCATCGTTGGTTGTTTTGTGCTGGGGTTGAGGGTGGCTGTGCACGTTGATAGTAACGCGCCTGCCCCTGTGCGTCGTTTGGCTCTGACGCCTCTCCCTTGCCGCGTTGTTTGTTTGTAACGCGCCTGGCATTGCGCGTTACTTCGCTTTGGTTGTGGGTGGCTGTGCATGTTGTGAATAACGCGCCTGCTCCCGTGCGTCATTTAGCTGTAACGCGCTTAGTCTAGTGCGTAACTTGGCTCGTGCGTGTTTTGAGTCTTAGAGTTGGTTAGGGTGGTGTGAGCAACGGCCTGTCGTCCGACCGTCGTTTGGTGAGTAACGGCCCTGGTCTAGACCGTCACATGCTAGTAGCGGTCTAGGGGTGGCGCGTTACATGCCTTGTGCTTCGTTTTCTGTTATTTCAGTTTCGGCTTGTCTTGGCTTGTCCATGTGGTCTGCCCATTGTCCCGTGGATGTCTCCCGACATCCTATGAGGGCTAAGACTACGTTGTAAGATGGCCAGGAGTCTTCTTGCTTGAGGTAGGATTTTCTATCCTACTTTTGCTTGTGTTTGGTCTGGTTCCGGTCAACCCGGGGTGACCCAGGGGTTGACAGGCAACCTTGTGTGTGGGTGTCTTAGCGGTTCCGTCTAGTCCGAGACACTAGTTCTGGATGCCTCGAGGTGTTGCCTTACCTCGGTTTGTGTGTCCAAGTGTGTTGAGGGTTCTTGGTGCTTCCCTCTGGTCTCCGTGTGTCGTTTTCTGCGGAGCGTAGTTCTTCTGGCTTAGGATTAGACCGATTGGTGGCTTGTTCCGCTGTTTGTGACGATCTTGCCATTGAGTCGTCGGACTCAAGGATCGTTGCGTTGTAGGTCTAGTTGCCTGGTCCTGAGTCTGTTGGCGGTTGTCTAGCTGCCGTGGTGCTTTGTGGTGCACGAGACAGGGCTTTTCTTAGCTGTCTGTGCTTTAGCACCTGTGTTTCGGAGTCTGTGCCTTGTGAGCCTCCCCTAGTTGTAGCCCTAGACTTTTGCCGACCCACCGGGAGTGGTGGAGGGGTTTTCCTGTTGCGTTTAGTACGTACGGTTCTTAAGCTAGTTCCGTAGGCCCCGGCCAATGGTAGCGTCCTACCGAGGGGAATACTAGCTAGAGGCCTGGCCTAGGTAGAGGTCAGTGTGTGCACACATGGTCAGGGACTGGGGACTTGTGCCGACGGGCGTGGCCCTGACTAGTCACTCGCTGTTGGTGCTGTAGTCTTGTGCTGTGGTACCATGATTCCTTGGAACCGTTGTTCCTCGGACCTGGTTCTTGGTGTGTCTTGTCCTTGAGTGACTTGACACTTGTGGCGCAGTGTAAGTCGTCAGTGGACGCTTCTGGCTGTTCTTCTGGGAGGAGGGTGCTCCTATCACTTGGTGCTGTGACTCTCACGTTTTCTTGTGCGCTGTGACCTTTGCGAGTTGCCCTCTCGTGGCCGTACTCGAGGTCAGTGTTCTGTCGTTGGCATGACATTCTCGTCATGCGTGGGGCTACGTGCACGACGTCTCCTGTCATGTTTTGTCTGTGTTTTCGACGTCGGCGTCTGCCTTCGCCTTTGCCTTGGCTGACGGATTGGGTTACCCTACTGCACGAGTTTGGGGTTGACCGTCTGTTGTCGTTTGGAGTAGCTTAGGGTGCCGAGTTCTCCTCGGTGGCCGTTGTCCCGTGTTTTACGGCCTCGCTCTTCTTTGTTGTTGAGCTCCCCTCTCCTGCCTGTTTCCTACTCCTGTTGTACCTATTCTGTTTACAAATTTGTAGTGTAGATTTTCCTGCTTTGCTGCACTCGTTGTTTTGTTGCTTCCGTTGCACTGTGCATTTTCCAGTGGGGATCCGCGTGACCCCTACTGAGTTTCTATTGAGACTCACCCCTGCTGCTTTTCAGGTGGGTTTCGTTGTCTGTCTCTGCTGTTCCTGGTGGAGCGCATTGTTGTAGCTGCCAGCTGTACCTGCGTCGGGCTTCTCCCAACTCCTGAGTGTGTTTCTTTCTGTCAGACTGTACATGTTGTTTTCCTTTGGACTAGACTCTAGTGTATAATTGTAAATTTTGAAATATTAATGAAAAAGTAATTTTATTTCTGCTACTTTAGCAATCCAATCTAATGAAATTTAATTGCTTACTGCTATATCTGCTGGCTTCAATGTATTCCACACACTCCTTTTTCCCTTCGGCGCTTTCCCGCGCTTGGGAGGCCTCGCGGGTCCCATGTGGTATCACGTGTATTCGGTATTTATATCGGGTGCACCGGGTATCCGGAATCCGGGTCGCTATAACACGCCAATATTTTGTGTGGATTTTCTTAAGGTGGTTTGACAGGGGAAATGATTTTTTGGGTGGTCAGAGGTCGGATCTGGATTGTAGAGGATAGGACAAAATCCGGACTGAGCACTAATTTCTCAGAGGGGAAAAAGAACTCCTAAATTCGTTGAAAAATTTATGGATATGGGTTTTTGTAGACAAAAGCCCCCGTTCAATTTTTGACTCATTCTGAAATGGGGAAGGGGGTCAAATGGGGCGAGAAATGGGCTGCTGGAACAAGATCTGTACATGGACAGATCTGTGTAGGTTTAGAAACTTAAATGGAAAAGAAAATGAAATGAAGGCCTAAATTGGTGGGAATTTTTCTGGTGATGGAGATTTATGTGAGGAACCTACCCTCAAAATCTCAGCCTTGTCAGATCTGGGATTTGGGAGAGAGAATTCCCGAAGTAGACCTTTGTCCAGTAGAACAGCACTCTAGACAGCAACTCGGGAGATGCTTCGCGGTGGCTCGTCGGTGGCACGAACGGCGGCGACGGCGGCGGTGAAGGATCTAGATACTCAAAAGAAGAGATAGAAGAGGGCTTCTCACCCTGGAGAATGGAGGAAGAAGAAGAACTAGAGAGGGGAGAGGGGGGGGCGCACCTTGCTCTTGGCAATTTCACTTAAATTTCTTTCATTAATTCTACCAATTGGAAAAATACAAGGATATATAGAAATGTGAAAAAGACAAAGCCTACCCCTAGATCTAGGATTTGGGGAGGGCAAATGGGGTATTAGACATTATTCCCTATGTGGTCATATGGCCACATTAAATAAAATTACAATGCCTAATAAACTATATTATAAGGGGGGCGCCCCCTTGACTTTAGGGCATCCAATTTTGAATTTTTTTCTACCTTGTCCCCCCTTGGTCCAAGTCCAACCTTGGACTTTGAACCAGCCCCACATGGGCCCTAGGACCTACGTGGACCAATGGGAAAGAGGGTGGGGGATCTTACTGGACCCACTGGCATATTACATAGAAACCCAAAGACTTTAAAGACTAACCCTTTGGCTTGTAAAGTCTTACAATTACAAACCCAATTAGCCAAGGGTATAAATACAAACAAAAAGACACAAATATAAAAATACAATGTACAAGCTCGGAGTTGATTCCCATCAATTCTCCCCGGGTGGGAAGAACTCGACCACATCGTGTAAGGGTGCGGCTGCTCGAGTAGCTCCGGCAGATCTGTCACCGTACCAAGTAGCACGGGTACGCTCCACTCCAAGTAATCGTCACCTACTCATTCCGTATATACTCGATATGCACAAGCTACTGTGAGAAAGAGGCTAGTGGTGGACACTCCTAGGTGGGGTCACTCTCAAAGGGGAGGAGGCGGCTCGAAGACTCACTAGGAATCACCGATGGGTCCCTTTATGTGACTAGATCCGAGACAAAGAATGGTTGCGGGACTTACTAGACGACGTAGTTAAGTGATATGTGAGAATTATCAATAGAGAGAATGAGTGAATTTAACTAGACAATTGAAACACACCAACAGCAGAACTGAATTCCAGAGAGATGAAATGTGAATAGGTACTTGGTGGCGCTTGAACTCAATGAGTGTCCTCACGCATGATAAACCACTTTTCAGATAAGCCTGACTTATCCTTCGAGCAGTACCTTTTGATATACCTTTTTCACTCTCTTGAATACTCAATATATCAACCTAAGGAAACACGATAACAACCAGATGTATAAATGCAACAAACACAAACCAACAAGCATAGACAGGCAATTTTTATGTGGTTCGATCTCCTGAAGAGATATACGTCCACCCCACACTTAAACCAAGTGTGGATTCGCTGCTGATTCACAACTTCCAATCCCCTGATCCACAGCTTCGGGGAAAACTTCCCAACACACTCTGAGCCTTACAGCTTAAGCTATCAGAGGAATCCTTATCTACCACTGGGGATTACAGCTTACCCACCGCTGACTCACAGCTTGCTATAACAAGAGTTCGAAATGAAAAATAGAAGCAGCAGAAAACTGAGAACAGTAAGATGATCTGTAGCTCTTGCAAAGAGCAGATAGGCTCTGGTACTGTACCAAGAAGCTGGAAATAATGACTTACAGAAACTCAGACTAACACCCTTCAATTGACTCTATACTCTCCTCTCAAAGCTCTCTCAAAGCTCTCTCTAGATCTTGCTTGAAGTTCTTCTTGACTTGGCTGTTGCTGCTCTCTCTATGTTTTTCTCTCTGTATTTCTCTACGTCTCTCTCTGGTTCTTCCTCCTTGTAGTTCTTGTTCTCTTCGACAATGGGTGATCTGCCCCTTTTATAAGGTAGCAGATGATGGGCGCGTGGAAACCACGTTTCTTGCCCAAAAATTTGTTCAGATCTGAGCTTGGGATGGCCATGTGTCAACATCTTGATTATGTTGCTTTCCACGTGTCAAACACAGAGCTTCACCTTTTGCCTTGGATCACGTGCCTTTTATCCTGGTACTTTAGTTCCTCATGACTTGGAGTTCGCAGGTTGTTGAGACACGCGTCAGGTGTTTGATCATAAATCCCACCTGTCATTTTAACGAACAAAGTGTCAGTCACGTGTTGTGGACTTAGACAATTCACATGTCTATGTGTATAGGCACAGACGCAAGAAGGACTAGCACCGACTATGTCATGCAGCTAGCGCAGAGCAGAAATACACATGCACCGACCCTAAGTGTGCGTGAGGCACTACTTGTTATGATATAGAATAGAAAGTGCACTGACCATCTACACTCATAAAGCAAACAATGCACTGACATTGGTTATGTAGGATACTGGTGTGCACTGACCTTATTACGCATGTATGAAAACATGCACAGACCTTCCTAGAACTTGCACTGACCATATGCACAGAACACAGCTTGCACCGACTATATGCGTAATACACAATCTACACCGACAATATGCATAATGAAAATGTGCACCGACTCTATGCAAGCAAACCTGCACCGACTATATGCAAGATACAAATATGCACCGACTCTATGCAAGCAGACATGCACCGACTCTATGCAAGATACAAATGTGCACTGACTCTATGCAAGCAAACCTGCACCGACTATATGCTTACAACAGAAATGTGCACCAACCATATGCTCACAACATAAACCTGCATCGACCTCATATACTCCCAGCGAAACCTACACCGACTTATATGTGTTTATACAAAGACATGCATCGACTGTATGCAATGATAATGCATACATGCACCGATCAAAGGCCAAAATCGATATGTACCGACCTTAGATACGCATGACACAATCTGCACTGACCTTATACGTACTTCTACAAAACCTGCACCGATCTTGTATGGTGTCATACAAGACGTGCACTGACCTTAAATGCATAATAGGTAAGTGTGCAAAAATGTTTTATGAAACGATCTAACATATAAACAATTCATCAAAATACACAATATTACCATGGTCAAGATAAAGTCACCAAAGTCAACTCTACAGTCAACCAAGTCAACTCTACTGTTGCCAATCATTCAAAACACAATCAATGCATAGCAGTCTTCATACTGCTGATCAACTCTAGAGGAGACCCAATATTCTCCCCCTTTTTGATGATGGCAACACCCAATATTATGATGTATTTTGATGATACAATATTAATTCAATATAAGATGTTTTTATCATGAGGCAAGTCAAATAATGCACCAGACAAGCACACAGATGCAGACTTAACACAGAATGAAATGCAGACACTGATTAAAGTGCAAATCTCAAATATAATCCATCTGATACCAATTGATCAGCTCTCCCCCTGAATTTGACATAAGTGTCTCTCCCCCTGAATTTGACATAAGTGTCTCTACCCCCTGAAGAAACTCTCCCCCAAAATTCTCCTGACACTAGGTACTCTTGCCAAGCACATCTACCCCCTGAATCAAAATACCCCGAAGTGTACTTTTTCTCTACCCCTTTGTCATCAGCAAACAAGGAGTAAGAAATATTGTGTAAGAGAAGAAGGGTGACAAGAGGAGGAAGGGAATAGAGTAATATCTTATGCAATAGTTCGGTAGATTAGCAGATTATAAGAAAGTCTTCAGACATGAGGATCATAATTATGCATTCTTGACAAATGACTGGTTTAATAGTGATAAAAGGCAGAGTAGATTCACTGAATCCCTTAGATAAGGTCGCAGCACCCGTTGATGGGAATCAACACTGGGCACTAACTTTTATTTTTATATTTTTGTCCTTTATTTTGGATTTATATCCTTGGGAAAACACATGTGCAATTGTAAGGCTTTATAAGCCACTTTGTCATTCCTTAGGATTCTTTGGGTTTTTGTGCAAAAGTCCAGTAGGACCATCAAGGGGCCCCCATACCCTTTCCCATTGGTCCACTTAAGCCCTAGGGGTCCATGTGGGGCTAGTCAAAGGTCCAAGGTGGGCTTCTAGATTGTTTGACATTCAAAGGGGACAAATGGACTAAAAAGTCCAAGATGCCTTCCTTCCTTTTAAAGGAGTGTCCCCTCCATATGTAATTTATTTATTTTAGATTTTTGACCACATGGGGGAAGAAAATGGCGCCTCTCCCATGAAATTCCCATCCCCCCACCCCTTTCCATTCTCTATATAAGCCTATGTATAGTGTCATTAGAAGAATTAATGAAGAATTAAGCATTTTTGTCAAGAGCAAGCTCAAGGGGCACCCCTTGTGTCTCTTCTCTCCCCCTTGCAGCAGTGATTACTGCCCGTTCTAGGATGTGAAGCCCTCATCTTGGTGTGACTCCAAGATCTCCAACCTCTGCTGGATGCGACTTCCGGCTGCCGCCTTCCGTTCGTGCCCCCATCGCGCCGCCACCGCTATCGCCGGAGTTCTATCTTCATCAGGATAGAAGCTCTTCTCCAAAATTTTATCTTTTGTTCTTGTTGTCTATTTGAGCCCTAATTTTGAAGGTTTGTTCTGTCCATCTCCCTTAACCTCCAGTTCAAGTTTCGTGTCATTTGGAAGTCATTAGGTATTTTCCCCATATTTTTGTTTGTCCTCTCAGTAATCTTCCCTTTTGCAGATCTACGGGATAGTCACTTTGTCGCATTTTCCCCACCCCACTTACAAGTTTTACAAAAATCCCAAAAAATTACTCCGTGTTCCACACATATATCCCCTTCCACCATAATTTTCGTGGAGTCTAGAAAAATCATTTTAATTTTGGTCTTGGTCAGTTTCAGGCAGATCCCTTGCTGCCCTGTGTGTCTGTCAGTCCGAGTCAGAAAAAGAAATAGTAATACAGTCATTTTCATTTTCAATCGGTCCACTGGATGGAGCTGCCAAAATTATATGTTGTAGACCTATGAGTGCTCTTTCCAACGGTACCAGCCATGCCTCGATCGACCTCCAGATCTGAGCGTCGTAATTCGTGTTGCCGAGGCCTACAGATCTGTTTCCTGTGCAGCTCCAAAATTACAGTCGAGAAGATATTCATAAATAAATATCAAAAATCAACTTCAGGAGCCGCCCCTTCAGGGATTCGTTCAGGGACGCCCTGCCATAGTCCCAGCCAAGCGGCGCCTCCGGAAGATCTCAGGAAGGTGACGTTCCTTTGGAAACTGTTACTTGTTGTCCAGTGAGTCAGCAACCGAGTTGGCATAGCACCAAGTTGGAATAATGCCGAGTCCGACCAGCAGGCCGAGTTCGTGCTGTATGCACCTCCAGATTGCTGCCCGTCAACCCAGGGTCGGTCCTCCCGGGCCCCACTTGTAGCCCTTTACCTTCCTGCGTGGAGTGGGCAATAGATTTCACTGTTGTAATTAACTTTTACCGTTGTTACCGAGAGTTATCGTACTTGGCCGGGAACGTCTTCCCCACGCCCGGAGCGTGGAGGTACACTCGCTACCCCCCTCGTAGGCTTTTCTTTACTCGTATTTATTCGTATATGCCGCTGCATGTGATAGGTTATTAGCCCGTTCTATCAATTGTATCACCGCTGCGAGAGAGTGAGTGTAACCCGTCCCGTGACTCGAGCCAAGTTAACGCGGAAAGGCCGATACCCGAGACTCACTACCGGTTTCTCAACCGCGCACGGTTCACGTCTTCCCTCGCGAGGACGCCCGCGAGCTAGAGTCTCAGGTCGCGTGTCCGTCCCACATCACCCGTTTATAGCAATAAACCTAAGTCACATAACCATGATAGACTTGGTCAAAACTGTATCCTATTGATTTCAGAACCAATGAATATCTATGGGAGTAACTAGGATATGTATTGAGGTTAAACAATTTAACACCTAGAGAAATTGGAATTACAAGAGTTACATCAGACCTGTTCCATTTTTGATTTTAGAATCAAGCTTGTTGAACAGACATGTATCCTCTATGCCTTTGACATTAAGGGTACACGTGGGTTAGACGCCAGTACCCTCAGTTACTAAACACAGACTATCATATCTGTCTCTGATCAAAAACAACAGTCATGATTACACCTTTTTGCATAAGGGTGCACGTTTATCAGACGCCAGTACCCCCAGCTACTTAGTGAAACCAATTCTTCAGATTTGATCATGTGAACAGAGTTAACATGAAGCAGTTCATGACATGAATTTTTATCCATTTCATTGATGGAATACTCAGTTTCTCAGTGCAGTTCAGTCATTGCTCTGCCAATTGATTTATTCATTTCTTTTACTTATGATTTTCTTTTTGCTGCCCTTTTAATTTTTCAGAGTGACTTGTTTAAAAATGATACACTATCTGAGTTTCTCAACCTAGATTTCACTAAGTCTTTTATTTTCAGATATTGTAAAGATCTTATCTGTCACAACATGAGAAGAAGTTTGAGAGCGATAAATAGTTTTCCTCCACCCTAGTCTCTGAATACAGTCTTTAAACTCTACAGTTTATGAAGATTAAACCAACATTTCATCCATGAAGCAAACGTGATTCTTATAGAAGACATATGATAGTTGCTGCTTCAGGTAATGAACTGATTGCAAGACCGTCATCTATTCAGAAAGAGGGAATTGAAATTGAAGCACAGAACCAGCTCTTGAGGGATATCAAGGAATGGAAAAGATACCAAATGATGGGAATGGATACCACATGATATAATTGATATGGATCTAAATGAAGCCAATTTATACAATCGAGTTTAGATGAGCCTGAGAAATGAATGCTTCTGAATCTGGAGAGAATTTGAATGATAGTAGTTTGAAGTTTCAAAAACATTGATCTGAACATTTGAAGTTTCGAAAATACTGATCTGAACACTGACATAATTTTTTGAACATATCACAACAAGACATAACAGAACCAAACTCCCCCTAATAGACCAAATGCAGCATGGGCATGCAATCTTGATCTAAGCAAAAACTCCCCTTGTCTATATGCATATTTATTCAAGCATTCAGATACAACTATCCACAAGGCACTAGACCCAACATTTAAGAAATGCAGTGCAGTGCATGGACTCTCTTGATTCATGGTACCTGGCGGAGGATAGTCCTCCACACATGGTATGGGTTTTCAGACAGACAGAATCTGTCTTTCCACCACATATCATTTTATATACCTCTGAAATCAAGATGACTGAACTATGACATAGATAAAGCTATAAGCAAGCAGACTTGAACCATTCTAAAGACAGATCAGAACATTTATTCAAGAATTTTAAAAATAGACAGGCTAACACACAATCATTCTCAGAATTAATCCTAACATCAGTACAAGAACGAAATCAGAATTAATCATCATGCTGATATTTACATAAACCTAATTCTCTTCTTAAGAATTTAAATCTTTCATTTCCTAAAGGTTTAGTAAATATGTCAATAATCTATTTTTTAGTTTTAATGAAATTCAGTTCAATTTCATTCTTGCTTACTGCATCTCTAAGAAAATGGTGTTTAATTTCTATGTGCTTAGTCCTGGAGTGATAGACAGGATTTTTAGACAAACATATAGCACTAGTGTTATCACATAAAATTGGAATGCATCCCAATTTAATCTGATAATCAGTAAGTTGGTGCTTGATCCAGAGTACCTGGGCTACACAATTCCCTGCTGCGACATATTCTACCTCAATAGTGGATAGAGCAACAATGTGTTGCTTCTTGGATGCCCAAGACACTAGACAACCACCTAAGAACTGGCAGTACCCACTATTGCTTTTCCTATCAATCCAACACCCAGCATAATCTGCATCAGTGTATGCTATTAGGTCTAGCTCACACCTAGTAGGATACCAAAGGCCTAGATCTGGGGTGCCTGACAGATATCTAAAAATCCTCTTTACATCACTAAGATGTAACTCTTTAGGACTAGCCTGAAATCTAGCACATAAACACACATCAAATTGGATATCAGGCCTAGATGAAGTAAGGTAAAGAAGGGATCTAATCATACCTCTGTACAGTTTGGTGTCAACCAGTTTACCTTTTGGGTCATCATCAAGGCTAGTTGATGTACCCATTGGTGCTTTTATCTCCTTGAGGTTTTCCAATTTGAACTTCTTCAGTAGATCCATTATATACTTGGACTTAGTGATGAAAGTTCCTTCTTTAGTCTGTGTCACCTACAATCCAAGAAACAATTTTAGCTCACCCATAGAGCTCATTTCAAACTCATGTGTCATTAAATCAGAAAATTCTTTACACATTGTCGGGTTAGTTGAACCAAAAACTATATCATCCACATATATTTGAACAATGAGAATGTTTGGATGACATACCTTTGTGAATAAGGTTTAGTCAATTTCACCTCTTGTGAACTTCTTGTCTGAGAGGAACTTACTGAGCCTGTCATACCTTCAGTCCATATAGAGCTTTATTCAACTTATAAACATGATTAGGAAAATCTATGCATTCAAAACTAGGAGGCTATCTTACAAAGACATCCTCTTTTATTTCTCCATTCAGAAATATAGATTTCACATCCATCTACTGAAGGGTGATTCCTAATGAGCATGCATAAGCTAGCAGAATTCTAATGACCTCTAACCTAGTCACAGGGGCAAATGACTCTTCAAAGTCAATACCATACTCTTGATTATACCCCTGAGCTACCAATCTGGCCTTATTCCTAACAACATTTCCCTGCTCATCGGTTTTATTCCTGAAAACCCATTTAGTCCCAATGGCAGTCCCATGATCAAGAGATGGAACTAGGTGCCATACCTTGTTCCTATCAAATTGATTTAATTCCTCGTGCATGGCATTGATCCAATGCACATCACTAAGGGCACTGTCTATGTTTTTGGGTTCTATGTGTGACACTAATGCAAAGGAGTTTAACTCATTCTGAGCTCTGAAATAAGATATGGTCCTAGGGGGTCCATGCAAATTACCAATTATGTTGTCTATAGGATGATCTCTAAGAAATCTGACATTGATAATTTGATTACCTTGAACCTCATTTACCTCCCCCTGAGAACCAGCCTCCTCTACATCACTATCTTCAGATTGATCTGTAGGATTTTCATCTTTCAGAATTTCTTCATTATTCTGTTCCCTACACAAACCATTTTCAAGCTTAGTCATTGTTTCATCAAAGACTACATGTGGAGATTCTTCTACTGTCTTAGAGCTTAAATTATATACCCTATAGGCTCTAGATGTTTCTGAATATCCTAGAAAGATTTCAGGATCACTTTTAGGTTCAAATTTATCAAGGTCTCTTTTAGCATTAACATGCACAAAACACTTACCACCGAAGACCTTGAAATAAGCTAGTGAAGGTTTCTTACCATTGAGAATTTCATAAGGAGTTTTCTGGGTAAATGACCTTACCATGGCTCTGTTGACTACATGACATGCAATGTTGACTGTCTCAGCCCAAAATTTCCTTGGTATGTTACCTTTCACCAGCAATGTTCGAGCCATCTCCACAAGGGTCTGGTTCCTCCTCTCTACTACCCCATTCTACTCTGGAGTCCTTGGAGAGGAGAACATGTGAGTAATACCATTGTCCCTATAGAAGTCATCAAACTGTGAGTTATCAAACTCACCACCATGGTCAGACAAAAAATTCAGAATAGAATTATCATTATTCTATTTTATTTTTAAATAGAACTCCTAAAATTCATTAAATGCTTCATGTTTGTATGTGAGGAAAAACACCCAAGTAAACCTAGAGAAGTCATCAACTAGCACGAAACCATATCTTCTATTTGATAAACTAGCTGATCTAGTGGGTCCAAAGAGATCCATATGAATCAGCTCATATGGTTTAGAAGACAAGTTTTCTATTCGAGACTTGAATGACTTCCTAGTCTATTTGGATTGAGTGCATGCCTCACATACAACATTATCAATCTTAAAAGATATTTCAGGGAGTCCTCTAACCATGGAATGCTTATTTAATTTGTGTAGCATTGTTTAACTTGCATGACCTAGTCTATGATGCCAAAGATAGGCTAGGTCATCCTTGTTAGTAGTAAGGCACAGGTTTGAATGTGCTACATCATCTAGTTCAACTAGGTAAATGTTATTGACTCTTTTACCAGAAAATTTAACATTATCAAAATTAGGCTCATAAATGTTACAACCAGTAGAGTCAAAAATTACCCTATGACCTTTATCACAAAGCTGGCTAATACTTAACAAGTTATATGCAAGACCTTCTACCAGCATGACTTCATCAATACAGCAGGTAGAGCACTTACCTACCTTTCCTGATCCGACAATCTTACCCTTGGTGTTGCCTCCAAAGGTGACAAGGCCTCCATTCTTTTTAACCTGCATACAAAATTTGGCCATGTCCCCCTTCATATGCCTAGAGCAGCCACTGTCTAAGTATCACAAATTTTGCTTGGGTACCAGGCATACCTGCATCAAGGATCAAGTAGAGTAATTTGGAACCGAAAAATGTTTGGGCCCCAAAACAACAGAAACATCATCAAGACCGGAAAGCAAACATTTAGGTATCCACATTTGTGTTGGAACTAATTGCTTTGTGGATTTGCTTGTTTTCTTTTTGTTGTTCCTATTTTTGTTGTCATTCATAATGTGGAGAACATTTGGTGAGGTGTACCTTGGGTTGGTCCTAGGCTGACCATAGGAAGTGTGTTTCATTGGATTCCACGTCTTGGATTGCCTGAACCAATTTCTATCCTGAGGTCCGTAGTTCTGAATATGATCTGAATGGTATGCAGACCTGCCATAAACTCTATCTCTTCCAGACCTACTAAACTCATATGGCTGTGCATAATTAATGATATGTATGGTAGGTCTAAGCTTTGGGATGGTTTCTGTTAGTCTCCGAACTCATGACATTTGTAGGTCCACCTGGAAAATGCATGGGAGTGGGTTGAGTCTTCCAGTTGTTTTTCTATGGAGACCTACTGGAGTTCTTTTGGGCTTTTGATATTGCAGAAGGTTTACCCCTATTGTGGTGTTTGCTCTGAAGTGTAGACTTGTGTGTGCGTGAATTGCTGGACACATTCACCTTTTGTTTGCCCTTATCCTGAGCACTGGGCTTTTTCTGATTAGCAATTTTTACAAAAAAATTGTTAACATTGTTTTCACTGCTCAATCTAATAAGGGGGGTGTTCTTTCCCTTTTCTACTACAAATGATCTAGTTTTGAATTCAAAGCTTCTTTTAGTAGTAGGATTAAACCCAAGACCCTCTTTTTTAAAATTCACTTTTGTTCCCAAAAGAGCATTTAAGTTTTCTGTACTTTGGGTCATGCTCTCGAGGGTTTTCGGTTTATCATCATTTTCTTTCTCAGAATTTTCTATTGATTTCTTCAATTCAGTATTAACACTCAAAATAGCTTCATACTTTTCATTAACAAATTTTATTTCATTTTCATAATTTTGTAATTTCAACTTTAAGTCGTCAATCACATTTTTCAACATATCATTCTCCTTCCTAGCATCAATTAAAACAGATTTTATCTCATCAAATTCAGCAGCAGATTGTTTTAGATAGTTATTTTCTATTTCAAGATATGCAATTCTGTCAGACATGGTAGTATCATTAACAAGTGAATTGACTTTTCTTTTTAACTGTCTATTTTCTTTTCTAACATCATCAACTTTATCTAACAATTCACCGTAAGCATCTTCCCAATCAGTAAGAGTGTAATTTTCAAAGGGAGATGTTACCTCATCATTTTCTTATTCTCTATCGTAGTCCCTAGTCATCAGACATACTTGACTTCCTTCTCCTTCACTCTCTGAGGTGCAGATGAGATTGCCCACATCCTCATCGCTCCATGTACTTATCATAGCTTTGCCTCTAGTGTTTTTCTTCTTTGCTTTTTCCTTCAGTTTTTGGAGCTTCGGGCATTCTACCTTCATGTGGCCTGCCTTCCTGCAATGATAGCAAACAGTGGTGTCAGTCTTTTTGGTATGATTAGTTTTATACCGTGTCTGTCTTCTGTCACTATGCTGTCTTCTTCCAAAGTTTCTTCCCTCTTTTCTCAGAAACCTTTTGAACTGTCGAGTCAACATAGCGAGCTGATCACCTTCAATCTCTGACCCTGAGGAGCTGTGGTCGCTGGATGACCCACTTTTACAGGAGTTCGCCTTCAATGCAATAGGTCTCTTCTTCTTCTCCAGCTCATCTGCCTTTGGCAAGTTCATCTTATATGTCATGAGTGAACCGATTAACTCATCGACCTTGGTGGTCTTTAAGTCCCTGGACACCTCAATAACAATCGCCTTTGTGTGCCAGATCGGAGTTAGGGAACGCAAAATCTTTCTCACCAGCTCATATTCAGAGTAAGCTTTGCCAAGGCTTCTAAGTCTGTTAGTGATAATCAGGAGGCGATCATACATCTCTGTAATAGTCTCATTCGGCCTCATCCTAAACGCCTCATACTCAGAGACCAGCATGTTGGCTTTGGTCTCTCTCACTTGGGATGTCCCTTCGTATATAACTTCCAATTTATCCCACATCTCCTTAGCTGATGAACAGGATGAGATCCTGGAGAACTCTGTGGGATGAAGGGCACACTGGATGGCATTGATTGCGCTCCAGTTAAGTGTTGATCTTCGGTTCTGCTCTCATGTCCATAAATCTTCATCCTCAGACAGTTTGAAGGGGCCTTTGCTAACAACTTTCCAGAGTTTAAAATCTATTGCCCTCAAGAAAACTTGCATACGGTTCTTCCAGTATGCATAGTTTGAACCATCAAAGTATGGAGGCTGGGTTGTAGATTGTCCTTCGGCTGTCATTCCTCTAGCATCCATGATGTCTATATCTTCAGGATGTTAGTCCTTGCAGAAGAGTTAGGCTCTGATACCACGTGATATAGATCTAGAGGAGGTGAATATATCTACCCCAGATTTTAAACCAAGATTAAGTAGATAAATACAGAATTAAAAATTACTTAATCAGAATAGCCAGTCTAGACACGGAGTTACTAGAAGACATAGTCAAGTGATATGTGAGAATTATCAATAGAGAGAATGAGTGAATTTAACTATACAATTGAAACACACCTGCAGCAGAACTGAATTCCAGAGAGATGAAATGTGAATAGGTACTTGGCGGAGTTTGAACTCAATGAGTGTCCTCATGCAAGATAAACCGCTTTTCAACTAAGCTTGACTTATCCTTCGAGCAGTACCTTTTGATATACCTTTTTCACTCTCTTGAATACTCAGTATATCAACCTAAGGAAACACGATAACAGCCAGAAGTATAAACGCAACAAATACAAACCATCAAGCACAGATAGGCGATTTTTAGGTGTTTCGATCTCCTGCAGAGATCTACGTCCACCCCACACTTACAGCAAGTGTGGATTTGCTGTTGATTCACAACTTCTAATCCGCTAATCCACAGCTTCGGGGAAAACTTCCCAACACACGCTGAGCCTTACAGCTTAAGCTATCAGAGGAATCCTCCTCTACCGCTGGGGATTAGAGCTTACCCACCGCTGACTCGCAGCTTGCTATAACAAGAGTTCGAAATGAAAAACAGAAGCAACAGAAAATTGAAAATAGTAATACGATCTGTAGCTCTTTTAAAGAGCAGATAGGCTCTGGTATTGTACTAAGAAGCCGGAAACAATGACTTACAGAAACTCAGACTCACACCCTTCAAATGACTCTATGCTCTCCTCTCAAAGCTCTCTCTAGATCTTGCTTGAAGTTCTTCTTGACTGGCTGTTGCTGCTCTCTCTATGTTTTTCTCTCTGCATTTCTCTACGTCTCTCTCTGGTTCTTCCTCCTTGTAGTTCTTGTTCTCTTTGACAATGGGTGATCTGCCCCTTTTATAAGGTAGCAGATGATGGGTGTGTAGAAACCACATTTCCCGCCCAAAAATTCGTTCAGATCTGAGCTTGGGATGGCCACGTGTCAACATCTTGATTAGGTTTCTTTCCACGTGTCAAACACAGAGCTTCACCTTTTGCCTTGGATCACATGCCTTTTATCCTTGTACTTTAGTTCCTCATGACTTGGAGTTCACAGGTAGTTGGGACACGCGTCAAGTGTTTGATCATAAATCCCACCTGTTATTGTAACGAACAAAGTGTCAGTCACGTGTTGTGGACTTAGACAATTCACATGTCTATGTGTATAGGCATAGATGCAAGAAGGACTAGCACCGACTATGTCATGTAGCTAGGGCAGACTAGAAATACACATGCACCGACCCTAAGTGTGCGTGAGGCACTACTTGTTATGATATAGAACAGAAAGTGCACTGACCATCTACACTCATAAAGCAAACAATGCACTGACATTGGTTATGCAGGATACAGGTGTGCACTGACCTTATTACGCATGTATGAAAACATGCACAGACCTTGCTAGAACTTGCATCGACCATTTGCACAGAACACAGCTTGCACCGACTATATGCGTAATACACAATCTGCACTAACTATATGCATAATGCAAATGTTCACCGACTCTATGCAAGAAAACCTGCACTGACTATATGCAAGATACAAATATGCACCGACTCTATGCAAACAGACCTGCACCGACTATATGCAAGATACAAATGTGCACCGACTCTATGCAAGCAAACCTACACCGACTATATGCAAGATACAAATATGCACCAACTCTATGCAAGCAGACCTGCACCGACTATATGCAAGATACAAATGTACACCGATTCTATGCAAGCAAACATGCACCGATTATATGCTCACAACAGAAATCTGCACTGACCTTATGCTCACAACAGAAACCTGCACCGACCTCATATACTCCCAGCGAAACCTGCACCGACTTATATGTGTTTCTACAAAGACATGCACCGACTGTATGCAATGATAATGCAGACATGCACCGACTTGATCAAAGACCAAAATCGATATGTACCGACCTTAGATACGCATGACACAGTCTACACTGACCTTATGCGTAATTCTATAAAACCTGCACCGATCTTGTATGGTGTCATACAAGACGTGCACTGACCTTAAATGCAGAATAGCTAAGTGTGCAAAAATGTTTTATGAAACGATCTGACATATAAACAATTCATCAAATACACAATATTACCATGGTCAAGATAAAGTCACCAAAGTCAACTCTATAGTCAACCAAGTCAACTCTACTATTGCCAATCATTCAAAACACAATCAATGCATAGCAGTCTTCATACTGCTGATCAACTCCAGTGGAGAACAAACACATCTATGTAAAGAGTCACCAATTCCAGGATTAATAGATTCAAATACGGTTCTGTTGGGTTCTGTGCGTCCCCTCGTTGTCTTTGACAATGGTTTTGATGATTCCAATATATCGTGTGTTTTGTGTTTACTTCAAAGTGAAAATCTTGACTGTTTATGTTTTATGGCATCCTGATGATAAAACAAGCTAACACTATGATATCCTGTTTTGCAGGTGGTTCAAACACAATGATCCTTCATGTACACATCCTTGATGTTGATGTTTGTATTGGTGTCTTCATGGAAACATTATATTGGTGTTCTTAATGAACTGACAAACTGAACTTCATCTATAATTGTATTGTCTGGTTTCTTCAAATTCCTAAATGTGAGACAACATATTTTTGCGGTTCAAATGTGTAGGTTCATGCTTCTTCAAATCAGTGAGTAGGCATTCATGCATGCTAGAAGTATGCATTGGATTTCATTAAGGTTGAAATGCATTGAAGAGACAGTTGTGTGTAAGTTCAGGTTGGTATGGACTGTATCTTGGAAATTATGACAGGTTTGAACAGTATTTTCAATACCATCAAATGCATGTCATTTCTATTGGGATATCATGCCTTTTATTAGGTTGAAAATGTGTTTTTGAGCTATATTGGATTATCACTCATGAAACTTGGTTACTTGATAGTGCAGGTTTTGATCTGCCCACATATCTTGAAAATCAAGGTAAGAATCATTCTTATGATAGATTTCCATGTGGGGAGATTAGGCTCAATTTATACTTCATGGCTTAGGGGTTCATTGGCTTCTAAATTGTCATTTGATAATTATAGCTCATATTGCATCATGCTCATTGTGATTCCTATTCTTTCATGCAAGATCTAATTGGATTTGGTAATTTTATCCAAGTGCTTTATGTATGTTCTTGAGGAGGCTCTTGAGTTGAAAATATGTGCAAAACATTTATGTTACTCTTGCTAATGCTTTCATAATCATATTACATGTCTTTTGGGTCTTGGACTCAAAACTAGTTCCATATGTTGATGCATGATCCAAATATTTTAATTCATGATTTGGTTCAATGGATTGCATGTTTAGGTCAATGGGAATCCTTTAAATATCAGTTTTTAATGTTTCAAGGTCAATGGGTCGACCCCCCATGCTCAATGGGTCGTCCCCTGGGCAAAACAGGGAGTTTTCAGCTTCTGGACTGAAAGTGGGTCGACCCCCCCATGAGATGGGTCGACCCCCCTGTAACCAATCCTGCCAGACATCATTCTGTCTGGCAGATGGGTCGACCCCCCCTCCTAGATCGGTCGACCCCCCTGTTTTCGCAACTCCGCGTGAGAAAATGGTGGGCCACCGTAGCCCAACCAAATGACTTCCAAATGGGCTAAAAATTTACCCTCATGCCCTTGGCTTAGTAATGAACATGTTAGGGTGGTTTTTCTAGGGTTTTGCAAGGGCAATATGGTCTTTTCATCATTCTATCATGGGGCTATACATATGATGCGATTTTGGGGATTTTAGAAGGATAAGAGGCTAACGTTCGTGTTCTTTGTGCAGGTGAGAGAGGAAGGAGTTGGAGAGGACCTCCACGCCATATCTGATCTACCTCCGTTGAGATTTGGAGCTCGGTGAAGAAGAATATAGCAACCGGAATGATGCAATGAATCTGAAGATGTCAAAATCGCGAGCATCCGTCGACATCGTCTTGGAGATTTGAGGAGTTTGCAAAAGGGAAAAATCTCTACATCTATTTCTAGTTTATTTGAGATGTTTGCCATGTTCTATCTCTAGATTGAATGTTGTTGAGGTTTTATCTTGGTCATTTGAACATCCTATAATGGCAATATATATATGTTGCGGTTTTCATTCTTTGGTGTGAAAGGAATGAGCTAGTGTGTTCTATCTCTTGCAGGGAAGGAAGAGAAAAAGGGCGGCCAGAGCTGAGGAGAGGTTGAATAGAGCAAGGATTCAAGATCTACATCCATTCTCAAGCCTCCAATGCCAGATCCGTGACCGATTCTTTAAGGAGAAAGCACCGGTGGCTCGATTTACCTCGAGTTTCTTCTTCCTCTCGTGTGAAACCAATGAAGCATCTTCTATCGGCGTCCAACCTAAGAGAAGACATTCTTGATCTTGTTTCTCTTGATGATTCATGTCTATGTTCATTTCTATGAGTGCTTCATAGTCAATCTTCATCTAAATACTTCTGTGGGGATTCATTGTATATCTTGTTATTTTATCAAACTCGGAATATCAAAGTGTGTGTGCGGAGCTTCGTCTCCATGTGTTGGGTTTCACTGTGGGAAAAGTTTCCTCATGGTTGGTTATGTGTAGACGGAGCTGCGTCTCCGTGTAGATTTAGTGTCCGAGGCGTGTTCCTCGATTCTGTGTGTGGTTGTGTGCTGCGGTAGCAGCGTGTTGGGGATTTTCCCCGTGTGTGGATATTGCTGCGGAAGCAGCGTGTGTGTGTGTGCTTGGGGTTCATCCCCGTGTTGCTACGAAAGTAGCATGTAGTGAAGCCTCACCCGGTTGGGTGAGGGGTGGACGTAGGGAGCCCGTCGTGGTCCCGAACCACTTAAAAATCCTTGTGTCTCGTGTGAATGCCTGTGTGTTTGTCCCTTTCTTCTATCTCCATTCACAGGTTAATTTAATAGATTTTTACTCACTACACCATTGCACACTGCTACTTCTGTTATCCGTGTTGGGCATATTTTTATCTAAGGGTTGCATAGTTATTACGAGTGAGATCGGAAAGATCGAGTGAATCTTTTAAATCTCATGTTTGTTCAGGCTAATCAAGTGGTTTGTTTTAATTCCATCGTGTTCAGTTAAGAGAGTTTTTTAAATCCGCCATCTAGGTCAAGGGGACAATTCAACCCCCCCTTCTTTTCCGCCATCTAGTCTGGGCCAACAGGTTCATTTAAAATTGGCGTCTCTGTAAAGAGGCGCTAGTTATTTAATTTGCGTCTACTACCTAGACGTTAATTCTTTAAAACGTCATGGAACAGATGAGTAAAAAGAATTGGCGTGTCTGTGGAGAGGCGCTAACTCTTTAGGATGTGTCTGTCCTCTGGTAGCTAATTTACATGATTTCCAGATTAATTAAATAAAGATGAGGAATTAGCGTCCAGCTAGCAGACGTGTATTAATCTGCGTCTGTGCAAAGAGGCGCAAATTTAATGAATATGCGTCATGTATCAAGATGCCAATTCATTATGGTTACACAGTGCCATGCATCCGATAGATACAATCATAGACATGAGGTGCTGTTCATTTCTTTCTATTAGGATGAACAATGTCACTTTTTACTTAGCAAGATTTTCAAGAAACTAAAGACAAGATAATATGGAGAAGAATATAGAAACCTAGGGTCTAAAGAAAACCTAGGTTCTGATACCACAAAACTGTCATGCCCCGATGCGAAAAATCGAAACGCGGCAGTTATAAACATTCATGTCAATCAGAGCGATATATGATAATAAACATCCACAATGACAAGAACAATAATACTCAATAAGACTTCCAACTTTATTGAATGAAGTAAAATTATCCAACAATATCCAATCCACCATCCAACATAACTGACCAAAACCAAACATTAACAAGGTTACAACTTCAAACATCTGACACCACGACACTAAGACTTAACATAGACTTGACACAACTTCTAGGTTGGCTTGTTCCAATGCTTTTACTCTCGCCATTCCCCATCAGTTTATGTGTCCTCATCCGAACTACTTGAAAAGGGTTGGAAAATAGGATGAGCGAAAGCTCAGTAGGAATTATATCTCTATCGCCAGGCAAAGTTTAAGTGATTAATCATTTACCATGTATAAATGAAAGATGCACAATAAAACAAATTAAAGTAAGCAGTATAACCAGACGATAAATGGCAGATAAAAGAATGGAATTCAAGAACTTGCAAGTAGAGGACAAGGGCAAGGATAACGTGAAATTTTCATGAAATTTTCATGTGAATGGCCATATCAAACACGCATGTCATATCACGCATGTAATTTATGTAATTTTGAGTGGATTAGAATGTCGTAGATTAACACGCTAGTCAAGTACTTCGGTGCAATGTCACACCTTGTCATTACAAACTCCCATGGACACAGGAACTTTCGGGCGCTCCGCCCAGGACCAGACCGGGCCCTTATGATGTGTTGGCATTGAGGGGTGGATCAAGGATCCCAATCTAGACATCCACTTCTATAATGGCCAAGAGTTCAAAGGTCAAGCCAATGTAGACAAGACGATACATGTAGGAATATCGATTTCTTGAGAGATTTCCAATCAACAAGCTTACTAACTAAAAGAATAAGTCATTTAAAAAAAATTACTTTTAGGAAAGGATGTGAATGTTTTATTGGAATATAATTCCAAAATAGACCAAATAAAGCTAAAATCTCGAGGTATGATAGCCTAGAGAGGCTGGATTGGTTTAACACACAATAACCACGGAAAACGGACAAATTTCAGGTTGCTGGATGAAGTGGCGGTCAGCCCTAGACCGCTACCAGAAGGTGTCGGTCACGAGGGGATCACAATCAGGATGGGTCAGACAAAATTGATCGAGCCAAGTTGGTCCGGTAAATAAAGCATCTATGGTCGGGGACGTGCTTACATTAAAGCGTCGGGAACACAAGATGCCTCTAAAACCCACCACACACACAAATGAGAAAGCGTTCTAGGAACGACTGCTACCATTAGGAGGCGGTCATGACAGGACTGCAACCAGAAAACTGGCAGCAATTTGGTAGAACTTGGGCAGAGCCTCGTTCCGCCCAAAGTAGACTTCTAGTGGGTTTGAGATTTGGTGGTACAACATGCTTGGCATCCTAGTGGGAATCCCAGGCTCACGGAGTCTTACAGAGGCCTTGGAACATGAATACCTAGTCCGACGGAAGGAATATCCGATGGAGAGGCATTCTATGTCCAAGAATTAGAGGTTTAGAACATGCGGAAAACCAGAGTAGCGGTAAGTCGAGACCACCGGAGTGGCACGACTCTCAAACAATCCTATGAAGTTAACAAGTAATTAACCATAATCAAGTGCATAGCAAATGGGATTATGAACTAAACTATGATTTTGAACAGTTTATTCCACTCTTTTTTTTCCACCCTAGAAGGGCAAGTAAATGCTTCGATTTAGAACATATTATTTCATGCAACTTAGATAGCCATGTTTTGTCACTTTATTAACTTTCACAGCATGCAATATAACAGGAATTATCGGAGCATAACGCGTAGGAAATAACCTGGATACTTGCTGGAAAATGGAACCAGAAGATAGTCATCAAAAGACCGCCACTTGCAAAAGACGGTCTTGAGAGGACCGCAATCTTATATAAATATAAATATAATTATATATATATATATATATATATATATATATATATATATATATTTGAAATATTGAATGAAGGTGTCTAGTAGGGGTGACGTGCATAAAATAAGACATCTAGGTAACCAGACGCAGGTAACATTTCTCACATAATAAAATAAAATATTAGATATTTACTGCTAAAGAAGACGTCTAGCCCTGGTGACGCGTTAAAAAGAAGGCGTCCAGGGCCTTGACGCATTCAAAATCATATTTTAAATTTTCAAAAAAAAGCATGAGGAGACGGTCTATCACGAGACCGCTACTTCAAGAGGCGATCACTGTGATGGCGGCCTGCTAAAATCGAGTCCCGCCTATCGTCGAACTTCGACATACCTCTAGAAAAATGCGTCTAGCGACCTCTATACTTCATAAAATTTGGGCAAAATATAACCAATAGAAAGAAGACTTCGAGATGCATGTCATGGCATCATTTAATTAAAGTTGGGCCTGAGATAAACCTACCTTTAGATTCAAGAAAGGAAGGGTTGAGGCTACCAGAATCCTAGACGAACCCTAGCTTTGATCGCAAACTGCACTCCAGAACCTGCACACCGTCGACCAGCCAAGCCAAATGGAGTTCTCGTGAGTAATGGTCATCGATTTATAGGGCTGGGGCAACCTAGAGACATGCTATCGATCTAGAATCGTCGTGGAGAGGATGCCGCGTGATATTCGTAGATGACCAAATCAACCCCACCAACTCTTCAAAATGCAAACTCCACGGTTAAGGTTTTCAAGGGAAACATGGGGGAAAAAGATCCTCCAACGTGGGCCTATCGATTGGGTTCGAATTGAGCCCACTAGAGCTCGAATTGGGCTTGAATTTGATCAGTTATGGTCGTTCTATCTAAATCTTGAGTTTACCCTAAAGACCCTTGATTCGGGCCCAATTAAATTTTCTTTTAGGGGCAACATAGTTATCAATTTTATTAAGCATTGTGTCCTCTACATGATTATACATTTTCCATATTTTATAAATTGGTCAAAATTTGACCTAAGAGGGAAATTTAATTTATTATTTTAAATTTCTGGTTTCTACAGTTGCCCCGAACGTCTTCCTCTTCCGACAGTTCTACAGCCTTCAGTGCTATCCTGCCGACACGTTGTTGTTCTACTTTTGGGCTAGGAAGGATAGGAGCATTATCCGCATCACTTCCTTGGTGTCAAACCTCAAGCACTGGTCTGAGTACTTTGTTTTCATCACAAAGTTAGAGGGCAGTGGTCATTCGGGTGATTGGAGTTTTGCTACAGGCTCCCGCCCTCCTAGGGCAGATAGGCTACCCAATCCTACTATTGAGGAGTCTAGGCCGGTTGACGCCCTTCTTCGCTTCCACCTCCTTGATATCAACACCAAGCTGACCCCGGTAGTGCTTCAGGAGCTGGGGTTGAGCCCCCCATTGCCCCATGGTACTAACTCCATCGCTGGTTATGCTTTTCTAACCATTCGTCGAACTGACCTTCTTAATGCTATTTTCCAGGGGTGTTACAGTCATTTGAGCTGTTGTACTAGACGGTCGAGCTACCGCTGTCTGCTCCTCGCCCCATCGACCATATAGAGTCGGGTACTGACCAGGTGACCATTGTTGTCCCCCGGGAGGCGATTACCTTAGCACCGGGGCGCTTGCCGTATCCTCTCCCAACAGCACTTCCGGCAGAGTGCTCGTCCGCAGTGCCCACGGCCAGCGTCGGCTCGAGCACTCGACGGGTCACTTCAAAAGGTGCGACGAGCATTCCCGAGGGGGTTTCCACCATGTTGAGCAGTTAGTGCCTCCAAGTGGATCTGGACGAGGTGCTAGCATTGGACAGCCAACATCGCTAAAGGAAGAGGAAGAAGTCCACCACTGGGGTGAGCAGTAAGGCGTCTTCTCTCCCCCGGTCCATGGTTCCTCTGGCACCGACGTCAGCTGAAGTGCCATCTCCTGCACCACTTGCTCCAGCATCTGCAGAGGATGTTTTTGATAAGGGCAAGGCTCCTTTCTTGGACGTGGTCGCTCGCCTCCTGCCGCCGGAGGTCACCCCTGTCGTCTGCTTCCTGCCGCCTGAGGAGGTCACACGGGGGTACGCAGGTCGGCTAGAGGCCTTCGCCCTAATGGACAAGGGTGTTCGGGTGCATGACCGCACAGGAGTTTTTCACCTTGGAGCTCACGGAGAACTGTACGACCTGGCGGTGAAGAACCTAAGTTCAGTCGCCAGGGCATACGACTTGTGGGGGTACCACTTTACTGGGATCGCGCAATAGTTGACGGCCAGCCAGGCTGCATAGAAGGAGCTGGCAGTCTAGTGCGCCGGGCTCTGAGAACACCAAGCGACATAGGAGGCTAAGTGTGCCAAGCTCCAAGAGCGGCTTGAGTCATAGGAGCGAGCCTTGACAGAGGCCGTGCGAGACAAGGACGCCTTTCATGTTCAAGCTTAGTCATTGGAGGAGTCTCTCCGGGAGGCGGCTAGGCGGGTCGAAGCGGCTGACGCTCCATCGACCAAGCTAGGAGCCTTACCGGACGCTGCCGAAGAGAGGGCTCGGGCGGCAGAAGTGTGGTTCAAGAATCTGCACACGTCGATGACCACCATCGGGCTAGAGGCCCTGCCATGCTACCGCTCGTCCTCAGATTATCGAGACGATTTGAATGCGGCGGCCGTCGAGGTCTACGGCCCGGTCGGTGACCATGGCTTCCACGAAGGCTGGTCGGCCGCTCTCTTGGCCGCCGCTGATAGCCTAGGTGCCCTGGTGCCGACCTTGCCTCCTCCACTGACGCCATTCGGACCGGAGGCCAGTGATGGCGAGCAGGAGCTCGGCGTGGAGGAGTCGAGCACAGAGGAGCGGGCTGCTGGGGCCAAATCATTGGTGAAGAAGGGGTTGGTTGACCTGACCGATGATCCCCTGCCTCCTGCAGCTATTTTATCAGTTTTCAACCTTTTCTAACATCCCAAGTCGACTTAGGACCTGTCCGGGTCGACTTCTATTGCCAAAAAGACAAACCGCTACAAAGTCCTGAACGCGGTCGGTCGATCGACTGCATCTTCACACCTCTTGGCTGTAGATTCTTGCACGTGCCCGTTGTTGTGACTCCTCTGTGTTGATGATGTTGATATATGCTTTACTTCATTGGCAACACCTTATTTTGATTGATTGGCAACTGTTTATACTTTGATGAATGTGTTCTTATCAGATTGTATGTGTGTTCTATGCACTTTACAGGTTTACACACTGCACACACACTCAAAGTCAACACATTGCACGTAGAGTCTATACACTGCCTTGTGTTGTGTTTGTGCATTGTTGAGAAAGCATGTCTATACATTCATGCATCATGGGTCGACCCCCCTTCCTAGATGGGTCGACTCCCTCAGAACATTTAAGTCTATGCATTGTCCATCCTCTTAGTGTCTCCTACAGCGGCAATGCAGCATGTCTATACATTGCATCGTGGCGTTTGTGCTCTAAGTCTATACACTGCATGGCGAGCCCAAAGCCTATACATTGCATTGGCTAAAGTGTATACATCGTCCGTCTTAGCTGAAGTCCATACATTACATTGCATTGGCTAAAGTGTGTACATCATCCGTCTTAGCTGAAGTCCATACATTGCATTGCATAGGCTAAGTGTGTACATCGTTTGTCTTAGTTGAAGTCCAAACATTGCATTGCATTGGCTAAGTATGTACACTGTCCATCTGACTTAGCGTCTTGTGCATTGAGCAAAGTCCATACATTGCAGCTCGCACATTCTGCAAGTCTATACAGTGGCTCAGGCTAAGTCTGTACATCGGACTGTGTTAGACTAAGTCTGTACATCAGACTGTGTTAGGCGAAGTCTGTACAACAGTCTATTTCAAGTGAAGTCTGTACATCCGATTGCTCATGCACTCATCTTAAGTCTATACATCCGTCTGTGCATTGTCTTGGCCATCGTCTCACAACCATCAAGTCTATACATTGGTCAGTGGCAAGTCTGCACATTGGACTTTCACTCAAAGTCTGTACAAGCGTCATGCATCATTCTTCAAGTCCATACACTGCACTGTAGATGCTCGAGGTGAAGTCTGTACATCCTTCATTGAACTTCCAAGTCTATACATCGAGGTGAAGTCTGTACATCCATCAGTGAACTTCCAAGTCTTTACATCCAACTGTTCAACTTCGAAGTCTATACATTGGAAGTTTTACCTACGTTTCCCTTCAAGTCTATACATCGGTAGTTTTACCGTCGTTTCCCTTGAAGTCTATACACTGATAGCTTTACCGTCGTTTCCCTTGGAAGTCTATACATTCGCTGCCTTGCTTTGTTCAAGTCTTTACAGCCTTTCCTTTGGAAAGTCTATACATCGTGAAGTCTTCACATTGGCTGTTGAATGATGTTCAAGTCTGTACATCGTGCATCTTTTAGTTGAAGTTTGTACAGCCTTTTGTTTCACCAAAGTCTGTACATTGATCTGCATTGTATTGCATGAAGTCTATACATTCATCTGCATTGCATTGCATGAAGTCCATACACTGCACGAGCTGAAGCCTGTTGAAGTCTATACATTGGTCTTAACTTCAAAGTCTGCACACAGGTAAAGTCTATACATACTTTGCTTGCCCAAGTATATACATCGTTCATTCGTCTTGGCAAGTCTGCACATCGTTAAGTCCATACATTGTCCAGTGCATTGAATTAATCAGTTGTGAAGTCTATACATCGAGTCGAAGTCTGCACATTGTTGAACCCCCATCAAGTCCATACACTGGCAAGCCCTTACATTGCCTAAGTCTATACGTTGGATGCTGAATGCTCTTTAAAGTATGTACATTGTGCATGTTTGAGTTGAAGTCCATACATCATCTGTTGTTTGTCCAAGTCATTACATTGCCTAAGTCCATACATTGGCTGCTGTTCTTAAGAGTCTGTACATTGCAATCCCATTCATGAAGTCTATACATTGCATTCGCCTTCACAAGTCTATACAGCGAAGTCTATACACTGTAATGCAAATACTTAACCTTATAATCCGATACTCTGTCTGACAGGGATTCTTTACTTGGATTGATGACTTGGCTCGTGATCCAAGGAGGATGAGGAACTATGATGGTGACACGTGGAAGAAGCCCTTCCAGGATGCTGCCATGTGGATGGAATTGCCTCGGTTCTGGCGAATTCACTGGGTGGGAAATGTGGAAGCCACACGCCCCTTATCCACCTGCTGCTGCTATATATTGAAGCCTTCGTCTTCAGATGAAGGCCAATCGATGAAGTGGGCAAAGTCTATACAGCGAGTCTGAAGGCAGTAGAGAGCCACCGATCCACAGAAGAGAAGAAAAAGAAAGAAGAAGAAAAAGAGAGAAGAGAAGATCGAGAGAGATGAGTTGAGAGAGCTTGATTGAGAGAGTGAGATTGTGAGAGTTTTGTTTGAGAGATTGTATCTCAGTCTCTTGGTTCAGAAACTAGAGCTGAGCCTTGCTCATTCGAGCTACATTCCCATTTGGGCTTTCCATTTTCATTTTGCTTCTGTCTTTTGATTTCGATACTCTTGTTCGTTCAAGCTGTGAGGCAGCTTTACAGTGGAGGTCTCCACTAGACAGGTGAAGCTGTAATCCTCAGTAGGCAAGACTTGGTCTCGGACGGCTAAGCTGTATTGCCCAGCTGTTGCAGAGGATCTGTTCCTCTGGTCGGCAAGCTGTAAAGCCCAGCGAAGCTATGTATCATCGGTTTGTATGGCAAGCTGTGTCGCCCAGCTGTTCAAGCTGTTAGTCAGCGGAATCCACACTCTAGTTGGAGTGTGGGGTGGACGTAGATCTCTAGATTGAGATCGAAACCACCTTAAAATTGATGCCTGCTGTGTGTTTGCTTGTGGGTCTTGTGTTTTCTTGTGCACCTTAGTGAGATTGCTTGTGTTCTATTGTGTGGCTGCATGTGTCGACCCTTTACATAGTGGTTCTTCATTTGGCTTACCTGCTGTTTGCCTATATTCCGCATTAGAGCTTATACTAGTAGGGAGGTAGTAGAGAGGATGTTTGAGGAGGTATGAATAATTCGGACCCATGAACTCCATGAGCTGGAAATCTGGACAGATTATTAAAGGATCCTTAAGAAAAATCGTAACTTAATGTAGGGAGGTCAGAATTAGGTGAAACTAAAGCCCTTGTAATGACCATAAGGTAAGGAACAACTTTGATGAAGAGTAAAACTTCTAAAAAATAGGCATAATAAGAGTTAAGAGGGAGTTAATGAAAATGTGTTGAAACAGTCACAGAAAAATGGTCACCCATTAAAATAATTGGGAATCTTTGCCCACAGTCAACCAAATGAGATGAAACAAGGCCCATTAGAAAGATTGGGTTCTTGACCCAAACTCTTTAGTTGAGGTGGAAACCTAATTCGCATCAAAACCCAAGGTTCTGAGCCTTTCGCTGACATCTGTCACAAAGAGATGTGACTGTTGAGTGAATTCGAACATAATTGATGGAAAAATCATAACTTCATCTTTAGTTAATGAAATGACCTGAAACTAAAACCATAATTTCAAATGGGGTGCTAGCTACAACTTCGTTGTTGAGGTCAAGGCCAAATACTGCCTGGAAGCGGAAGTTATACCTGGATTATCTCAGGCTACCAAAAGGTCGCTATTGGAATGAGGGAGGACAAATGATAATATTGTGAAAATCATAACTCGGGATAGGAATGAGAATATTCAATGAAACCACATCTCAAAGTTTGATCTACAAGTCCTCTTGATTTCATCTGAAGACATCCCAATCCAAATCCCAACATAAGAGTGCTTCCACTCGCATTTATGACTAGGTAGACGAGGGGTCGCGACTGGGACAGAGGAGAAATATCATTAATATTGAAAAAATCATAACTCATTCTAGCGTTGATGAAAGTTGATGCAATTATGACCCAGTGTTAGATATGGAAGTCCTCTTCATTTCATATGAAGACATCCAACCTAATTCATAGCAGAAGTGCGCGTCCAATAGATTTTATGACTAGAGGTCGAAGGGTCACACCTGTTCAAACCCGAAGAGGTGCTTCGCATTAACTCCTCTTCAAAACCAGTGACCTTTGAGCTAGTTAGAGCCTTGAGAGACGTGAATAAACCCTTGGAAGCCTAAAAACCATATAAGGAGGTGGGTTTCAGGGGTGTCAAGCCTTTAGCAAACCATTTCCATCAACCCTCCACCACCTTCTAGCTTTCTTGAGTAAGAAAAGAGTGAGGGACCCTGTCTCTTCATGGGCAGACCATCCGGTTCGTAGGTGGACAGTTCGGTGTGTGGGTGGACGATCTGGCGTGTGGAGGATGATGCTACAGTGTCCTGGGGTTGAGGGGGGGAAAGCTTTAGAAGGATCTGGGGTGTGGATATCATCCACAGATCGTCGATTTATCATTTTGAAGGTAGGCACCTATCCTCAAATCTTAGGGGTTAATGATGCATTAAAACGACTTCAAAGTAGTTTCTATATGCCAAAGAGGGATTAAGGGCATGTGAGATTGACTATCAAGTTATTTTCTAGTTTTTCTATCAAGATATGTGTTTTTGAGAGGTTTCTCTGAATTTTAACTGAAAATATTGGATGTGCTGACACTTCCCCTTGGATGTGTCGACACTTCCCATGGATGTGCTGACACTCCCCTTGGATGTGTTGACACTTCTCATGGATGTGCTGACACTTCCCCTTGGATGTGTCGACACTTCTTATGGATGTGTCGACACTGCCCTTGTGAAATCTGCTGGGAGTGTTGACACTGCCAATGGATGTGTTGACACTTCCAATGGATGTGTCGACACCCTGAGAACTCTGGACCAACTTCTACAAACTTAGAAAAAGGGAGTTTTGAGAGGTCATTTTAACTCAGATAAATCTGAAAAAGTAGAAAATGATGGAAGACTAAGTTGAGAACTCACTGTAAAAGTTTCAGGTTCCCAAAAATTATGTACTTGTAGTTATGGTTCATTTTCTATACATGTGTAGGGTTGACAGGTCGACACTTCCTTTGGACAGGTCGACACCCTAGGGCCTAGTCCCCAATTTCCAAAAACGTGGGAAAAGAGAGTTTGATATGTCATATTAATTCAGAAAAATCTGAAAAATTAGAAAATGGTAGAAGGCTAAGTTAGTAGCCCACAGTAAGAATTTCATGCTCACAGAAATTCTACACTAATAGTTATGATTTGTTTTCTACGCATGTGTAACCTCGAAATAAACTTGTCCTCTTTTATACAATAACCTGATCATGCTCCCCTCCACATCAAGTAAGTTTATGTTGTAATTTGTCCACTTAAACCATTTGAAAGCATGCTTATTATGATAAAGTAACCTACTAATATTTGTAAAATGAGTATGCGAATACGATGTGAATGTTATGAATGGAAACAACCACATTCTGTGATATAGGACTTTGGTCCCTCTGTGGGACGGCCCTTTCTGAGGGACGGCGATACGTAACGTCGCGGAAGTAAAAGATCCCAGGGGACAGCGATACAAAACGCCCTAGTTTAAAATCTTATTGATTCAGTCTTCGGTCCTAGTGTGAAGAGGCCTTTGTGAAGATGGTGATACATAACGCCACGAGGCCACAAGAATCTAGGTGGGAGTTCGCTCTCGGGTCTACACAGCACTCTTTCGTTCATTCGTTCGTTCGTTCATTTGTGTGTGTGGGGCCACCTGTGTTATGGTAGCTGTTTGTTTCCAAGAATAACAGAATTGTGAAAATGTGAAAATGTGAAAAGGTGATAATATGTAAACTGCTCATTCACTGTGGTTTTAACGCATGCATGAGTACCTTATATGTTAGTTGAAGAATATGTAATTTTCTCATACGAGTTATTTCAAGTAGTTGATAATGAATGAATTATGCTATTAGTAACATCTGAATTATGTATATAACTCGGCTATATAGATGCGAGTTAACCCCGGTTTGTTTAGGTTGCCTACTGGGCGTCACACTCACCCCTTTGTGACACACGTTTTCAAGAGACATAGAGAAGGAGGTTGAGGAGGAGGCTGTAGCTGAGGACTAGTGCTAGTTCATGGTTCGTCTGGGGATGCTATGGATGAATGTCTCTATTATATGTATATGGGGTGGTGGCCTATGTGAACTCTTGTTCAAACTGGAACAATGTAAATGTACCCTCTTTGGAAAGTATGAATGGTTGAGATTGTTGGGTTCGATGCTATGGATTCAGAGGGGGGGTGAATGAATCTCCCCTTTAAAAATTTCGCTCAAATTAAATCTAATGCAATCAGAGATGCGGAATTAAAACTATTGCAGATATGTAGAGCGATCCTAAGCAAACATCTAATGTGCACAGCAATGAGATAAATACAATCCTCGTGCCTATGCATGCATCTAGCGCCAGTCAGATATGAAATTCAAACCATAGTGGACAAGAGGGTTTTTAGGTGGTTCGGTTCTGCAGACCTACGTCCACCCCACACTCAAACCAGAGTGTGGATTCTGCTGACTCACAGCTTGAACCGCTGGGCCTCACAGCTTGCCTACAACCACTGGGCCTCACAGCTTGCCATCCCGCTGAGCATCACAGCTTGCTGTCCAGAGGAGTCCACCTCTGCAACACTGAGCATCACAGCTTGCTCTGCTGGGCAATACAGCTTAGCCATCCGAGGTATCCACCTCGCCGCTGTGCATCACAGCTTGCACTGCTGATGAACAGCTTGAAGAACAGTTTGAAAAGAAAACAAAAATAGGTAGTAACATCGATTGAAAGCTGTAAATAATAAAGCACAATGTGGCTCTCAAAGGAGCTGACTGGAGTGGATCTGATCCAACATCCAGTAGGAATGATCTTCAGGTAATCTCCTCTTCCTCTTCTTCACGAGCTCTCTATCTTCTTCTGCTAATCTCTCAATCTCTCTTTCTCTTTTTCTTCTTCTTAACTCACTCTCTCTCTTTCTCTTCTCTGCTCTCAATGGCTCTCTTCCAGCATCAACTCTGCACGAGCTCTCTATCTCTCAATTTCTCTTCTTTCTCTTCTGCTTCTTCTCTCTTTCTTTCTTCTTCTCCTATGCTCTCTGGATCGTGCAGGCTCCTCACTGCTTCTGCTCTTCTATTTCGATCAGACTTCTCCTGAGGAAGAAGCTTCATATATATAACAGCAGCTAGGGCGTGTGACTTCTACATTTCCGGCCCAAAGGCCTCAGTCCACGTGGCAACATTTCAGCCTGCTGCACTGCACGTGTCACGATCCTAACACTTTTATTATCCTTGGATCACTTGCCTTCATTACGCTTCACGAAGAGTACATGTCAGTCAGTCAGATAGAGTTATCAGTTTAAGACTAACAGCTTATACAGACTTCATTCATGCAAGCAAGACAGTGCATGGCTGTACAGACTTGGTCGAGTGAACCAATGGAGGTTGTACAGACTTAGTGTATGCGTGAAGCACAGAATGCGTTAACTAAGCTTATGAGTGTATAGACTTGATAGCACATGCTGCAGTATGCATATGGTGAAGTATGTACATTGACGTTGAATGCTCAGGCATGCCAAACGAATGTGTAGACTCTGTGTGCAACAATGTACAGACTTGCTCAGATGATGCATGAACACAACAGTAGGTAATGTGTAGACTATGCTTGCATGCAATAGACAATGTATAGACTTTGCATATGCACATGAGACACTAAATGAGATGCAGGACGATGTACAGACTTAGCCGATGTAAAGTGCATGCAATGCACAAACTTTGAGCGCGTGCAATGCAGCAGCCAATGTATAGACTTGCGATGCCATGAGGCAATGTACAGACTTTGAGTATAGGTAAAGACAACAATGTGTAGACTTTGTTCATGTATGGACTTAGTGTGTGCGAGCATGCTAACATGCAATGTGTAGACTTGTGTGTGCGAGCATGCTACAATGTGTAGACTTGTGTGTGCGAGCATGCTGCAAGTGGACAATGTATAGACTTGCTGTGCCTACAGCAGACGACACCAGTGTATAGACTTGCTAAGCTTTCGCTAAGTCTGTATAGACTTGATCATGCAGACGATGACACCAGTGTACAGACTTGAATGCTCGAAGCACACGATGTATAGACTTGTGTTATGCACCAGACAATGTATGGACTTGCACATAGAGATGCTGCATGAGACAATGCACGAGACGATGCAATGTATAACTTGGTCTTACAATGCATAGACTTGAAAGACGATGCATGAGACGATGCAATGTATCGACCAAGTGTTTGAGTGCACCGACTATATGAATGCATGAACTTGTGCAATGATGCACAGACACTTTAACAGAGAGTGTGCAGACTCTTCATGCAATGTATAGACAGTGTGGACTTGATAGCATGCGGATGTATGGACTTGTGAAATGATGCACATATGAAGACTAGCATTGACCTTCCATGTGCATGGACTTAACACATGCACCAACATTTCTGTATAAAAATTAACATTTGCACAGATCTGAGAGTAGGCAGAACATTACCTGATCTGACTGTGAATTGACTGTACCTGTCTGAGATTTTGACTTTGACTTGGGTTGACTTCATGACCTATGAGTCATCCTTAAACCTGTTCTGACAGTTTCTCATAGTAAATTAGGATTATTTCATCAAGGATGTACATGTAAAACATAATGAGCCATAATATTTGTCATCATCAAAACCCCAGAACCACAGGAGACACAAGAATCTCCCCCTTTTTGATGATGGTAATATTATGAGTCATTGCAATAGATTCATCATGATGATTCTGAAAATACCATATGACAGTTCATGAACATTCACAATAGAATAGCTCTTTCAGAATTAAGCATGTAATGCACCATGAATGCAAATGATGACTCACAAAAGTTTCTCCCCCTTTGACAACATCAAAAAGAATGGGGTGATCATTGACTGTTGAAGGAGATGATATAGGAGCTGTTATGCAATGCTGAGTTACTGTCATCTGAAACTCCCCCTATCAACATGAATGTTTGACAACTCTCCCCTTAACTACAGATGACCCAGAATTTCCCTTGAAGAGCAGGAATGAATTCTGGTTAGCCAATGAATCAATCTGAAGTCCACCACCATAAGGATTCTGAAGTTCAGAAGACTGCAAGTGAACAAGATAATAATGGGAGTAGCAACTCACATTTGTATGGTCAGAAAATTGATAAGAGAGGATTTGTCAATACAGTTTCTGTTGAACAAGTTGTCAGAGATGAAATAGATCATGAAGGATTGTAGGGCATGCACAACTACAATAAGTCTTAACATGATGAGACTCTCTTATCATAGAGGGTAATGAATTAGCAACTTGACTAACCTGATTTAATTATGATGTATACCAGATTTATCAATTAAATTCAATACTCATATCTGAAATCAAGTTTTAATAAAGGTGAACCAAATAACCAGATAATACTCATGACTAATCATCTTCATCTTACACACAAGATCTCAATGACTGCTTTGAGAGTTACACAGATTAGTATTGAGATTAAACACTTTTTACAGGAGCATGAGTTGACAGAGTTTACAAAATATTTTCATTTGAAGCATATTATACATTACCTGAGCAATTTAGGTTGATCAACACCTTTTTACATGAGGCACAACAGAGATGTTACCAGCATTTCTTATAATATGTGGTTTCTCTCTCTCTCTCATGCGAGTGTACGCATGTTTATATAATTGTGCTTCCGTGATACGTGCGATGTAATGTCTCGAGGTCTGATAGAAAAAAGAAAAAAATAATAATGTATACCCATAAATTGGGGATCGAATGTGTAAGGCCCCAAAATTTTTTAAAGTATTTTTGGTATATTTAATTATTTTCTGGAAATTTTAATGACCCAAAATGGATTAATAAATAACTATTGGATTAAATAAATCATTATAAGGCCCAATTTATGTTCAATAATTAATTTGGCTTTGATAATTGAAACCTAATAGGTTAAAAGACCAAGCCCAATAAGTTTGGCCCATATTCTATAAGGTTATTTTGCATATTCACGTATTTTAAGGATAAATATTATTTATATAGATAATTATATAGGATAAATGAATAAAAGAGTTTTATTAATTTGAAACTCTGTACACGTTTGATGTAACGGTCTATCGGGAGACCGCTACAGCCATGTAACGCATCAAGCATGGACCGTCACACGCTGTAAGTCCGTGAAGAGAAGAACAAGTCAAAAGATCATATTTTTGCTAACTTATCTCTTAGGGATCGAGATGGGAAGACTAATAGAGGTGTTAAGGACTCTTGGAAGTTCATCTAAGCTTTAACAAAGACTCTAAAATCGATCTAATCCTCAAACCCTAGTCAAAACCCTATAAATAGGACATAGTTCTGAACTGAGCAACCCTTACTTTTGGCTCGTGAAGAAACAAGGTAAGGAGTCATAATTTCAGATAAGTTCTTTACAAGATTTTATTTATAATACATTAGACTAATAGCTCTCTAAATTTCATGCTAGGAGATCAGCCAACTAAGGAGATAGAAGCTTCAAAGTTGCTGGTCGGACCATAGTAACCTAGGAAACTAAACGCAAGACCCCTGAAGATCAAGAGATTAGGACGTCTAAATGAGGTAATTAGAGTTCAATCCTTTGGAACTTTTTGTTCACCTTAGTTTCAGCTTCTTACCCTCAAAATTTTGTGTCCTTAGGTGAAGAGGTCGAGGAGTTAGAGTAGCGGGAAATTGCTGGAAAATCATTGGAAAGGAGAACTAGGGCACGGTTTTCAGACTCAAATTAGAAGCTTAAAGACTAGTTAAGAGGTAGGTCATCTCATGATTGGCAAAAAACATCTTGTAAGGGATAAAAGCCCTCTGGTTTGGATTGATTTCATGCATGATAGATCATAAATTTCATGTTTAATAGTTCTATACATTCATGCATCTCTTAGCCCTAAATGGAAAATAAAAGATATGATCTTGTCTATTCACTAAAACCCACGCATATAGTTGGCCTATACTTCGTTTATCATGTCTAGAATAGTTGTAGTATTTTAATTTCCAGGCATGTTATGGTTCATAAACCTTTACTTTATTTTACTGCCAACAGACGCTCTGACGCACCAATGTAAGATCATCACAGTGATCTAACGGCCTTATGATAAGCCGTCACACCCTCTACTACATCTTAATTACTCTGTTGTCTCTGACGCACCTTATATGAGCGTTACACTACTGTAACGGGCCCCTCGATAAACCGTCACAAGACTGTAACGCGCCTATCTTAGACCATCAGACACTGTGTTCTGTCAGCCCCGAGGTAGAAGTTTACTTATAAATAAGCCTAGTTACCTAAGTTTGGACCTGTTATCATGACTTTAAGTGTAGTTACTGATTCATAATAGAAATTGCATGATTAAGGTATCTTAAGTTATTTTAAGTTATGTAATTTCATGTGCCAAAATTCTATAGTTTGTATCTAAATCATGATTTTTAATGATGTATGGACGGAGTTTTATCTTGGTTTCACATTGTTACACATTCTCTCTCCAGCAATAAGTCAGTTTCTTTAATTATATGGCACATATTCAGGTATGTTGTCCATTAGTTCACACTTTGCACTATAGGAATATTATCTTGGATATGAGGACCTCTCTATTAGATATTCCTTCCAATAGACTAGGAAATCTTGTTTCAAGGCCTCCGTAATTCTTTGCGAGCCTGGGATTCCACTAGGACGCCGAGTTGGTTGTACCATTAAAACCCAATTGATTAGAAAGAACTATCGATGTTTTCTAGTTCTAGCAGGTGTAACGGACCTATATTGGACCGGTAGGCCCATATAACGGCCCAATATAAAACCGTCACATTTAACTGAGTCCAATTATTATTTCTGGAATCAGTCGTTCTAACGGATCAAGGCTAGATCGTCACGTTAATGTAACGGCCCAACACTGGAGCGTCACATGAATGTAACGGCCCAGTACTTGACCGTCACAATGCTTGAGCTAGTTAACCCGAGGTTTGACCCAAGGGTTGATATTCTAAAGTTCCTAGATGGCTTGATAATGGTCTAGGACTTGACATATTAATCAAGAAACTTAATATAATGAATGGAAGTTAAAGAAATGTACCGTTATGCTGCCGATTTGTTTCCATAAGCATAACATTATCTTAATTCATTCTTGATCTCTCATATTCTAAAATTGAAGCATTCATTCAATTGAATTATTGTTATCATGAACTTGTTGAACTTATTACATTCGTGGCCATACTTTATTGTTACACTCATGGAAGTAGCTTGATTTATACAAAAAGATGCAGTTCGGGCGCTGATTGTGTCCAAGGGCTCTATGCTAGTCCCCTCGGTTGATTGCCGAAAACATACTATTATAAACCATGGGGTATGATGCTACTAGCGTAGCATTGCGCTGGTAGTACTTTCTTTATAAATAAGTGAAGTCCATGAGCACTCGTGAAAATCTAGTGAATTGCTACATGATTGACGTTCTCGTGCGTAACCTTTATGGTTATGAAAGTGAAAAGTGAAAGTGCATTCTCGTTACATTCTTGTTCGTGAAAGGTCATGCTATATTCTTGATCATACTTGTTACATTCTTGCTAGTTCATATTTGCTCTCATCCTATCTTACATGATCGTCTTGTTACTTTGATTTGATCGCATGACTTATTGCATTCGCATGATTTTACCTTATATTCTTTAGAGATAAAATGCTAATTACTTTAATAGTGTTAATCATGTTGATGCGAAGATACCTACTGGGCAAGTGTGCTCATTACCTATTTCCAATCTTTTCAGGAAATGAAAGTGATTCGAATTCGGATTCGGGTTATACAAGTAGCGGGTTCGAGAGCGAATGAAAGTGTTGTCAAGATGAGAGTGAAGACTTAGGAAGTCTACAATGTTTCGATTGAGTCTATGTAATTTTCCTATTTTTTGAGTCTTATAGGTTGAAAGAAGTTGAAAGTTATTGTATTTGAATATTGATTATTAATGAAATAAGTTGGAGTTTGATTAAAATGATGTACAATTGCATTTATGTGTGTGATTATCTTGCGCTCTGATCATTCTTGCTTGCAAGAGGTTTACCATGCCAGCTATTCACGTTTCTCGAGTGAGTCTTCCACTGTCATAAAGGCTCGGGGCATGCAGCATGACAGTTAAGTTGGTATCAGAGCCTAAGTCTCAGGACTTAGGGAAAAGAGTCATGTCCTAGGATAAGTCCAAGGTTTAAGGACCCCTAGCTATGAAGTAAGGAAGAAATTTCCTTACCCATGCGAGGATTGGGTAGAGCTCGGGATGAGATAGTTATATAGAAATTATCTTAAGATAAATCTTCCCGACTCTGAATAACTAAAATGTCCATGATTCTCAGGTACCTTGATTCTCAATGGCTCATCGTATAAACTGGGACGAGATGCAGCAAACTGTTGCGGGACTTACTCAAGCCCTACAAACAGTGGCCCAAGCTAGTGGAAGGGCTCGCGCGGGTAACTTGCACGGTAATTTCCAAAGTTTAAATCCTCTACGATTCTCTGGATCTTCTAACCCAGATGAAGCGAAAAATTGGATCGACGAAATGAATCGAATATTCGATGCCATGCAATGCACCGACCAGGAGAAGGTTCGACTTGCCACGTTCCAACTCAACAAGGATGCTCGTACATGG